>VWYI01014734.1:469264-520830 GCA_013399455.1 Anthoscopus minutus | reverse complement strand
CGGCCATGCCGGGTTTGGGCAGCCGGGGCCCGCCGGCAGCCGCGGCCCGGCCCGAGCAGCTGCGGCAGCGCGGCCGAAGCCGCCGCCGCCATCACGGGTGTGGGCAGCGCGCTGCCTTCGGGCGGGGGGAGCGCCACAGCGACAAGGACAGCGACAGCCACACAGGCACAGCCACAGCCACACTGGGACAGCCACAGCCACACTGGGACAGCGACACAGGGACAGGGACAGCGACAGACACATAACGGCAGCCACAGCCACACTGGGAGAGCGACAGCCACACAGGCACAGCCACAGCCACACTGGGACAGCGACAGCCACACAGGGACAGCGACACAGGGACAGGGACAGCTACAGGCACACAGGGACAGCGACAGGCACAGGACAGCCACAGAGGGACAGGGACAGCGACCGACAGAGGGACTGGGACCGGCACCGGGTAGACAGGGACAGGCACAGGCATAGGGAACGATAGAGGGACAGGCACAGGGACAGGCACAGGGCCTGACACGGGGACTGACACAGGGACAGGGGCCGCGACAGGGACAGCCCTGCCCCGCTCCACCGGGTCCCTGCCCCACACGCCCAGTGTTGGACAGGGAAGTGAGGGAATGCGGAATGCACCGACAGATAAATGTTCTTTATTTGGTACCCTCTGCGCTCAGATGGGGAAAGAACAGCACGGGGAGAACGCTGGAGCGTGTCCAAGTAAGGAACGGAGCTGGGAAGGGGCTGGAGCCCCAGGAGCAGCTGAGGGAGCTGGGAAGGGGCTCAGCCTGGAGCAAAGGAGGCTCAGGGGGAATTTCTGGCTCTGCACAACTCCTGACAGGAGGGGACAGGCTCTGCTCCCAGAGAACAGGGACAGGAGAGGGAACAGCCTCAGGCTGGGCCAGGGCAGCATCAGGCTGGACATCCACAGGGATTTGCATCAGTAAAGAGATCAAATCCACTCTCTCAGGACCCTAGAAAAAAAGAAAGGCTCCACTTCATAAAACGAGGTTTCATTACACAGACACAGAACAGGAGAGTGCTTGGTCCTCATTCATTCCCACACTGAAACATGTGCAGGTGCTCAAAGTCCACCCTGCCCTTGTGACAGGCACTGCAATAACACAGTGTCAGTTCCAACGACACACAGGTGACATTTTCCAGGTCAGAAACTGGCACAGGAGCTGCTGGAGCCCCTGCAAACCACGGGAGATGTTCTACCTCAGGGTCACAGCCAGGTGCTGCTGTATTTCCTCCCGAAAGTGCAGCTGCATCTCTGCTGCCTCCTGGCAGCCCAAGGCCCTGTCACAGGACTGGAAGGTCACCCTGTAGCACAGGCTCCTCCGTCCTGTCCCTGGCTGCTGGAAATTGTCCCTTAACTGGATGGAAACGACCATTTCACCAGACACCCTCCTGGCAAGGGTGTGAAAAGTCACTTCATCAAACTCCTCCCCGTCAGGAACCCAGAAGCTGACATCGTGTACATAGGAAGGTGGATAGAGGGAAAAACTCTTGAAAAGCCTCAACTCTCCCTCAGGAAACTGTCTGAGGAAGCGCCTGTCCGATGTCCAGAGCATCCTCCAGTCACATATTCCACACAGCAGCATGGCCAGGAGGTCCAGGTTCAGCGAGACCAAGACAACAACCAGCTCATGGCTGTTTAATTCATCAGGAGCTGTCCTGACAACACCCACACAGGAGCCTGAGGGGTCTGGGTCTGTCCCCATACAGAGGAAATGCTGAATTTCACCAAGCTGCCATTCAAAAGCAGCAAAGTCATTTAGCTCAGTTCCAAAACTTGTTGCTTCCTGCAGGATGATGCTGGGTTTGATGCCAGAAATGCCCTGGTGAAGAGAATTCACTGTGGTTTTAATGTTATCCACCAACATCTGGATACAGCTGTTCTCTGTGCCCCTGCTAATTGCAAGCACAATGAGCATCTCATGGAAAACAGGCATGGAGTGGGGAGTGATCCGACATTTCCTAAAAACTGGCCCAGAAAGAACCTGAAGTGTCCCTGGGGAAAAAGCTCTTTGTTTTATTATTGCCTGAGCATGAGGCAGGAGGGAAGGCCTAAGATAAAACTGCTCTGGAATTGAGCATCCCTCTTCTGCGTTCTTATCTGTGTCCTGGCCAAAACGGGAGCACAAAACTGCATTTGCCAGTCCCTGAGATATTTTCTCAGTGCTTGAAGCCTGCCCCAGGCTCAGAGTGATCCAGAAGATGTTGGAGTGGCAAACACCATCAGGGTGACCTTGGTGGAGCAGAGGAATGCAGGAGCTGATGTTCTGCAGTGGAAAAGCTTGGCTAAGCCCTGCACTGAGCTTCTCCTTTATTGTCCTTACTGGATGACTTGAATTCACTTCGAGGAAACCCCTGTGAAAAATAAAAGTGCAAATTACAGACACCACCTCTGATTTCCTTCCTCTGGCCGTAATTTGAGTGCAGCAATTTACCCAAAACATTCTTAAGCCAAGTCTTTCACCAAAGGTGTTACACATTTTCAGGGCAGTGCTGTTTGTCTGGTTACAATCAAGAATTAACTGCAATTTGCTGCTAAAAAAGGATTTCCCAGTCACCATATCCATTTATCTAACCCCACTGCTGGTCATTCTCACTGAGAGCATGAGAGCTGCTACTGCCAGAGAGAAACTAAGTATAAAACTCACCTATTAATTTTATCCACGAGGACTTGTGGCACTTGAAAAGAAACTTTTTGGCTTCCCAGTTGTGTCTTGCAGCTCACAGGCATGAAACACAGGGGTGCTGTGCTCCGTGTGAAAATGTGGTTCAAAGCACCCTCTACACAGAAGGATTTATCCTGACTCCTGAAAATACAGAAAAGCAGAGCAAAGTCACTGATAATTTCTGATGATGGCCAGAGGTCCCTGCCAGCACCAACCCCCAGTCCTCCTCTCTTTAGGCTGAGATTGATATTTGTTCTGAAATGGATGCTTTTGACCTTTAAAATGCTCAGATAGTCTTATTTTTAGAGGGTGCTTTGGCAGGAAGCCTGCATTTTAATCTTGGTTATTCTGCTTAGAGATGAACAAGAACTGCAGCTATTTTAAGGAAAATTTTAAGGAAAATTTCAAGGAAATTTAAAAGGTGTTCCTCTCGAGCCAACAAGATATTAAAAAAATATTCTAGGGCATTTTAAGAGCACAAACAGAAGAATTTCAGTTTTGCCACGTGGTGGTTACCTGTAACCTGTACATTTGTATCCATGGATAGTCTCTGCTTTGAAAGGATGAACGTCGCTCAGGATAAACCCAGCTCCCGCAGCCACAGCCACGATTTGCCAGCTGTTGTGCCACTCCCTCCTGGGCTGATCCGCAGGAGTCCCTCCCTGGCCGTTGCAAAGGGCCACGTGGATTTCTCCCTCCTGTGCCAGCACTTCTGCGCAGCTAGAAGGGAAGCCAGGCAACCAGGAAATTCCTGTTAGCACCCCGCAGATCCCTCCCCGCGCCGGAAAAACACCTGGAACGCAGCTGGAAAGCTGTGCCACGGCCGTTAATTAACACAGAATTATTTCTGGTTTACTCACCTATGGAAGAAGCGGGCGAGGAGCTGCCTGTTCTTCACCACCCCAGCCTTCCTCCCACAGTGAGGGAAGTTGAAATAAATACGATCAAATTCCCCTTTTCCTGGTAAAAAGTACTCCTTCAGCTTGGTGCAGTCCACGCAAAACAAAACCTCGGCCCCTGCAACAGCAAACGCAAAACAAGGCTCTGATGGTTATCAGGGAGGAAAATTTTAAAGAAAGGTGGGAATGCAAATCCTCGAGGGAGTTTTAAAGTAGGTGAGGGCTGACTCGAGCATTGGGAACACCAGGAAGCCCTGTGCGGTGCTCTTTGCTCTCTTTCAAGGCAGCAGAAACTTCTGAAAACAGTTGAGAATAGCAGTTCCAGTACTATTTCCGTGCTGTTTCACCCTGATCAGATTTTAAGGCATTTCATTTAGCCAGCTGGGCCATCCCAGTCCCTCCCCTGAGACGTCTGGAGTGGCGAGGGGCTCCCAAGGGACACGGCAGCGGGAGGGACCCCCGAGGCTACGGTGCCACTCTGGGTGACAGCGATGCCAGGAGGGTGCCAGCAAAGGGCTCAGCAGCAGCTCCATGCCCATCCCGGGCCGTCCCCGCGGTCCCGGCGCGCACCCACCGCTGGCCCGCAGCCGGCGGATGCTCCGCGCCGCTCCCCCGCGCCCGGCCGCCTCCTCCTCGCTCTCGTAGCAAGTGGCCACCACGTGCGTGCCCGGGGTCTCGCTCAGCGCCGCGGCGAAGGAGAAGTTGCCCTCTCCGAGCAGCAGGACGCGGCGGAGCGGCGGCCCCGCGCTCCCGGCCGGGGACATGTCCCCAGGCAGGAGCTGCGCCCGCAGCCCCCAGCGCTCGCAGCCACCGGCGCTCGCTCATGACGTGCAGCCCGGCCAGCGGCCACTGCTGGTGGCGTCGGGTCCCCACGGGCATCCCTGGGGCCTCCTTGGCAGCCGCTGTCCCGCCCCCGGGCGCGGAGAGGTGGCGGTGTCCCCGGGAAGGGTGCGCGGCGGCAGCGGGAGCGGGGACTCGGGGAGCTCTCCCAGCCGCGCGGCAGCAGGAACTGGGAAATGGGGGTTGCGTTCAAAAGAAAAAACTTTTAAAAAGCCGAGGAATCGTAGACTCACAGAATCACAGAATGGTTCAAAGGGATCTTAAAGCTGATCTCCGTGTGCAGGGACACCTTTCACTGCACCAGGTCAAGCTGCTCCAAGCCCATCCTCAAACACTTCCAGCCACTTCCCAGCTTCTCTGGGCAGCCTGTGCCCGAGCCTCACCACCCTCACAGGGTAAAATTTCTTATTACTATCCAATCTAACCCTGCTCTCTGTTGGGTTTGAACCATCCCCCCTTGACCTGTCACTCCAGGCCTTTGTGAATAGCCTCTCTCTGTCTTTCCTGGGGGCACCCATCAGGTACTGCAAGGCCACAATTAGGTCACCCTGAAATCTCTTTTTGAGGCTCAAAATCCCAATTCTCTCAGCCCTTCCTCATAGCAGAGGCGTTCCAGCCCTGTAATCAATTTGGTGCCTCCTCTGAACTCATCTTTACCTGTACCTGCCATTCTTATTCTTTGACAATATTTGTGCTGCTTGAATTCCCAAAGGGTAAAAGCAGAGACAGACAGAAAGAGAAGAAAAATAGAAAAGAAGCAGTGGAAAACTGGTGGCACTATAATTTGGTGTGAGATAATTGCAGACGTAATCAAGATGTAATAGGAAGGTGCCTAATTCCTCAGCAGGGTGATAGAAGGTAAATTAATTACCCTGCCTCACGCGTGTGTATGCTGCCTTTGAGAAGGAAGGAAATTATGGTCCAAGATATCTGCAACAGCCAGGCTTGGGTGTCACCTGCTCCATTTGCGTGCCCACAGCTGCCCCACAGGGCAGGGACAGTGTATCAGGACAGGGTTTCACACAGATAATGACAGAGGAGGGTTTGAAATGGGCAGAGCCGAGCTCCTACAAAGACCCACTGCCATGATTTGTGAGCTCTGTGCTGGGCACTGGGTCCCTGTGGCCTTGAGAGAATCATTTTGTCTGTTTTAAATGATGGGTAAGGAGAGGTGTTGAGTACTGAGAAAATACCACACAACCTTCTCATTCCAATAATTACAAACCCCCCCCAACTTATATTTAGCCATGCTAAATGTGAGTTTTCAGTGCACTCACTGCTTTGGAAACAACCTGCTTCAGATCACAGGGAAACATCAAAGAGTGAATTTTATGTGTGCAAGAACCAGGACGATCTGTTGGATGTGAGGAGCTTCTCGATGGTGTTTGTGCCTGGAGATGACAGAGATGTTTTCTGTCATTCTCCCCATGCTGGGCTGTGCTCCTGTGCCACCCCAGAACAGGTATTTCAGGTCACTCAGGGAGTGGTTTTGTGTTTCAAGTATTCTTGTCTGGCTGACCTCATCCAATTTATCCCCAGAGAGCTTTCACTCAAAATTCCCATTTCTAGCTGCTGATTTGAGCCTGACAAACCCCCTGTGCTGTAAAAAAGATTTCCCTCAGTTGCACTTTCTGGCTAGATTCTTACTATTCTACATTTGCTTCCTTTCAATGTTGATTCTTTTAGGATTTGAACAAAAACTTCATTGTTTTCCAGACCACCAATCTGAGCTGGAACCTCCTTTGTGCAGCCCAACTGCTCAGTCCTGCTGCACTCCAGTCCTCCAGGTGGAGAAGGAACAAGAAGGATGCAAGAAAAGCCCCAGAAACCCTCAGGAACAAGTGCAGTGATTTTCTTCCAGCACCAAGACCCATCACACATGAAAGCCATGTGGAAAATGTCCTTCCTGCTTTTTAATCTGTGCTGTTTGTAGCCTCTGTGTGTGTCTGGGGTTTGTTCTTGTGTGCAGAGGTGGCTGTGCCTGCCCAGATAAGCCCAATTAACACCTTAGCTGGGAGAGCTAATTAGAACCAGCTAATAGGAAACAGTAGACCTTGGAAATGAGGAGGGATTTGGGGAGTTTGACAGTGACCCTGCATCGCAGAGTGCTTGTTTTATCTTTCTCACCTACAGCCACAGAAGGATGTCCTCTCTGCTCAGCTGAGGTGTTCTGTGATCCCTGCTAACAGAACTTTTGTCTTAGCAAGTATAAGGAGCATAGAAAACAGGTCAGGTCATGACTGAGTCTGATGATCTGTGAGACAGATCTGTCCTTTTGGAAGATGAATTTCAGAAACTCAGTTCCAGTCCTCCAGACTTCCCTTTCTACCCCTTTGAAGAGAGGTGCTAAGCAGATGAAGAAGCCTGAAAAGGACTTTAGTAGTGGTTTGTATCACTCAGCAATGCTGGCATAAATCAGGTTATTGCTGTAGACATCAGATCCTGCTCACTGTTTGAAGGGCACTAACAGCAGAATTTCAAAGGGATGTGATTTGCATCATCAGAGCAAAATGTTTTCATTCTCTTTGGGCAGATCTGTGTTTACTGCAGCCCTGCAGTTTTCACCTGAAGCTGCTCTGAACTGGCTGCAGCCGCTGGATGTTTCTCCATTACATGAATCGTTCCAGAGATTTGAGATACATTGTCTTCCAGCCAGCTGTTATCAAATACCCACACTTCAGATGGGTTTCAATTGTCATGGAGCTGTTTTACCAGTTTAATCTCCACGGGAGAAACTTTCCTGTTGCTTGTGAAACACTCTGAAATCCTCTGGCAGTGTTGAAGGGAGAGAGAACACAAAGGTGTGATGAGCAAAGTGCTTCTGAACACCCAGATAAGCTGTCCTGGACATACCTCACCCAAAAATGATGTTCCCCTGCACCTTTTATCCACCTTTCTCATCCCAACCCAAAACAAATCAATCCAAACTGCTTCTCCATGGTTTTATTCGTTAGTAAACTTACTCAGCATAAATAATACGAGCAGCCGTTCAGTACAGGCGGCACCTGATGGAGGAAAGAGCTCTGGGGCAGCCCTCCAGGGGTGGCTTTGGGGACAGCAGAGCGGCCCCTATTTCCTCTGGGCGCCGGCGATGGCCGGTTTGTCCTCGCGGGTGATGGGGATGCTGCGCTCGGGGACGTCGCTCTGCTTGCGGGGAGCGCTGACGGTCAGCACCCCGTCCAGCGACAGCGACGACGTGATGGTCAGCGGGTCCACGTCGTCTGGGATCCGGTATTTCCTGCTGAACTCCCTGGCGATGAAGCCGTGCTCGTCCTGCACGAAGGACAGGAGAAAATAGTTACCACACAACCTTTTAATTAGGGATATTCGCCCGGTCCCGCCTTAACCACGGGGTCTTTGCTTAAAGGCTGCGGCTGGGGAGTCGGGGCTTTCAAAGGAAAACTTTTCAGGGAGTGGAAAGGGTTCTGAAGATGAGCTGCTCTCTTTAAAGAGCCAGAGTGAGACGGTGCCTGGGCTGCAGGTGCCTGCAGGTACCCAGGGTTCGCAGGCTTTGTGCCCACCCCCTGTGCCAGCCAGAGGCTTCCCTGCACTCTGTGCCGGCATTCCCGAGGTGCATTCCTAGCCACAGCTGCCCTGGAGACCCTCAGAGCTGATCTCACGGCTTGATTATCTTCTTGGCCGAAAAGGATTCCAGAAATGCTGTCAGGATTGCAGGCCCTCACCAGCTACAGGGAGAACTGCATTTCCTGACTGACACTCTGTGCTCCCAGGAGCTCCTAGGGGTGGCAGTTCCAGGGACACAGCTACTTTGGGTACAGGGGATGGGGACTGGAAAATGCTGTTACATCTAGCTCTGGCCATGGCTTTGCATTTCTGCCTGCCCAGTGTCCACACAGGTCTCCAGAACCAGCAGGGAGAGGGATGAATGGCAGTAGAACACAACTTCTAAGGATTAGAAACTGATAGCTGGGCCCAGGAAAGGTAACACACAGGGCAATGCACTGATTTGTTACATGGCTTGATTATTACAGTTCATTCTTAGATCATTGGATGCCTCCCTGCATTCCTGACCTCTTCCGGGAAAGGGGGGAAGCCCAAAAATGCCCATTTCACAGATGATTTTCCAGTTCAGTTCACAGTTCATGCAACATCAGCAATAAACCTCCACCCTCTTGCTGCCCTGTGTGGGATCAGCTGGGGTGGATGAATGGAGCATCTTGATAAAAAAAAATTACAACTATTTGAGATGAGCACAGGGTTGCTTTGCAGTCACCAGAGATGAGGGAGTTGACAGTGACTCCCTCAGTGGTGAAGTTAAAGCAGGGGGTACCTGGCGCTCCTCGTGCTTCCCATGGATCTCGATCATGTCCCCGAGCACCTTCACCTTCAGCTCCTCAGGGGAGAAATGCTTCACATCCAGGTTCACATAAAATTTGTCCTTATCCAGTCGCATCTGCAAAAACCAGGAGGTGATTTCAGAAAAGAGCAAAAGTAAGGAGGTGACTTCAAAAAAGAGCAGGTGAAGGTTTCAGCTTAAAAAAGAATGCAGCAGGTCAAGGCTCAAGGTGGGCTCTACACACATACTGACCTTTATTTTGGGATCTGATCTGAGTGGCTCTGTCCCTTCCTGGCCTTGCATTAATGCTCATCACTACACGACCTGAGATTCTCCATCTGAATTGGTTAAAACTGACTTTTTATTTAAAGCTGAGTTTTCACTGTGGCTGCTTCACTGGGCAGCCAGAGCCAGGTCACTAAATCAAGAGGAACATTATGCAAGGATTAAAATAATACTTTCACTCCTTCTGCTTGGAATAGCTCCTCAAGCTCCTTGTAAATAAGGCAGTTGACTTGCAGGACAGGCAAAAGCCTCTTGGTTCAGCCTCTGGAGGGAAGAGGCTCCTGCTCCATGATCTGGGTCCTGGATCTTATTAAAATGCTGCTTTTCTGGGCAGTGATTGTTTAAAATAGGCGCCTTTTCCCTCAGCAGCCATGGGCCTGGCACTGCCTGACATGAGGATCCCACTGCCCCTGTGCTTTTTGCTTCTCAGGTGGGAGTGGGATTGAAAGTTTGGCACAGGAGGCTGGGGATGTAGAGAAATAAGGGAAATTTGGCTTCCTCCTTTCGTCTGCCAGCTCCTAGGGTGATCTGCCATGCACACTGAGCTCGGTTTGCCTCTGTTCCCATCACTATGGCCAGACTTGCTCCATCCCAAACAATGCAGCGGCACAAACACAGCACCTTTTTCACCCAGCCTTTTTCCTAAAAAAGCCAGCTACGAGCATCTTGCAAGCTCTCAGCTCTCCTGGGTCTCCAGAGTCAGCAGGCTGTGCCACAAAGAGCCCAAAGAAGCAAATATTACCTCTGAGAGTCCTGTCTCTAGCCAACTGGGCATCCGAAGGATGGGGGATCTCATCAGGAAGGGGCTGAAGCTGGGGGAAACAGGGAACAGCTCTGACTCCGGCAGGTGCTCCCCGAAAATCTGGTCAAAGATACGACTCGGTGCCAACCAAGAGAAGAAGGGTCTGCGGATCAGGGGGTTGTGGATGGTGATATCCATTGGAGAGCGCTGGAGGAGCCTGGCAAAGCACAGTGCTGCAGTGCCGTGCCGGGAGCGGGGACAGCTTTATAGCCGTGCAGCTGGCCTGGCCTTCCACCCCCCCGAGGCCTCTTGAACAGTGGTGTCAGGGATTTTATTGTCCCACTCCTGGGCCGGGCCCTTCGGCGGTGCCCAGTAGCTGTCTGAGGGATTTGAGCACTCTGCTGAGGAGGAGGGGGAAGGGGAGAGAGGAAGAAGAGGAGCCCAATGGGGCAGCAAGGAGCCAGGGTGCCCCGTGCCCACCCCGCTGCCCACGTGCTGTTTATCCACAGTGCCCGGCGGGCTTGGCCGCCGTTCCCAGCTGCTCTGGATGCCAGTGGGATCAATGCAGCTCCTATCTCTGCCTCAGGGAGCAGCACAAGGGGCTGTTGTTCCCGGCTTCCGCATCACCCATCGGGGCTGCGCCTGTCCAGGCAGCAAAGGGAGCCCCAAAATCAGGGGCAGGGAAGGTGCCGGGAAGGCTCTGCTGGGATGGCCCTGGCACTGCAGTTCTGCAGCCCAGCGAGCCCTGCTGCCCTCACATTGTGCATGAAGAACAGATAGGTCTCTCCACCAACACCTCTGGTCTGTTGCCCACTGCACAACACTTTTTTCTGGAGGGAAGACCCGCAGAGGGAAGACACTGGGAGCCCAGAGAGAAACTGGGCATGGTCACGGCCTCCACGGTGCTGCACTGCACCCAGGGGTGCAGAACGCCTCTGTCTGCCTCTGCCCCTGCACAAACCTGCTTTCCTGCAGCTCTCCTCCTAATAACTCGTGCATTTATTTTAATTCCTGCCTCTCCTGTGAACCCAGATCACAGGAATGGGTTCAGCCTAGCAACTGTTGAAGGGCAAAAGCTTCTCTGCCTGTGAGAGCTCGCAATTTAAACACAATTTCTGGCTCAGAGGCCCTGCCAGCTCTGCCAGCCCTTTGCAAAAGGCTCTGAGCCTCTTCCTCCTGGCTTGTCTGCAAGAATAGGGAGCAGGATTTGCTCTGTGCAGCAGCCCAGTCCATAAATACCCTCTCCAAGTCCCCATTACATCAACAGCACTGCACCTGCTCTCCCACACTGCAGGGCTCAAGGAAATCTCTGGTTTCAGGGTATGCAGAGCTCAGCTGGGCACTCCTCCCCTGCTGCAGCACCAGCAGCCCAGCAGCCCTGCTCAGTAAAAGTGGATTCATGCCAGGTTCAGAGCCTGGCTTAACTTGTGATGTCTGGCACCAGCATTTCTCCATGTGCCAAAGCCCCGGCCAAGGGAAGAGCCTGGGCAGCCAGCACGGCTCAGGATGGGGAGCAGTGGGATCTGCGCCCCTGCTTCACTCCCCGCAGCCCGTCACCACTAAGGAGCAAAGACTTGAGCTCAGGCAAAATCAGGCTCCTCATGTAGGGAACAGGAGGGGTGTGAGCCCCAAGCTTATCTTGGGGCAATGGGTGTGGGCAGTGGCTTCATTGCACAGCCTGAACAAGCACTAGGCACCCACGGGGGCTTAGGGCCACCAATTCCAGAGTCGGGGACTCCCTGGGCTGCTCCAATGAGCTTCTCACTGGCCGTGCTTTGGACCAGCAGAGCCTGGGGTCTGTCCTGCTCCCCTCAGCTCCTGTGCTGTGCTCCAGAAAGGACCCTCGGAGGCCGGGGAGATGTGCAGGGTGTCCCTGAGGTGTCCCTGGGCAGTGCCTGCCCTCCCTGCAGGAATGCAGCGAGAAGCTGCCCTGGCCGCCCTGCCCGGCGTCCCGGGGCCGGCGCGCGGGGCTATTTTGGTCCATCTTTTTTATCTCACACTCCTCCCTTTGGAATCCACCCAGCTGAAGCCTTGCAGCCTGAAGCCCTCGCTCGGAGAGGCACTGAGGGCTGGGAAGGAAGGAAGGAAGGTGCCCGCGCTGGACGCGCCATGGCCGCCCGCACCGTGCCCCACGCCTACCCCATGAGCTCCGAGTACGAATTCGCCAACCCCAGCAAGATCTACGACCAGAACTTTGGAGAAGGTAAGGAAGGAGGTGGGATCCCCCACTTTGCACCTTTCTCTGCTGCAGGAGGGCTGCTGGTATTCCCTCTGGGGAGCTTGAGCTCCAGAGGAGGAAGCTGAGGAAGCTGGAGGTGAGGAATTTTGAGTGGAGGAACCCAGATCAAATCAGGGGGGAACAGCCAGGGAATAGCCAGGGAATATCCAGGAAAAAGCCAGGGAATAACCAGAGAATATGCAGAAAATAACTAGGGAATAGCCAAGGAACAGCCAGGGAACAGCCACAGAACAGCCAGGGAACAGCCAGGGAATAGCCAGGGTCTCTCTCTTCATGTCCACTTCTCCATCCATGCCCACTGCTGCCTGTTCTGCCCTCCCTCATGCCAGCCATGCTCTGGCATTCATGCACATGCTGTGAAAACATGGAGCAGAATCTCTCAGGGGAGGGGGGAAGCTTTTCCAGCCAGGGGGATGTGGAGAAAAGCTGAGCTGGGGCGTTCAGCACAAAGCTGGGCAGTGGCTCGCGGAGGGGAAGGAATGTGGGCAGCAGCAGAACCATTCAGCACCAGCACAGCAGCGTGAAAAGGCAAAAAGCTCCAAGGAAAGCCCTCTGGATAATGGCACACAAAAGGCCTTTAGTTCTTCAGGCTGGTTTCTTCACCATCAGCAGTTTCCATGCCCATCCCTGGCTGTGGGCTCTGTGCTGCTGAGCTCTCAGTGCACCCACCAGGCCCTCCCTGTGCACCCAACATGTGAGGCTGGATGCCAGCCCTGGGCAGCCCAGGGGCAGCAGTGGCTGTCAGGGATGTGGCTCTGGGTGTGTTTTAGGGGCACAAAGGTGGGAACTGCAGCAGACTCCACCCCTGTTGTGGTGATGTGGCCAAGCCAAGGTGTTCTCCAGGTCCCAAATTCCTCCTGTCTGCTGCTCCAACCCCGTTCCCCAGAAATTCACTGAGTTTCCTTTCCAGGTGTGTCCCCATCCGAGATTTTGGCCCCTGCCCTGTACCATGGGTACTACATCCGGCCCCGGATCAACAAGCAGCTGGAGAGGGGCACCTCAGAGATCTGCCTGAACGAGCACAAGTTCCAGGTGTTCCTGGACGTCTGCCAGTTCCTGCCCGACGAGCTCAGCGTCCGCACCGTGGACAACCTGCTGGAGGTGGCGGGGCAGCACCCGCAGAAGGCTGATCGCCACGGCTTCATCACCAGGGAGTTCACCAGGACCTACATCCTGCCCCTGGACGTGGATCCCTTGCTGGTCAGGGCCACCCTGTCCCACGATGGCATCCTGAGCATCGTGGCTCCCCGGACGGGCAAGGAGGTGAAGGCCAGAGTCAACAAGGTGAAGATAACCCAGCAGGAGCAGCCAGAGGGGAAAGAAGAACAGGCTGAGGAAGGAAAAGAGAAGGAAAAATCCTAAAGGCCGCAGATCTGGGAAGGTGGGGGGGGACAGGGATGGGGAATCCGCAATTGCAGACCCCTGTTTCTCACTATCAGTGTTTAGCAGGGCCCTCAGGCAGCTACACTTCTGCTTCTCAAGGCTGATGGCTGGGAAAAAACAGGACTTGGAACTAGAAGAAAGAGTGGGACTGAAGTGTGAGTGTGAGTGACTGTAATTCAAGTTTTCTCCTAGGTCAGGACACCATGCAGGGAGCTCTGCTCTCACCCCAGGGTCATTCCTACCCTTAACTGTGAGGCTGTGTCTCAAGGGACTGTGCTCCAGCCCAGAAGGGCACTGGGTAGAGAGAAAAGGGGATCCCAGAGCCTGGCTTCTGAGCTGGTGGCTGAGTTTCGTGGCTGTGGAAGGTGGGTGTTGGTCTGTAAAAGTGCCTGCAGCAATCAGGAGGAGAGAGGAATAAATCTGCCTCTGCTCTTGTCTTGTTTGCCTTGGATTCATGCTGCTCCTGTGCAGCAGGAAGGATGGACAGTGCCCAGCTGGGACTGAGCTCGCCTGTGGGAGTGGCACCAGTGGGGACATGGAGGGACTGTGGCCACCTCTGTGCCTCACTGCCCTGGCCCAGCTGCTGTTTTAGGGAGCCCAGAGTGAAGTGACCTCAAGGGCAAAAAGGTGAGGAGTGAGGAGCCCTTGGAAGGTCCCTGAGCATCTCCGGACCTGCAGCTGGAATGAGCCCAAGTTAATGCCCAGCCACAGCCTGTGCCTGCTCAGCCCTTTAGTTATGGGACATCCTTCACCCTCAGACCTTTGTGAGGGGACTGAACCCCAAAATACTGAAGGGAAAGGCTCAGCTCAGACCACAATTGCCTGTCAGAGAAGGCAGGGAGGGGCTGGATTTGGCCCCTTTTGCAGACACTGTGATGCTATGTGAGCAATGTCCCCGTGGTCTCGTGGTGGGGACAGGGATCGTGTGTGCTGCTGGCGCTGGCAGCTGCTGCCCCGCCAGCCCCAGGGCTCAGCAGGTGACAGTTGCCACCCTGGTGTCGTCAGGGCCAAGCCAGGCACACAAAATGCTGTGTCAGTGGCTAAATTTGGGGGTGCCTGGCATGCCTGGGTGCAACTCACCCAACAGAGGGGAGGGGAGGCTCCAAAATCCTCGGAGATGTCACTTCCCCCTCTCCCTGTGGCTCTGCTTCCATCCCACTCTGGGGCCAGGAATGCCCTTCGGGAGCCTGCCCAGCACATCCCCTTGGGAGCTGGAGCATGGATATGAGGCTGACTTTTGTCCCCTGCCAGGTGAAGTGGGATCAGGAGCAGAGCAGAGTGTTGCCCCCCTCTTTTCAGCTCTTTTCTGCTTCCCAGGGCCCTGCCAGCACTGAGGATCAGTGAGATGAGGAGCAGCCCTGCCTGCCAGGCTCAGGAGGCACAGGGAGGGTGGCTGAGCCCAGTGCAGAGCAGGTACCCCCAGGACCTCCTGCCCTGACTCCTGAAGTAGAATCAGAGAAACTGTCCAAATAAAACGTCGCCATCACAACAGGCATTGTCGAAGTCATTAATTACAGGCATCATTCTGGGCTAGGGACTTTCAGTCACCTGCATCACACTCACCCAGCGCCCAGCCAGACCCCAGATCTCAGGAGGGCTGAGCTCCTGAGCCCTGTGGTGAGGGCAGAGCCCTGTGGGTGTGTGTGGGCTCAGGCATGGCCAGCCTCCCTCATAACAGGCTTCCTCAGACTCACTTTGTGGCAGCAGCTCCAAAAGGCTTCTCCTTGTCCCTGCTCTGGCAAGAAATGTCCCTGTGCTCACGGCAGGATTCCCGTGATTGGGATGAGCTCCTTCCCTGGTGGGGATGGCCAGCACGGGAGCCGGGAGCCGGGCAAGGAGGGCACACACGGCCCGGCACACGCGGCAGGGCTGGGCCGTCCGATGCCGTCTGTCCCTGCCGGCAGCTTCGTGAAGCACTGGGGCTGAAAACAGCACGCACCCAGGGCTGGGACTGCTCTAGGAAAGCATTCTGAGACAAGAGGAGTGCCCAAAACGGTGCAGAGCTCTCTCTTCTTCATTTTTGATAGACAATGCCAGCTCGGTGTGTGCCTGTACCGCACCTGTGCCGGTGCCTGAGGGACCTGGACACTCTTGCTATAAAAATGCCTAGAATTAGTTGTGACTACAGAATTCTGTGCCCTCCCCGGCTCTTCCCGGCCCTGTTTTTGCTCTCCCCTGTGTTCATCCTCCCCCGCCGGGCGCTTGTGGATATCACAGCTCTGTCACGCAGCGCTGCGGGACAGGGGCTGGCAGTGCCCGGGGGCGGGCAGGGCTGTCCCCGCCGCTGTCCCCGCCGCTGCCCCCGCCGCTGTCCCCGCAGCCCGGCAGCATCGCCGGGAGCCGTGCCTGCACCCATTCCCGCAGACACAGCCTGGGGAGGGAATGCAGAGTGGCAGCCAAGCGCTCCCCGGCCCTGCCAATGTTTTTGATGCTTTTCTGTTTCTCTGGTGGAGCTCAAAGTGGCAGCTCCAGTAGTCGTGAAAGAGGCTGATGGGAACAGGCTCCCAGCCTTTTCATTTTCCTCCTTCCCCACAAAGCAACAAAGCCTGAGTTATCCCAGAAATCAAAACAGATGCTGGTTCATTAAAACAACAGTGTCTGTGACAAGCCCAGAGACACAGAGTCTGCAGCCTCCCAGGCAGGGACAGGCTCCTGGGAGCACCTGGGATCTGCAGGACCCTGAGAACATGGGATCATCACTGAATCCCAGCTGTAGGCATAAATCTAATCCTAAATCCTGTGGCATTTTTCCAGCCCCAAGCTGAGGAGCAGTGTCAGAGCAAGGCTCAGGCTCTGCAGGTCACAGTGCAGCTCACCTGGAGGCAGCTGTGACCCTTCCAAAGCAGAATCCTTCTTCTTCCACTCCTGGACAGCCCCAAGCTTTGCTGTGCCCGTGGGCAGGTGATAAATGGGGCTGTGAGCCTGGCTGAGAGCATGGGTACACCTGGAGCAGGAACCTGGGCCAGCTCCTGGCACAGAAAGGTGAATTAATGCTCACCCCCTTGTTGGACACCCCTCGAGGGATCAGACCTGCTCAGAACTGGGGCAGAGGTACTGCTCAAGAATGGCATTAAAATTATGTCTTTCAGGAGGATCTGTTCTCTTAGACCTGCCTGAGGTCCCAGGAATGACCTAATCCTTAGGTCCAGGAATGACCAGAGCTCTGGTCGTTCAGGCTGGACAGTCTGAAGGGCTCTCACCAGGGGCAGAGAGGTGAAATGCACTTCTCTATTCCTGTCTGACTTGCTAGGGCTGAGCCTGAGACCTGCTCTGCAGCTCCTTAAGGCCGTGAGGGCTCTCCCGGGACCCTGCCACTCTCAAAGGCACAGAACGGAACACTTTTATCCATCTAGCTTTGAAAAAAGTGAATTTCCACTGTCCCTGAGGCTGTGGGGCAGCAGCAGCAGAGCTCAGCTGAGAACTGCAAGAAATCCGCTCCTTGCCAGGTGATGCCGCACGTTTTCCTCGAGGTGCGAGGATGGGCAGCAGGAGCTGCACTGAGCTCCCACCCTGGGGCTTCTTTTGTCTGAAGTCCCTCCTCCGTCCCCTTTGCATCACCGCTGGGACGGCGCCGGGGGCACAGAGGCACAGCGGAGGCTCGGCCGCTGAGCGAGCGACAAACCCGAGCCGCAGCCGCGGGGCACGGCCGGAGCTCGCCCGGTCCCGCCGGGAGCAGGGGACACTCCGGTAGATGGCACACGGGGCCGGCGCTCGGAAACCCGACACTGCCAGACACTCCCTGAGAGCCGGGGGCCGAGCAGGAACCAGGAAATACAGGCTCAGCCTGTCCGCAGAGCTCGGCCCGGGCTCGGTGCGGGAGCAGCGCCCATGGGCAACCGGAGCAGCTGCGGCCGGGGCTGGTGAGTGCGGGCGGCGGGCGCTGCTCTCGCCAGGGCTTTGGGGCTTTGTGCCCTTGTGCTGGGCTCGCCGGGGCTCTGAGCCCCGCACCTGGCCGGGGATGGACAGGTGAGCACGGGGCAGGGCTGTGCAGGTGCCGGGGGCAGGACAGGACGGGGACAAGGCGGGTTTTGGCGACATCTCGGCCCGGTAGCCCGGCAGCTGGGAAGGAGCTGGTGAAAATCGCTTCGTGCCGGCGCTCCCCGGACAGGTAGGCACCATAAGGTGTCCCTTTGAAGGGTCCCTGGGACGAGGCTGGGGTTCAGCCACCCCATCCTGCTCTCAGCCGTCCCAGCCTCTCTCCTTGCCTGCGTCTGTCTGGGGTTTATTTATGCTCGGGACATCCTGGCCACGTTTGTGAGATGCTGTGGCTCTTTCTCCCTGGGAGAGAGGGTGGCACTTTAATCCCTCCTGTCTCCTGCTGTGCCCTGCACCTCCTGCTCGCAGGGAAAGGGCATCACTCGCTGCCAGCTGGGAATATTTTCAGCTCTGGGCGTGCTGCGAGGGGAAGAGCCATGAATATAGGCTGAAGCTCTGAGGACGTTCTCTCTCGGACGCTGCGTTTGTTAAAAGTACGAGTATTTATCCAGTTTTTAATAATTCCAGGAGGCACAGCATCACCTAGTGGAGGAAGGCTCAGGAGCTGAGGACACCGAGGCTCTTCAAGCCCCTAGCCTTGAGGAGTTTAGGATTTAGGAACAGGACTTGAAGGTGGGAGGTGGAAAGCTGGTCACCCACCAAAACTCCCATTTTTAATTTCCTCTGCCCTGTGGCAGAGGGTAAATGAGGCACCCAGGGCATCAGCAGGCCAGGGCTCAGTCAGGGGATGCCTGGGGCACAGTCTGAGGTCTTTAAAGAAAAGCTGTCACAGCAGATTTATTCTGACTGGGAAGTTACTGGTGAAGGAATTGTGCCCTCAGGTCTGGGCACCTCTGCTCCCGCGCAGGGTAGGCCCCAGGCTCTCAGTGGCACTGAAGTATGCACAGAGAGGGAAATCTGTCTGCCCAAATCCAGGCCCAAGGATTGTGTAGGGTGGGAATCAGGATGGCCCTGGCATGGGGAAAGGGGAAGCAGCAGTGTAGGAGCAGGGCCACGGGTGCTGCCATGGAGAATTCTCTCAGGCTGGGAGTTCCAACACGTCTGACCCACTCTGGAGCAGAGGGGAGAGGTTTCCCTGCTCCCATTTCCCGTGCCACACATGTCCCCATTCCCGGAGAGATGCCTGGCTGTGATTATCCTGCAGACAGGAATAGCTCCAGCCCACACACTGCCTGCAATGTTCCCTCCACAAAGGGAGGCAGCCTGGAATGCCAGCCCAGCACTGAGGGGAGGGACCCTGCTGCTTCTGCCTCAGAAGGTGCTGCTTCGGTGAAATCCTCCACGTCTGGGAGCTGGGAGGAAGGGGAGTGCTGTGGCACACGAGCCTGGGCAAGGAGGAGATGCTGCAGACAGGGGAGGAGGAGGCTGTGAGAGCCCCACAAAGGGGTGTTGCTGTGAGTTAAACCCCAAATTCCTGGGGAGAGCCCCCCAGATTTCGCCTGTGAAGGGCTGGAGGTGCCCCTGTGGCAGCGCTGGAGCCTTGGCCACCCTGCCTTGCCCAGAGCTGCCTTTGCCTGCCCAGGCCTGGTTAATCATTGCTGGCTGCTCCGGAGCTCTCTGACTGCATTCCCGGGGGTTTTTGTTTTCCCTCTGGAGTGCCAGGGCATGGCTGCACGCCCTGTGCTGTCCCCTGGCCATGGAGCTGCCAGGAGAGCTGGCACAGGCACAGCCCTGCCCGGGGCACTGCTCTGTTCCCGCTGTGGCAGGGCTGGCTGGCAAACACTCACCCTGTGGGACACATAGCATTCCCTGGAGCCCAGCTGCTCAGCCTGGAGCCCCATCCAAGGCACACTGAGCAGAGCCACAGCCCCCTGGAGCCCCTCAGCTGCGCCCTTTGGTCCATGTGTGTGCAGGAGGGGCTGCACAAGGGCTGGCACCTGCTCCCCAGCCTTCTGAGCATGACATTTCCTTGGTGCATCTGTCCCAGAAGGGGACACCAGTCTCCTCTGCCAGTGCCAGCCTGCAGGAGCTCAGCTCCAGGCTCTGCTGTTACAGCTGGGATGAATTTGGCTCCTGTCCTCTCTTGGAACAGATCTGTGCTTGGCCTGTCTCTGGTCACACAGGTACAGCTGAGGGTTTGGCTTGGCTCGGAGCAGGGGCAAAGCTTGTTTGGTTTGGTTCTGTTCTAAGTGGAAAACTGAGAACAGGAAAAGTGTCTGAAACCTTCAGTCAGACAGCTGCTCCCTGGGCAAGGAGGCCAAAGCACAGGGAGTGGGGCTGGCAGAACAGCTGAGCCCAAAAGAAGGGGCTTGTGCCAGCTGGGCTCATGCCCTGCACCTCGGAGCTGAGCTCTGGGAATGGAGCTGCAAAGCTCCAGTGAGAGGAGTTTTCCTTCCCTGGGATGCTGCTGGGACAGGAGGGCAGGCAGGGAGGGCTGGGGATGGCTGTGTCCCAGCAGGAGGAAACACATCCCCCACCTTCCCTTTGGACCTTCCCCTGCCAGAGTCACTGGGCTCTGCTGTGGCTCTTTGCTGGCTTTCCTTGGGCCTGTCCCATTCCATGGCACTCCAGGGGTGGTTTGGGTTGGTGTTTTGGGAGGGCAGAGGTTTGGGGTTCTCAGGGCTGATGTGTCTCTCTGATTGCAGGAAGTGCCCCTCGCTTTTCAAAAGAAAGAAAGAAAAGCAAGGTAAGGATCTGTGCTCTGGAGGTGGAGTGCCTGAGCCCCTGGGGAGGGGACATCAGAGCCTCAGGCTGAGCTCCCCTCCCACACTCCTTCTGTATGAACCTTCCTCGAGAGAGGCAGCATTTTTTTAAATCTGAAAGCAAGGAGGGGATGTGCCACGAGATCAGGGGGAGGGAAGGGGCTTCAGCAGCGCCTTTAAAGTAACCGAGTCCCACCTGAAAAGACACCCAAGTGCTCTCCAGCAGAGCAGGAGCTGCAGCCACATCCCTCAGGAGCTGCAAACATGTCTGACAACACTCCCCAGAATCAAGTGCATTCCTCAAGCTGTGGCCTGTGGCCTTTGGACCGTGCTGGGCAAAACATGTTTGCCAGGCAGCAGAGGAAAAAACAAAGTTAGAAGTGGATCTGACTCCTCTGAGGGTCTGACAAGAAGCTCTCTGTGCTGTGTCTGTGGGTTCTGCCAAGAACTCTGTGGTCCACAGTGTGCTGGCATCCTGGGAAACCTTATTTTTCCCAAAGAAACAAGCCCGGGCTTTATTCTTGGAGACATCAGGGCAGCATTAGGGATGAGGGAGTCAGATGAGGTGGAAACCAGCTCCAAATCTGATTTGTGCCCAATGGGGAGAGCCCATGGGCCAACACAGACCTGCTGCATCCCAGGGTGGAACAATAAACTGAAGCCAACCTACTGGTGTTTCTTTTGCAGGAGCTAATGTAAAGCATGAGACTCAACAGCAGCAGCCTGGCAGGAAGGTAAATAACTCCAGAGGGCTTTTCCCTAAGTGTGTGTTGAGAAGACAGAGCTGCCCTAAGCTCCATGGGCTGGGAGGATGTGGGACAGAATTCAGAACTATGAATCCTCTCATCCTGTGCAGCCTCTAAAGTGTCCATGTGTGGCTCTAAAGTGTCCATAGCTTTCTCCACTTTTTTTTGCCCCTGAAGTGCAGTGGGAGAAGCCTGACGTGCCAGGGTGTCTGGGGCAGCGCGGGGTCTGACAGAGCAGCCCGGGCACCTGAGGCCCCAGAGCTTTTTCCCCCCAAAGGTCCCCACGTACGAGGACGTCCCAGATGTGCCCGTCTATGCCACGGTGAGCAAGCCCAAGGGCATGCAGCAGGACGAGAGCATCCACTACGCCGACATCCAGGTGTTCTCCAAGGTGCGGGAGCGCTCCGCAGCCGAGGTGAAGAACCTGCAGCTGCAGAACGCCACGGAATATGCCACCCTCAACTTCCCCAGGGCCAGGCTGAAGTACGACAGCAAAAACGGGACCTTGGTCTAAAAGACTTGACAGCCTCGTCCTCCTCCTTCAGCAGGAGAAGGAGTTCACAGCTGTAGATCCAAGAAATCCTCATGGGCACGCTGGGGAGTTGGGAGAGGCTGCGTCTCCCATCTCAGACATTCTCACTGAGGAGTTTCCCAACTGATCCTGCTGGCAAAAAATGCCTCCTCCTCTCAGGAGAGCTGCCCCTGCAGCTGGAGCCCTGGTCCTGCCAGCCCCGTGAGGCAGCAGAGCTGCTGCGGGCTGCTGAGGGCTCAGGGCTGCAGGGAGGAAATCCCAGCTTGTGGCACAGCTCCAGCCAAGTGCTAGCTTTGGGAATTCAGGAATTCAGGACTAAAGGGAGGTTTTGGCGCAGGGTTTTGTGTCAGTGTTGCAGTTCTGAGTGTGCAGAGCGACTCATGGGTGGTGCTGTGAGGAGAGGAGACCTTCAGCAGGATCTGCTGCACTTTCTCCTTCCAACAGCTGCCCCTGGGGTGCAGCCAGGCCCTGCGTGCACCCCCTTTCCCCAAAATCAGCGTTCTACAGCCCTCTGCAGCACGTGGCAGCCAGAAATGCAGAATTAGGAGGTGCACAGGACAATTTTTGTCACTGATGGGCTATTCAGAGGTGCATCCTCACTCCTCTATGCAAACAAGTGAGAAGTGAGCTCCTGGCTCTGGCTGGAAGTGAAACAAGGGAAAATTGGCAATTTAGCTGCAAGTCACTGCCTATATTCAGGGCAGTTCTCAGAGTCCAGCAGCTGCCTGGGATACTGGAATGAATCCCAGGCAGCTTTGGAGAGGACTTTGGACTTCGCCTCCACTTTTTCCTCATTTTGTGCAATCAGCCCTGGTTATAAACTCAGTGACACAGCACACACCACGTGGGGTTACCAGCTCCACCTCTAAGAACCTGCTTTTGGATTTCAAATAGCATCAATAATTCAATGTAGCAGTGGCCCAAATGGCTTCTGCCACTGGGCAGCACTGCCAGGGCACCAGGGCTGCCCAGGAACCATCCCCAGGCTCTTAACCAAGGCCTGGCACATTCTGCTCCTCGGGCATGGCCTGCAGAGAAGATTGTGGGGCTGTTCATTGGCAGTGTTTGGAAATGGTTCCTCTTTAAACACACAGAACTTTGCATTTTATAGCTCAGCTGGGTGTGAAAACACAAAGGAGTTCCTGCTCATGGTGACAAATAAAGCTGCTGGGCTGTGTTTGCCAAGGCTGAAGTGTTTGAGGACTAATCTTCCGATTTTTCTGTGTTTCAATGAGTGCCCAAGCCCCTGGAATGGTTCTTTATCTCCCATTCCCTGAGGAGCTCTGGCTTCCACACCATCCTTGAGGCTGTTCCTGGAAGTGCAACTCATCCTAGAGACAATTCCATGCTCCCATTCCGGTGATTTTTTCCAGACTTTCCATGGGGAATTGTGGAAGCCACGTGTTCTGCAACAGAGATTTTCCTAAAGGACTCGGTTTTGCACTGAATATTGAAACCTCCTGTACTCCCCGCGGTTGCCATGTGTGCCAAATGAGGGCTGATGTGTCATTACAGAGGCAAGATTTAGTTTTAAATGATAAATCCGCACTTTGGGCGAGGCTTTGCGGGGCTGGGAGGACTCACAGGGAAACAGGAAAAGTGTCTGAAACCTTCAGGCAGACAGCTGGGCAAAGGCTTCCCCGATCCTGCTCCTGATCCCGATCCTGCTCCTGATCCCGCTCCCGATCCCGATTCCGATCCCGCTCACCATCCCGACCCCGATTCTGCTCCCGATCCCGATTCTGCTCCTGATCCCGCTCCCGGGGCGGAGTCAGAGCCATCCCGCCCCATCCCGCCCCCGTTCTCATGGCAACCGGAGACGCGCACCGGGAGCAGGTACGGCCGGGAGTGCGGGTCCTGGTACCCATCCCATTATCCCATCCCATTATCCCATCCCATTATCCCATCCCATTATCCCATCCCATTATCCCATCCCATTTCCCGAGGCACGCGGGATTTTCTTTTCCCCTCAGGTTGGGCAGTGCTGGGACCTTCCCTTGGCGCTGAGGTGCCATCCAGCATGGGGACCCCGATGGACACGGTGCCCTGTCCCCCCCCACAGCCTCCTGCGCCCTCTGTGAGTTCCCAGACGCCTTTTTTGTGTCCTTTCTGTCTCTTTTGGGGGCTGCACGAGGGGTTTGGGGTCGGTGGCACCAGTGCAGCCGTGGCTTTGAGCAGCCCTTTGGGTTATTGCTGCGGTCATGGCCCCACAAACCCCACAGGTGAATTCCTGAACCAGCTTCTCTTGTTTTCATCCCCCCAACCCCAATTTTAGTGGCCAAAAGTGTGCAAGGACGCGGCTTGGGGCCATGCTGGAAGCGGCCAGGAGATGGCAATGCCACCAACCGAGCTGCCACCACCGCCAGCTGGGCTCGGAGGTCACTCACCCCAGGAGCAGCTGCTGGGGGCATCCTTTGGATATCATTGCCTCGAGGGGCTTGGAATCATCGGGAAGATTTGGGAATTTTCATTTGGGAAAATCCAGGGAGAATTCTGAAGTGTCATTGCTGTCAGTGAGAGGCTTCTTGCAAAAGTAGCACTGAAAGGCAGCTATTGTGTAAAAATGACAGGAAAATGTAACTCCTGCCACGAGCAGCTGGAAAATCCAGAACGAAACACAAAGGGAGAAGTGGAATTTAATTTTTAAAAGTTATTTTTAGCCCACACACCCACCCCAGGCCCATTTGTGTCCCCACAATGGACAGAATGGCTCAGCATGTCCAGCCTGGTTTCTATGCCCTGGCATTCAGGCAGAGATAAGAAACCTCCTGCAGAAGCAAATCTTTGATGAGAAAATCTCTGAGCAGGACTGGACCTGGACCTGGCAGGGAAAAGGAGAACATTTGGAACATTTTGCCTTTGCTGTGCTGCTGTTGGGGCAGGAGAGGCTCTGCAAGAGGGAGATGGGATGAAAGGGAGCCCCTGGATCCCAGACTTCAGTCCCAGCTCTTCTTGGTTGACCGGAAAATCTCAGCATCCTTCCCTGTTATATCACAAATTCTCTATGAATGGGTATTTACCATGTAAAAATCAGGTGGTAAATATATATAATGTAATAAATATAAATATATGTAAGAAATTAATAGTCAAGAAGAGCATTTTTAAGTGCACAGTGGAAGCTCTGAGTGTGTTTTGTTGGTTTTTCCTCCAAATATTAGGTAACTTTTTGTCTCATGGGGGAACTACTTCACTTTCCTGCAAAGTTTTATTGGAATTGCACAGGCATAAGCTACTCAACTGCATTTTAAAATGGGGTTAAATATTTATTTAATGGCATTTTGAAGCTTAAAAGTAAACGGGATCAAGGCTCCAACCCTCCAGGAGCTCCAGCTTACAAGGCTTTGTGCAAAGCCTCACTGTAATCTGTTGTTTTGCTTAACAGAAGTGGTATTAGAATCGATGAAAACAAAACTCTCTGCTCCCACAGAATTATGAAAAGCAGGGAGAGCAAAAATGAATAATTTAAAACTGGAGGTGAGGGAGCTGCCTCCTTTTGGGTTGGTTACAGAGGGAAGCGACCTGTTCCTTCTCTTTCTGTGTTTCAGCTGTGACAGGCTAAAATAGTGAAATTATGCCATTGGTTTTTCCTCGGGATGCTTCAACATGTAGGCAGGGAAAAAATTTAATTTAAAGGTTTTTAACATTTAAATATCTAAGTGTCTCACACTTAGAAATGCTGGCAAGATATTTTGGACCCTGAGGGCACCGGGGTTTTCTGCTCTCTGCCTGCCAGGCAGAACCCCTGACATGAATCCCATTTTGGTTTCATTTTCCTTTTTTTCTTTTCCCCCGGGCACTTCCTGTAAGGTGACACCAACTTCGAGAGGCAGCCTGGAGATACCCGATACTTATTTGTGTGATGGGTGCACTTACTGATACAGAAAACGAGCTGGGGGTTGTGTTTCATTGTTTGAATGTTTTCTCTCGGGTTTGGTGTTTGTTTTTTTGTGGTTTTTTGTTTGGTTTTGGTATTTTTGTAGTTTTCGAGTTTTTTGTTGTTGGTTTGCTTTTTGTTTGTTTTTTGTTTGTTTGGAGTTGTTTTGGTTTGGTTTGGTTTTGTTGAAAAATGCATCGTTGAAACTTGCAAACCTTCCAGCTGTCGTGGCCTGGCTTGCAGCTTCCTGCTGCTGCAGAGCGATCTTCTCTCCGTGCCTGCACACTCCTCCTCCTCCTTCTCCTCCTCCTTCTCCTCCTCCTCCTCCTCTCTACCCCCACACCAAGCAGGGCTCCCTGTGTATGGCGGGTTTGAAAAATCTCATTTCCAGCGGGCTTTGGGAGGGTTTTTCCCTCTGTTTTGGCTGGAAATGGGTTTCAGATGTTTTCCCCGCGCCTGCATCTCGTAAAGCCGCGGCGTTGCCGTGACAACCGTGTGACATCCCTGCCCGCGCGGCTCCCTCCTCCCGCCGAGCATGCCCAAAGCCTCTGCCCGGGCTGCACAGATGGGACCATGAGCGCCCTTCCCGATGCGCTGCCGGCCTTTGTGCTCGGGAGGAAGAGGAGGGAGAAGCGCCCCGAGGCGCCGGGAGCTCAGCCCCGCATCCCCTGAGCCCCCCGCCCGCCGCCCGCGGCTCGCCCGGGACGATGCTCGCCTGCCTGGCCAGGGGCAATCTGCTGGATCTCCTTCAGGAGGGCTTCACCGAGGTAAAGCCGCGACCCCGAGCTTCCCCGGGAGGAAGGCAGGATGGTTTTGGGCAGAGTTGTTCCATTCTCGGCGCTTCGGAGGACAGGAAAGTGGGGGGAAACAGCGAGGTTCCTCGCCAGGGGGCTGCGGGTCGGCAGGAGTTGGGTGAGGAGTTTGTGCTGGTTTTACGGGCTGGTTTTACGGGCAGGGTTTGTGCAGCTTGGCGGGTTTATGCTCTTCTCGCTGCTCTGCTGCTGTCCCGGCAAAGAATATAAACTTCTGGAGGTGGTGGGGCAGCGTTTATTGTGGAAAATCCACTCCTCTCCTGAGGGATGTGCGGTGTCTGCGTGTCTGCGGACTGTAAATCTGCTGTGTGGACTCACATTTCTTGGGAGAGGCAGGCAAAGAGCTGTTTTGGGGGGCTTTCCTCCATCTTTTTCTGTAAATTGAATCCCCAGGGGACTGAAATTCAACTTGGTGGGGAAAATGTAATTTTCAAAGTGTTCTTTATTTGCCTATTCTGCTAGGAAAGTAATAAATAGTAAAATAAGGGCATGCACCAAGAAACTCCAAAGACGGGAGTCCTGTGGCTGTGTGGGGACTTCCCTCCTTAGGGGGGTACAGAAAATGAGTTTTGTTGGATATTTATGGACTCAGTAATGCCCGGGCAGCTCGTGCTGGAGCACGATCTGCTGTCTTTAAGCCGAAAAGGAAGAAAAGCTGTGGGGAGTTTGCTGGAACCACAGAGTGGCTGCTATTTGATTTCTCACTTGGTCGCAGGGATCCTCTTCCTAGGGGGGTTTTATTCTTTCTTAGAGCGCAGAACTTAATTCTGTTTAGTATTTGGTGATTCCGCAGCTGTGCAGAGCTTGGGTGCTGTGCCTCCACGACCCCGTTCTCCACAGAAAATGAGCACTGGACATCCCTTCTGGGCTTCCCAACGCCGGTCCCCACCGGGAAAACAAACTGGAGGCGAAAGCTGAGCTTTTCCCCCGGCTCCAGGGCGGCCCCAGGTCTCTCTGGACTGCGGGGCTGGAGCCGCTCCCTCCCCTCCTCCGCAGCGCCAGGCTTACTTTCAGCCAGCCAAGGTCTGGGTTTACACCGAGCTCGTACTTCCTGTGCTCGGGGCAGCACATCCTCCCCAGGCACAAATAGAAACTCATTCATTAATAACAGAATTAATAGTGGGAGCAAGCCCCGGGGACGTTCACTGACCCCGGCTGGTTTTACCCACAGGCAGCTCAGCTGGGGAAGAAATTTCCCTCTCCCAGCACAAAAACAGATTCAAGGGGTCTCTGCCTCATCACACGCTCCAACAGAAGTAAAACTAAAATCGGTTTAGCAAGGGGAGGACCTGTGATTTGCCAAGGACCTGCATCACAGCCCAGGCCCTGGAAATGAGAGAGGAACTCTGCAGTTCCATCCATGCTGTTGTGACCCCCAGCTGTGCGTCCTGCCCATCTCTGTTTGCCCATTTAGGTGTTTATTTATACAAAAACTGATGTGGAAGTGTGTCCTGATCCCGATGTCTGATCCCAGCTCGGCCCTCTGACAGTGCGGGGTGGTGACCAAACCCAACACAACCAACAGCCTAAGGCGGCTTTTGTCCTCTCGCCCCTTTTCCCTCCCTCTCCATCCCTTCTGGCTGAGAGCCACCTCAGCAGCCCAATTATCCCCTAATTAGTGCTGGAGCAGGCAGCATCCTTGTCCGTTCTGCACTGGGTGCTCTGTTGCACAGCTCGGCATGTGAGGAGTCACATCCTGCTCAAGGTGCCCCTAAATTGCTGAATTGTCACTTCAGGCCAGTTTGTTCCCCTCTTCCCCCTTCCCTTTCAGAGTCGGAGCCCTCGTGGACTCACCTGCAGACACCTGAAGCCAGCACGGTTGTGTTTGATGCTGAGCTGCAGCCAAGTCCCCCTGTGGGCATTAAAGTCCATCATTAATGGCCTGCCCTGCCTTGGAGGTGTTTCCCTGCTGTTTGTGGGGACTTCTGCTCCCAGGCAGATAAATAATTCAGTCTCACAGCTGGATGGTGCCCTGGGGGATGTGTGGCGGCTAAAAGCAGGAGTTTGTAATGAAAGGGAAGCACAGAGAGGGGTCTCATCTGTGCTGACTCTGTCCATGTGGCCTCAGCCTGTTCCCCTCCTCGGGGAAATGCAGTTTATTTCTGTGCTGACGCTTCTGTCAGGTCTTGAAAACAGATGGGGCACAGAGAAATGTGTCAGAAATGGGCCTGTCAGCTCCAAGCTGCATTTTAACAGTAACACACCTTCTCTTTTTCGAGCTGGGAGATCATTTCCTCTGGCAACTTAATTATGTGGCTGCCTGTGTGCAGTGAGTAATTTAAAATAACTATTTTCTTCCCCCCCAGGAGATTATGTTGAACAAATAATTCATTCCAGAGGGGACAGCGAGACTTTAAGGGCCCAAGCAGAGGTTGTTTGGTCATGCAAGGCCTCCCAACAAAGTGAAATGCAGGGTTACCTGCCCATGAGGGGAAATCTGCACATTTCTGAGGTGGGAGCTGCTCCTGCCCAGCTCAGTGCAGCCAGGAATGCTGCAGGGCTCTGTTCTGTCCCTCACCAGGTGTTTAATGGAATATTTTCCCTGGTTCTCAGCTGAGTGGGTAATTCCTGCATTTCCCACAGATACAACCCCTCTCCTTCCCCCTTCTTTGCCACATCCTTTGGTGGGATTGCGGTGCCATCCTGCCTGTGAGGTGTGAGACCTTGCTCTAGGCGGTGCCCTGGGGTAGATTTGGGTTCATTTCTGTATTTGGGGTTGTGGGGTTGTTTTCTGGCAGCGTGGCCCAGCCCTGGCTCTGCTCCCCACAGATCTCCTGATCTGTGACAAAAAGGTCTCTGCTGTGTGAGCTCAGCAGAAGGAGCTGGCACTCACCCTCTCCGTGCCACCAGGCTATTTATAGGATTAATAGGATTCACCATGAAGAGCTGTTTTGACTTGTGGCTCCCTCATCCTGCTCAGCCCCAGCGCTCCCTGGAGCAGTGAATCCCTCCCTGCACACTGGGCTCGGAGGTGCTGCTGTTCTGTCACCCCAGCACTGCTCCGGGTGCTGCTGGCAGCATTTCACACCTTCCCCACCCTGCCAAAGCCACGGGGAGGTGGCTGGGTCTGAGGAACCCTTTGAGCCTTTCCAGGTTGTCTGACCTGACTGAGCTGCCCTGAAATCCCTCCAAGCCTCCAGCACCTGCAGAAAACACAGCTGGGGCTCCCCACACTTGGATTTACCCCCAGATATGCTTTAGCAGAGCATTCCTTGCTCTGCTGTCAGGTTTTCCCCAAATCCTGGTGCCTGGCCAGCAGTGGGACGTCTCAGCAGTGGAAGGATGTCTCTGCTGCTCTGTAGGATTAGGGGTGGGGCAGTTAGGACTCAATCCCTGCCTTGATCCCAACCAGGCTGTCCCTTGGCAGGGCATCTGCAGAGCATTTGCACAGGAACACTCACACATTTCTGTGTTTCAAACCATTTTACCAGGAACATGAAGATTATTGCGGCTGCTTTATGGGTAAAAAGAGGTAACGGGGATGCCACACTCCCAGCAAGTCACGGGCAGAGGGAATTCAAATTTCTGTGTCCTAAATGTGCCTTTAGGGCACTTCATCCTGGGCCAGGGAGCCTCCCTGGGTGTCCCTCCCCTCTGCAAAGTCCCTGCCTGCAGATTTTGGAGTCCTGAGGAGCCTGGGCTCCTCTCAGAGCTGCCTGTCCGTGCCTGGGATGGGGATCCTGCTGAGGGAGAGCAAAGCTCCTTTTCTCCCGCGGAGATCAGGGATGTGTCAGTGCAGGGTGCTTGGACAGACCTTAGACTTTGTCTGGGTTTGGTGGCACCATTTGACAGCTCAGGGTGAATCCTGAGCCCCAGACTCCTCTTTGCACTCAAATCTCAGCTTCTTGCCAGTCTGCCTTTATTTTTTGCCTGTAGCTGGCACAGGAGCTGTGCCTGGGTAGGGATGGGGACTCAAGATACCTGCTGAGCATCATGTGAGAGGTGCTGCTGGTTCAGGATCCTACATTTGCATTATTAAGCCTGTTCACAGCGCAAAATTAATGAAATACTGGTGTATTTATGTACAGGTGGGAATTACTCTTCCTGCACTGGAAGCTGGATGACTGGAATGGGCCATGGCAGTTTTTGGCTTCGCAAGAAGTGAAAATCAAAGTGGCAAAAATCATTTAGGGAGTTTAGATGGAATTGGGTCTTCTGGAGACCTTCTGGAACTGGGCACTCTGGAAACCAACACCTGCTTTAAATTAAGGGTTTTATACTCTTAATTCTTTAAATTAAGAGTTTCATGAAGGAGAAGTCCTGTGGGTGCTGCTGGTCACTGTGGTCATAACTGGGTGGTTTTCACTGTTGGGTGCATCTCAATACATTGAAAAACCTGAATCATGTTCAAGCATCAATTTTGACAGCAATTTTGAAAATCTTTTTCTGTCTTTGAGAGCAGAGGGAACCATTTTCTTTGCTTGGGAGTTTGTGCTTTCTGCTCCTACAAAGACCTCCTTGAACACCAACAAAAAGTAAATCAGCAAACTGGAGGAGGGCTGGATGGAAAATTACAGTTCTCATCTAATTAAGGTAATGTCAGAAAGCTTAGAAATCACACAGGGCCTCAGCCAGCACATCCTGATGCAATTAGGCTGCTGCAGACCTTTGGTTCAGGGCTCTGGGAGGGAGGAACAGTCAATTCCTTTCATCCTGGGAGCACGAGGGCTCCTCTTGCTGACCTCGTCAGGCCTGGGGCTTGGGCACTGGCCACAACTGTGCAACAAAGGGAGATCAGGGGAAACAGAAACGTCTCCAGCAGCATGATTCCCTAAATGAAACAGTAATGATGGATTCCAACTCATCAAAGCAGTGCACAAAGGGAAATCAGTGGAAAGAGCCTCAAAAAGGTCATTCCAGCAGGATGATTCTCTCAATCCAGTGATAAGGATGGGCTCAAGCTCATCAAATCAAGGTAGAGAAGGGATCTATTTCTAGAAGGAAACAGGGTCACAGGATCTGCTGAAAGATAAGAGCAAGCAGGGCAGGTCGTCCTTGCTAAAAAATTGATTTTGTCCAGTTGTTCAGCAGCAAAAAGTGCAATATTTTAATTTCAGAGAGCTAAAAATTAACCTCATATGTCCCAACCTGTAATTTGCCCATGGAACTCTGTTGGGATGTCCTGTATTCCCTAACACCTTGCTTTAAAAATCTTCTCCTGCCCTGCAAATTCTTCTAGAGTGAGACTAAAACACCCCACAAAGCTCTGCCTGGAGCAACCTGGGCTCCAGCTCCCTTCAGCTACAGCTGCTGCTCTTCCCCATGGCAAGGTACAGGTAAAAGGGGCTTTTTTTGGAACACAAAGCTGTGTTAATGTAAACAGGATTAAGCTTAGCTCCACCATAATCCTAAATAATGTGTGTTCTGTGGAGTAAACCCCACACCAGGCTGGTTTTCCTCTGAAAAATTCTGGGTTTGGAAGAAGTGAGGGTGAGGAGCTGAGCAGCGTGAGTCCTGAGAATTCTCAGGCTGGGCTGAGCAGGAGCTCAAGCCAAGGTGCAGGGGAAGCAGGAACACTTGAGGGGTGTCATGTCTGCCCCCAGACCTTTTTTGTTTTTAGAATTTTCTTGGCTGAAAGGAGCTGAGACCTGTGTGGGAGTGGGTGTTGTGATGCCTGCAGCCCCAAATGGGGGTGGAACCTGTGGCTTTGGGGTTTCTGTGGGCAAATGCAGGCTCAGGAGTGTTTGGGTGTGGTGGGATGGGCTGGGAAGAGCTGCTGCTTCCAGGGCAGGACACATCCCAGGAAATCTTTGTCCTCCCTGTGCTGGAAGTAGATACCTGGAGTATTTTCCAGGGTGGATGGCAGGAACTATGCCCATCCCGGCAGCAAATCACGGTGTTGTGATAATATTTAATAATTTTATATGTTGGAGTATCTGCCTTGGGGCTTGAAACCAACCAAATCCTGAGGGGGTGAAACAAAAAATCTTTCACTTTTTTTAGAGGTCTGAATCTGTGTTTTTAGGGGTGTGAGTCTGGGCACCGAGGCCTCATGGCTGTGTTGGAGGTGAAGGTGTGGCCCACAATGGCCTTGTTCCTCCCCAGCTGATGGACAAGTGAAGCATTTTGGACTCTCCAGCTTCAAAAATTGCCCTCAGGGCTTCTGCTGAGCAGCTTGAGGGATTTGTCCCTTCATGCATTTCACAGAACTTTGCCATTTTTAGGTCACTAAACTTCTATTTCTGATAAATTTCTGTGGTAAGTTCCGTCACATGCTCCCCTCAGCTGCCAGCAGTGACAGCTCCCTCCCTGGACTGTTGAGTTTTGCAGCAATCCAAGGCTCTTGCTGAAGTCACTGAGTCTGCCAGGTTTTTGGGTACAAAGTTAGGAAATGCTTCTCAGTCCAACTGTCTGAACATCTGCAGGAAAATCTTATGTTTAATGGAAAAAACCCAAAACCAACCAAGCAAGTCTGTTAATGAAGTGTAAGCCTGCAGAATTACAGCAGCCATGGGAATGAAACGACTTTGTCCTGGTGACATCCCAATTCCATTGCCTCAGAAGCCTCCTTTTAATACTCATTGTTTAAAATGTAACTGCTCTGGGATTTAGGAGTGACTTTTTTTTTTTTTTTTTACTAATAATAACAGCGTCAACCTCCTCTTGCTTTTAAGAGATAGAAACTAAAAGCTTGCCAAAAATTCTTTTTTGTGAATGCATGAGGAATGTTCTGAGAGAAGGAACAGAAAACAAACTGCTTGGTGAAAGGGTTTTTCCTTTAAATGAGACAGAAGAGCCACAGAGACTCTTCCAAGACCTGCAGATTTTCTGCAGGCTGGGAAGGGCTGTGTCCTTGGGGAACCAGTGCAAATTCCTAAAATGATTAGAAAAAGCAGAAAATGAAGACTTCTGGGGCTGGGCATTGCTGCCACCACAGCAGAAGCTGCAGAGCCCCTCCCCAGGGCAGGCCAGGGCTGCTCCAGCAGAGAGGATCAGACCTGCCCCGTTTTTTGCCAGAGCCATCAGGGCAGCCCCTCGGCTCCCCAGCCTCTGCTGAGCGAGCAGAGCTGCCCCAGCACAGGTCCAGGCACCTTTCTGAACTGGCAGACCGAGCCATGTGTGATTAAAGTTGGATTTCCTCTGTCAGGATAATTAAGAGCGAGGCTGTGACCAGATTGTGACTTTGATGGGGCTGTAAAAGCATAAACTCTGCCTGACACTGCTGAGATCATATGGGATGGGGGCTTAAAACCTGCTGCATCGGCAGAATAAAGGGAAGCTTAGTGAAAAGGGAGGTAATCCCATAAATGGATCAGTTTGTTTACCCTCCATGTCCCACGGCAGCCCTGCCCAAAGGGATTGCAGCCTTTCCAGCAGCCCTGGAAGGGTTACAGAGAGGGGGATGGACAGGGAAAGATCATTGGGATCTGCTCTTTGCCTTTGGGTAATTTGTCCCAGGTGGGGCCTCAGAGTGAGCAGGAAGCTGAGTTTGAGTTTCCCTGGTGTGTCCCACACACAGCATCCCTGTTCCTGCCTCCCAGGGCCCAGGCCAGCTTCCTGCATGCAGGAACAGAAACTGGGAGTGCTGAGGCAGCTCCCAGGACGTGGAGGAGCTGAGCAACTCTGCCACATGAGCCACGCTGGGAGTGCTACAGAGGGAGCCTCTTGTCTCTTCCATGAAATGTCCTCTGGTTGTCCTGGAATTACTGAATGGGCAACAATTTGGGGTTCCCTGCTCCTGCACTGTGGGTTTTCTGCTCTCCTGATATGAAGGTAGTGGGGATGGGATGCAGAGTGAGCAAACCATGGCCCCCAAAGCAAGGAGACAACAGCACTGGCTTGGCTCAGGATGAAATGAAAAGCTCTGCTCAGCTCAGGAGCCCTGTCCTGCTCCCTCCTCCTCCCTGGCGAGGGCTGAGCTGCCCCACAGCAGGCAGGGATGTCAGCCAGGCTTTGGGATGAGACCTCTGCTGTTTGTTTTCATGGCCAGAAGACTGAGATCTGTGAAGGTCAGAGGGAAAAGTGAGATCCCTGCCACTCACCCTGGCATGTAAACACTCTGTTTTCTGCTTCAGCAACAGCTGCAGGCCTATGTGGCCTGGGTGAATTCCCAGCTGAAGAAGAGGCCAGCAGTGAGGCCGGTGCAGGACCTGAGGCAGGATCTGCGGGATGGGGTCACCCTTGCCCTGCTCATCGAGATTGTAGGTCAGTGGTGCCATCTGGCCCTGTTTTTGCCCTCAGCTCTGTCTGTGCAGAGGGGCTGCCCTGGCTCTGGCATCTGTCAGGCAGATGTTGCTGGGGGTGGCAGAGCTCATGGGGAGGGGGTGGCTGGAAAGTAGAACAATCATAAATCAGATCACAGATGCAATTCTATTAAAGCCCTTATGATTCAGGGCAGTTACAGCAGATGGGGAGGCCTGTCAGGGGCACTGGGAGCTCCCACATGGAGTTAAGGGGCGTTTTTTGGGAAGAGTGACCTTTTTGCTGATGTCATCCCTTTTCCCTGGGCAGGGGGACAGGGAATGGGGGGCAGTGAGATCCTTGTCCTTGCTGTCCTCCCTCCTCACACTCATCCCCTACCCCAGTGGGAGACAGGTCTCCAAACTTCTCCCAAGTGGAGTCCCACGTCCTTCAGTCCCTCACCAAGTGAGCCCTTTCCATGGAGCTCAGTCCTTTGGGCAGAGGCAGCTCCAGCGTGGGTCCCTCACAGGGTTGCAAACCCTGCCAGAACCCTGCTCCAGCCCCCAAAACCTTGACATCATCCCAATACAGCCTCAAGCCCAGGCATTCCTGGTTCTCGGCTCCTGTTAAGCAGCACAAGAAGCCCCAGACGAGATCAGAGCAGCCCCAGCGATCCCTCTGCCAGCCCCCAGAGGTTCAGTTCTCCTCTGATAAAGCTTTTTTGCTCCCTTCAGCTGGTGAGAAGCTGGGTGGCATCGAGGTCAACCCCAGCAGCCAGAAGGAGATGAGGGAAAATGTGGAGAAAGTCCTACAGTTCGTGGCATCGAAAAAGATCCGCATGCACCACACGTCAGCCAAAGGTACATGGCCCTGGTGGTCATTAGCTGATGAAATTCTGTTTGTGGCTTTGTTTTCTATCAAACAGGTATTTTATGAATAAATTAATGTGTCAGTTTGTGGGGGAGTTGGGGGTTTTTCTCCCTCTCTGGTTTAGTGAAGGTTTTGGGTTGAAAGATGGACAATGCAGAGAAAAAAAAAAGGGACTTTTTCCTGCTACTGAGCACTCAGAAGTTGGTGTAATGAGGAATACAGGCTTGGAATCTTTCCCCAAAAGAACACATAAACCCACTAGAGTGAAAGGAGGCATGGAAAGAATATTTGTGGTTCACTGGAAGCCATGGGCTGGAAACAGAGAGGAGACACGACGCACTATCACATGTCTGTGGTGTGGTTTAGTCAGGACTTTGAGCAGCTCTGACTAAATTGTGTTTTGGGAAATCTTGGTCTGGAAGAGTGGCTGATCTTTGCCATGACATCACTGTGCTGGAAAATACTCATGTGATACCACTGAGTATGAATAATTAACATTCGCAGGGTGCTGCAAACACAAACAGGATGCCACCACTGGAGAAACACATTGCTATTCTGCCTTTTGAGTTTTAAGAAAGGGAATTCTCTGCTAATAAAGTGGTGGTCAGTCCCCAGTAACTGCTCTGCTTGTGAGTGAGCATTCAGTAATCATTTGTTCAGTAATTAACTGCTGGAAATGGCCATAAAGGGAGGCTCAGGGCTGCTCAGAGCTCTGAACCTGGGCTGTGGAGGTGGCAGGCACTTGGTTGTGCCCTGCACCCCAGAGCTGAGCTGAGCTGAGCTGAGCCCCACTGCCTTTAATTACCTGCATCTTGCTGGGAGCCACAGCTCCACTGCCACTTCGCGTTAACCACCCAAAACCTCGCATTTTGCAGATATCGTCGAAGGGAACTTGAAATCCACCATGAGGCTGATCCTGGCCTTGGCTGCTCACTTCAAACCAGGCTCTGGCAGAGCTGGCACCCCTGGCTCGGGGAGCAGGGGCTGGGCAGCAGCCCCGGGCAGGCTCCGGCCGCGCTCGGCCGCCGCTGTGGCCCAAGGGGCAGTGGCCGCGCTGGCCGATGTCCGGCAGGACGTCCAGCACTCGGGCCGGGACCTGTTCAGGCACAGACAGAGGTGAGGGACTCTTCCCTGCTTATGTGAGCCTGGGTTGAATTCAAATTCAAATGGAGATGAAAATAAATGCATCTGTGTCTGTTTTACTGTGGGAGGAAGCCGCTGTTGAGCAAAAACACCTCGGAGATGCCCTCGCAGAGGGGGCACTGACCTGGTTCTGCAGCCAGCCCAGGTTAGCCTCTGGTTTTACAGCAAAATAGCAGCTGGGTCTCTCTTTATGTCCGGGAACAGAACAGGGAGTATGGCTCAGGCACAAGGAGCTGTGCTGCTCTCCCCACGCTGCCCTTGGAGATGCTCTCATGCCAAGTGAAACACGAGCCAGCCTTTCCCCCCAGAGATCTGGCATCTTTGTTTCCAGAGCTGAGGATGTTGTACGTGTCCATTGTGGCTCATCCCACTGCTCCAGACAGCTGCTGAGTCCTGGGGATGCTGAAAATCCATACACACAGGGAATAATTCTGAAAATCCCATTTGCCCCTTGCCAGAGGTGTTATGTGGGTGACAAAAGCAATAATAGCAATGACATTTAACTGGGAGCCAGGTGCTGGGGTTGTGTAGGGTTTCATTTACACAGCTGAAGGTCATTTGCCCATTTGATATTGGCTTGAGGGAGCACCCCATGAAACAGTCTGGAAATGAGGCTGAAATGGTAAATTTTTGTTGAAAATGTTAAAGGTTTCCCTTGCAAAGGCCTTGGAGTTCTTCAGGAAAGCTAGCCCTTGTGATGTTTCCTTGCATTCCCATTGCTTTTGGAGCTTTTAGTCATAGAATTAGGGAGGAGTTTAAAGCAACAAGTCCTGTTTTCCAGTTTTCCCTTAACACCACGGAGATGGGGATCTCTGATAGGAAAACTGGCATTTTTCCAGCTGTCTCCTCTTCCTTACCTCCTTTTCCTCAGATTTCCCCCCTCCCTTTTTGGAGACAGAAGAATTCCAGCTGCGCTCAGGTGAGGCTGCTCTTATTTTGTGATTGTCACCCCAGGACCAGCAGCATGGATGAGGAGATTGAGAATCCCTACTGGAGTGTGCGGGCCCTGGTGCAGCAGTACGAGGGGCAGCAGAACGTGCCACTGGAGCCCCACCCTTCCAGGTAAGGCATTTGATTGCCAAGATATGTCCTTTGTCTGACATTCCCTGGAGTGCCTGTTCTCCTCACCAAAATCTGCTCCATTCTCATGGAAAAGGGCATCCCTGGCTGGTCTGGAGGGTGAATCAGTTTTCTGTTTTCATGGATATAGTAGACAAAATGCAGCCAAAATAAGGGCTTTTGAAGCACAATTACTTCAGTGAGGGAGCTGATCCAGCATGGAGAGTTTGTAGTGAAGGGAAGCTGCTCCCTTTTCCCCCAGAGAGCCAGAAACTACTCAGAGAGCAAGAACTGTGTTACTGAACACACTGGAGCTCCCTCTGGAAATGGTGCTGTGCTCCAGTTAATCACATCTGGAGCAGATCTGAGGGCAGGGCTGCACGTGGGGAGCTGCAGCTCTTTGCTTCAGAGCTTCCTGCTCCCACTGAAAGCCCCAACTCAGCTTTTCCTTGTCCTTCCCCTGCCTGAGCTGTGCCCTGTGCCTCCCTCCCATTGGGAGTGAGGGGCTCATTTGCCAAGGACAGATTGCCACTGACAGCCTCTCAGCAGGCAGGATGTTTCTCCAGCGTTTCTCAGGCCAATTTTTATGCTCCAGAGCACCAGTAATTCTCTGAGTACCTGAAAATTAAGGTTGCTTTGCTCAGCTGAGGAGAAAAACACGAGTTTATCCCCAGTTTTGCTGCGTGTCATTGAGAGCGTGTTTATAAATAGACTTTTGGAGGCGTGTGGGGCTCCCAGTGAGGCAGTGCTGGAGCAGTGCCTCCACATGATGTCAGCAGTGTGCTTTTGAGGCCGGCCTGCCAGGGGGGATGTAAAAATCCTGCTCTTAGCAGCAGCATTTCATGGCTAATGCCATAGGACCTTGGCGTTGGCTCTTGCACCATGAGCTCAGGAGTGCCACATTCTGCTCCCTGTTCTCATCCTTCAGTGTAAGGGAGCTGCAATATTCAATGGATTCTTCTACCCTATCAGGTGGCTGCTGTTCCCTCATATTTTGGTATTTTGGTGGTAAACAAAAACCTCTCTGTGCATCCTGCATTGTTATTTCATTTTTCCCCATAGTGGCATGAATTCTCTGCCCACAATGCAGTGGTGATAGTATTTCTGAGAGGGCAGAACACAGCGAGAATCTTTCCACAAGTGATCAAAAACTGGGAGCATTCCAGCTGCTGGGGATGTCTCTGCTGACACAATTCTGCACGATGAAAACAAGATGCTTTCCCTGTCGACGCGGGGAGAAACGTGTTCAGCTCAGTTAGGAGAACTGGCTGGGAGAAACGAGGTGTTTTTTTTAATTACCGAGAGGCGTTATTGAGTGCACGACCCACCTCCAGCCCACCCTGGTGTTCCTGGGCAGCCTCCCCGGCCCTGCAGCGGCTCCTGCCCTGCTCCGAGCTCTCCCAGCCTCACTCACGCAGTTCCCAGGGACGGCAGCACCAACGAGTGCAAGCTGCCGAAATGATTCATGGAAAAATTTGCCAAAAATCAGATGATTCCCAGGACGCCGAGCCCCTCACCCATCCCTCTCCCTTTCCCCTCCCCTTCCAGCAGCATTCCCTCCCCCACCCCTGAGCCAGGCATCTCGGAGAAAGGCTGTGCCTGCACAGCCCGTGTGACAGCAGGAGGGAGAGGGAGCCGTGCCTGGGGCTGGGAGAGCCTGGGAAGAGCCCGCATCCCTCCGGGAGCTGGGGAGCGCAGCCTGGGAAGAGCCCGCATCCCTCCGGGAGCTGGGGAGCGCAGCCTGGGAAGAGCCCGCATCCCTCCGGGAGCTGGGGAGCGCAGCCTGGGAAGAGCCCGCATCCCCCGGCAGCGCAGGGACCCCGCGCCGGCAGCAGCTCCTTCCCCCGCGGCTCCTCGGATGCTCGGCAGCACAACGAGGGCGGGATGGGATGAGAAGCACCCCCGGCAAGCCCGTGATGAAAACCGGCTGTGCAGCTGACCAAAATGCAGCAGCAGGAGACAAATAACCTGCGAGGAGAAGCAGTGGCAGCCAAAGGCAGGCTGCAGAATTGCCCGGCTCCGGAATCAAGCCCGCTTGTGGGGGCTGCGCATTTGCCTCGCAGCCGGCAGAGACCCTGAGTTGGTTATTTTGCGTGTGTGTGTGTGTGTGTGTGTGCTGTTTCTGCTGGGAACCTTCTGGGCACTCTGGCTCGCAAAGCTTCCTCCAGGGGTTTGACAGGAGCTGGCGACCTCCGCGCAGAGCCCGGGCCATGCGGCGGGAAGGAGGCATGAGCGGAGCCGGGATCCTGCATGTTCTGTGAGGCCAGCGGTTCGAGCGGGATCATGGGAGGGAAGCAGGTCAAATGGTGAGCGATTGTGCCCATTGTCCTCGGGAGCAGCAGCGATGGGTGTTCATTAAAATTCGGGGCATTCAGGCAGCGCTGGGGTTCCTTGCCCTGAAGCTTCGGCTGTGCTGGCGGACCCGGGGCTCAGGGGAGGCAGGATGTGGGTTAAGGAGCCAAGTGGTGAAAGGAATAAAGTGGAGCAGTTTGCATCATAAATCTCTCTTGGAAAGCTTCAATTTCCCAGCCCTCGTTTCTGCATGCTTTAATAGGGAATTGTTCTGCACTTTGAAAGGCGTTGCATCAGTAGGTATTTCATACTCTGATGGCTTGGACTGATAAAGAACCTGGGCAAGTGTTTCCAGCTTCAACTGGATGATGCAGAAAGCAGCCTGACCTGTGCTGCTGCTTCAGCTGCCTCTGGCTCTGCCGCTGTTTGGAATGTTTGGGAGGTGGTTACGGATGCTGGGTGAACCCAGTGGCCTTTTGGAATAGGAAGGCTGCCTGGGAAGGCTCTGGGGATGTGGGAATGCCTAAGGAAATATAAAGCTGTCTGTGCTGTGGGGACCTACCCCCACCTGTGGCCCCTTTTATTGGCCTTGGGCTGCGGATCCAGTGCAGGGAGAAGTGCATTTGGAATGCTATTTCCAGGCTCACAGCCTTGTTTTTCATCCTGCTCATCCTTTTCAGTTCCCCTGCTTCACCACCTTCTCTCCCATCTGTGGCTGGTGGTGTTTTTCTGGGACAGCTTTTGCACGGATGAGAGCCAGCAGTGCCTTGGGTGAGGGCAGGTTCAGAGAATCTGCTGAGAATAGGAGGCTGGGAATTCTGAGATCTGTTCCTAGAAGGAAGTGAAATCCCTCCTGGAGCTGCTGGCCATCTCAGACCAGCTGGGCTTCCTGCTGGCATCTATGTTGTGTGAAAGTTTCATCCTTTCTTCTGGCCCTTGTTACATAATGCAATCCCAGCAGAACTGCCAAATCAAATAATAAACAGCATTAAAAAAACCTCCATAATTTTATGCAATGCCCCCATTCAGCAATGAGCAGGAGCAAGGGCTGGTTACACATTTGATATTACAAATATGTCTAATGAGGGACTGCTGTGATGGATTTGGAATTCCTAGAGGTCAATCCTGGAGCAAAGCCAGGTGGCCAGGAGCCCTTTAAGCATTACACACACACCTGAAAGGACAGGGACTGTCCCTGTTTGAGAGTTCTATTGGACAATGATTATTCTTTCACTTTAACATGGGGGAAGTCTGGACCACAAAAAACTGGACTCAGGTCTGTAATTTAAATGAGGAGAGGCTCGTCCTGGCCGTGGGAGTGGGGCAGGCAGAAGCAGCAAGTCATTTCCATCTCTATTGCGGGGCTTTTCCTATTCTGTGAGAGCTGTGGGAGACGGAGCAGCAGTGCTGGGAAGATGCAGGGAGAGAGCTGCTGAAGCCTCTTATTTTTCAAAACCTATTATATTATTTCCACACTGTTTTTCTCTTTGTTCCCTGCCCTTTGTTTCTGTGTTGGGGGAGAATGAAAAATTAACTCCTGCTCACACTTGCAAGGATTAATTCCTGCGACTTTTGGGGTACATTGAATGGGTCAGTGAGCTTCAGCCACCTTTTGATGTTGTCTGGGAGATGCACTTAAGAAGAATTTCTTAGAAAAAGATTGCTTGAACCTCCCAGTCAGCTGAGACGGCTCCTGTGAAAATATGTGGGCACTTCAAGAAGTTTTAATCTGAGAACACGAGTGAGTGGAATCTGACTCTCAACTATATACAAATATAATGGGATTTAAAGCTGAAGTGATTCATTGAAAGTTCTGGAGCAAGATATGAAGCCAGGGTGGCTTTTTGTCCAGCATGAGGCTGGCAGTAAATTACTCCTGAGTGTGCTCCTACCCCTGTGTGAGAGTCTGAATTAAAAAAATCACATGTCCAGGTTGAGTGGTTGAAGGTTTCTCTGGGATGCAGATAATTCTTAGATAAAAATTAATATGGAGAAATGCTTGTTGAAAATTAGTGCTGATCAGCATCATCTAAAAGCTGTTCCTGTCTTGCTCTGCAGCCTGACTTCACCCAGCCCTGTCCACAGTGCAAAGAGTGAATCCACTGTAGCTCCCTCAGAGGAGAAGGAAAGACTTGTGATCCTCCAAACTGAAGAACCAGAGACTAAAGCAGGTAAAACATTGGGACATTTTTGTGTGATGAAAGCTGAGAAGCTCCCCAGGGACTGGAATTGTTTGGTGCTGCCTCCAGGGTGTCCTTGGGGCACTGAGGGATGCTCTGCACAGCCTGCAGGTGCTTTCCCCCCTTGTCACACGCTGTCCCCAGGGCTTGGAGATCTCCCTGAATCCAGTGCAGAGTTATCTGGGATAAAGTGTGTGCAGGGGAGCTCAGTTTGCCTCAGGAATGAGCCACAAACCCTTGGGGTCAGAGGAGCTGTGACACCTGGGTGAGAGGTGCAGGTCCCTCCCAGGCTGCCTGGAGTACACCCAGCTCCTCTCTTGCAGAAGAGGCCGACTCTCACTTCCAGCCCGAGTGGCAGGCAGGGAGCTCTGGGTCCTACCTGGAGAACTCGTGGGAGGAGCAGCTCTTGGAACAGCAGGACCACCTGGAAAAGGAAATGGAGGAGGCAAAGAAAATGATTTCTGGCTTGCAGGTGAGAGATTTCTCAGAGAGTGTTCCCTTGCAGGGTCACCCAGTCCTGCATCAGTCATTCCATGAGCTTGGCTGAACCTTCATACTTGTCACATTCTCCACACAATTCTTTATTTGTGGGACCTTCCCCTCCCTGTCCCTCAGCCCAGTGTGCTTGGCTCTGCCTGGGGAACAGAGCCCCTTGATCCATGAGGGGAAGGCACTGAACTCTCTCAGGAGCATCCCTTTCTGTTTGTGCTGGGAACCACAGTGGCTTTGAATTGTAAATATTTATGTGGCAGTAAACAAAGCAGAGATTGTGTGAGGAGCACAGGCAGCTGGGCGGGCACTTGCCCCAGGGACAATGGGCAGAACACAAAAGAGTCACCAAAAAAATTTTTAAAATTCCTTGGTTCACTGGTAAAATCCAGCTGCATTTTGTGCCCACTGGGAGCAGGCACCGGAGGGACTGGCACTGCTGCCCCATCACCCCCTGGGAGTGGGGAGAGGCAGCTATTGTGGCCAGCCAGGAAATTGGATTTGATTTGTTGATTTTCCTTCTCTTACTCAATAACTGAGAGGCTCCAGCTCATGAGAGTTTGGTTGAAATATTGGAGATCTGATGCACACACACCCTATAAGGTGCTAAAGCTGAGAATTCACTCCCTGGAAATCTGAATTGTCCTTGTTTGGTTCCTTCTGTGGGGAAGAACATGGGCTGACAGGCTTCTGGGAGAGTTTTGTCAGGGGATAAATCTTCTTCATTCCTGAAAAAAACCCCTAATTTTTGAGAGGAATAAATCAGCAGGAATGGGAAATGAAGCTGGATAGGGACTGTTGATAGGAGTGACTGCTGGTCAGAGCTGCAGCTCCCCTATTTCCCTTTGAAACCTCTGAAAACAGATTTTTTCACCCCTCCCTTTTTCTCCCCAGGCTTTGTTGCTCAATGGGTCTTTACCTGAGGATGAGCAGGAAGGGTCCTTTGAACTTTCTGAGCATGGAGCCTGCCCTGAGGAGCAGCTGGTGAGAACATCCCTGGACCCAAATTTCCCTGCTCCAGCTGCCTTTTGCCCTGCCCTGCCCCTGCTGCACAATAACAACCCTGATATTTTGCATTCAGATCATCATCCGAAGCCGTCTGGACCAGAGTGTGGAAGAAAATCAAGATCTGAAGGTTAGAGGGTGACAGATGGAAGGGGAAGGGAGGTTTTGCATATTGTTCTACTTGATTTTTTTTGGGGGGAAATGGGGTGGGGATGAGCCAGGGTGGGCAACATGATGGATGGCAAAGGGGAATATTCGGTTAGGTCTCTAACTCTGGAGCTTTGGGACCAGTTCTGATGCTAGCAGAAGTGTTTGATGTTGGCCTGAAGAACAGATTTAGGACACTGGGCAATTGTTACTTTACTCGGGACTTTAATAGCAGCTTTTGTCATGTTTGTAACTCATTAAAATTTCTTGGACTGGCTCTTGGATCTGTGGGAAAAGGTGGGATGTGCTTCCTCCTGCAGCAGAAAATACCAGCTCTGCTTGGTTCTGAAGGGGTGACAAGGTGCCATTCATACAAATTGTCTTGCATTTGCAGAAGGAGCTGCTGAAATACAAACAAGAAGCTCGGAACCTCCAGGGAATAAAGGTGAGGAAAGGGGCATTTGCGTAAAACTAAATGGTGGTGCTTTAGGTGAGTAGGGCCAGCAGCAACCACACACCTGTGAGGAATCTCAGATTGTGGAAGGAGGAGTATTGGGGCTTGGAGATGGGGGGCTTTTGGGGTTTATTGCTCAATTTTTAGGCAGGTACAAGGATCTGGATTTCTGGGTTTCTGTTCTGTCTGTAAGATTGTGGTCAAATATTCCCTTTTCTTCCACTCCCTGTTTCTCCTAAACAAAAAGAGGCATAAATTGCTTGGCTCTCCTGGTTCTTTGATTCCCTCCCCTCTCTTGGAGTACACACAACTGCACTGGCCCAGTGAACTCATTCCTACCAGCACAGGAAAAAGAGCCTGTGGTGTCCCTGTCCTGCCCAGAAACTGCTCCATTTGTGCCTCTGGAGTGGTGAACTCTGCTGATCTCCTCCTGACAGAGGTATTTTTAGAGCTGCCTGTCAGAATGGAGCAAACAGCAGTAGCTGTCCAAGGTGGAGCTCTGTGTGAGTGAAAGGCACAGAATTAATGCTGACTTTGGCCTCTCCAGAGAGGATTTCACTGCACAACTGGGTCACACTCAGGGCTTAAGGCTCCTTGTGTCCTGGGCTGATCTTGGCCTCTCTGTGCCCTCTGGATGCCTGGCTGCAGCAGGAGCTGCCGGGCACTGAACTCCCTCCAGAGCTGTTCCTGTCCCTCAGAGCCAAACTCTGTCACTTCTGGAGTGGGAAATTCAGTCTGAAGCAGAGACATCCTTCAGTGCTGGCAGCCAAAATGCTGGCAGGGAAATCAGTTTGGGGTAAGGGAGAGGCAGGAGGGCCAAAAGCTCTCTGGGGCCCCTGGCAGCACCTCAGCCCTGAGGGGTCACAATGGCCAGTGAGCCCTAGGGAAGGGTCCCTGCCCTCCCTGCAGAGATCACCTCTCCCCAGGACGCTCTGCAGCAGAGGCTGATCCAGCAGGATGCTTCAGTCCTGCAGCTCAAGCAGGAGCTGCTGAGAGCCAGCATGGACAAGGAGGAGCTGCACAACCAGAATGTGAGTTACTGCTGTTTTTGCTGCTGCTGCTGCAGTTATTTTGGCAGGGGGTTGGTGGCCCCAAGGGTGGCTGCAGCAGAGATTTCAGGGTCGTGGGATTGTGAACAAGCAAGCAAAGGTTTCTGCACAGCACAGGCTGCTCACAGCCTCCTGGCCAGCTGTGAGGCTGCAGATTCCTGACCTTCACTCTCGCTTCCTGTCCTCCAGCGCCTTCAGCTGGGAGAGGGAGGGGCTTTCCCTGATGTTTTCAGTGCTGTTGCATTTGTCCCTCCTTGCTCCCTGGCTTAGCAGGTGGCACCTGCCCTGTGCAGGTCTCTGTCCAAAGGTTGCCATCCTAAACAGCAGCTCCATTGAGCTCTGTAGGTTTCTGGTCACCCTTTAGCACAAGGGGCAGAAGTTTTCACTCTCTGGGAATATCTACCTCACACCTGGGTGTTGTTCCTGTAGGTTGACCTCCAGAGGAAGGTTGAAGAGAGAAACCGGCTCCTGGCAGAATACAAAGTAATGGAACATCTTCCATGGGTCTGGGAAGGGGGTTGCTCTTTCTCTAGCACCTGGGCAGCCCCGGGGAGGAGCTGCAGGAGCCAGGGGTGTTTGCAGTGAGATGGAGGGATCAGAAGCTCTTTGCATTCCCAGCACAGCTTCTTGCAGATCTTTTGTTGTGGTTTGTGGTGGTGGCTGCTGAGGGTCCAACACTTGTGCAGATGAGACTGGGTGACCTGTTTGTCCTGTGATCCCTTGGGAATCTGTGCTGTCTGGGACAGCTCTGTGACCTCAGCAGCAGATCTTTGGCCAAGGGGACTTTGGGCAATAAAAACCCGATCGATCTTGTCAAAAAATAGCCCTGGCACTCAGCTCTTAACATCTGGCAAAGCACGCCCTGTGCAAGTCACCTGGTCCTGGCAGATGACACGATTTTCCCTGCCATGGGGAGATGATTGAGCCTCCCTCCCTACCTCCTGCCCTTCTGATTCCCTGGATCCCTGTGTTGCAGAAGGAGCTGTGCCAGAAGGATCGGCACTTGCAGCAGCACCAGACCAAGCTGGATGAGATGCTCAGGCAGCTTTCCGAGGCCAGCTACCAGCAGGTAGGGAGAGCTGGGCTGCTCTGGGAGCTGGCCTGGCTGGCCCAGCTGGTGGTGACTCCTCTGCTGCCCCTCCACAGGTGGATTTGGAGCGGGAGCTGGAGCACAAGGAGGCCCTGCTGGCTCACTGCATGAAGAGAGAAGCTGAGGAGGTACGGGAGCCTTGCTCCCCACGTAGGGTGGTGATTGCCCAGCAGCCTGTCTCCAGAAACCCTCCCCTTCATCCCAGAGAGGTCTGGCCCTGCCTTCTCACTGTCAGAGCCCTGACCAAGGCAGGCAAAGCCCCCAAAGCTCTCAACACTGAGCACCTGGCTCAGCCTCTTGGCTCAGAATCCTCAGGGATGAAACAGTGAGGGAAGCCAGAGGCTTTCTCAGCTTCCAGCTTCATCTCTAATCTTGGCAATGGCCAGACCACAGATCAATTTACTTCCTCCTTTTCCTGCTGACCTTGATGTTGAGACTTTCCACCTTTACGTGAGGAATCAGGTCTCTGCTGTGACCAGGAACTCCCTGCACACGTTAGGGAGTGTCTTTATCTGGGAGAAGACAGGAGTTTTATCACTGATGTGGAAACCTCCCCTCCCATTTTGAGGTTCATAAATGGGGATTTTTGGGGAGGTCCTGACACATTTTCCCTTGCCCAGGTGATGGCTTACAGCAGTCACAGTGCCCAGAGCAATGGCTTTCTCCAGCCAGCAGGAAAAGGAGCTGCTCCCACAGCCCACCGAGGGGTAAGCGCACATGAGGGGTGCATTCCCAGCCAGATATCCTGGAACCCTTTCATTTTGTTTATAGAGGCTTCCCCTTGCTGGGGAAAGGCAGAAGGGGAGGCAGCAGCTTGGGCTGGTCTGAGCTGTGGTGTTTTGGGCAGACCAATGACTTGCAGCTGGTCCGGGACGCCCTGCGCAGCCTCAGGAACAGCTTCAGTGGGCACGACCCGCAGCACCACACCATCGACAGCCTGGAGCAGGGCATCTCCAGCCTCATGGAGCGCCTGCACCGCATGGAGACGCAGAAGAGGCAGGAGAGAAGGGTAAAGGCTCCCCCTGGCACTCAGCTCCTGCACCTCACACACCACCCAGAGGGCTCTGACCTCGAGGTGACGCTTTGTCCTTATGGCTTTGTGCCCAGGTGCGGGGGAAATCACCAGCAAGCAGGGCAACCAACGAGTGCAGAGACTCCTGGCCTCCCAAATCCAGTAAGTGCCTTGCAGGTCCTGCCCTCCCAGATTCACTGCTTGGGTTCTCAGGTGTAGAATCCCCTTGGGAATCTGCCCCCTTCAGCTTCACCTGCACAGGATCCTCTCTGGATCAGAGATCCCTGAAAAGGGAAGGGACACACATTTATGGCTGGGTTTTTGTAGAGCACCATTACAGTCTGGGCCTCTTGGGTAGTGCTGCAGCACAAATACCCATGGCAATCGCCGGGAAAAGGGATGTCATCCCAGCTCTCCTGCTGCTTTGCACCATCTAGTGGGGACAGAGAAGTGTTCCCTGTTCCCTGCTCCGTGTTTATTTCGTATCCACAGAGCAGTGCAGCCTTTTTTAACACCACATTTCCATGTGTCCAGAGTATTTTCTGCATAAAAGGAGCTTCAGAACTGTGGAGTTCAGTTACTCTGTTTCAGCTCTTGGGGGCAAGCAGGAAACAAGGCAGGAGTTGGGGAGAGAAACACAAATGGGCAAATGAAAATCCATGCACCACCATCCATTCTGCTCAGCTGGAATGGGAAGATGGGGAGGTATAATGATGATAAGGGATGATAATCAGCGAGTTGCTGCCTTGCAGAGCTGCCTCACTCTCAGAGCACGCCCGTGATGAGCACCAGTGCCTGCACCAAAGTGTTGTACTTCACTGACCGCTCCCTCACCCCCTTCATGGTCAGCATACCAAAGAGGTGAGGCTGGGCCTTCCTAACCCTCCTGTGCCCTTAAAACCAGCACTCTGAATTCCTGAGTGCTCCCAGCCAGCACAGGTTTGCTGTGCCTTAACTGGATTTTGCGCTGTTGGCTGGGGAAAATTATCTGCAGTAGTCCCTGAGCTTTGCTTTTGTATTTTGCTTTTGTATTTATTTCCCTTGCAGGTTAGGGGAAGTGACTCTGAAGGATTTCAAGGCAGCCATCGATCGGGAAGGAACCCATCGGTATCACTTCAAAGCCCTGGACCCAGAGTTTGGCACAGTGAAGGAGGAGGTAAATGTGGGGCTGAGCTTTGGGATCAGGGGCACCACACAGCCCTGGGGACCATGGTCACCTCCCTTTTAAACTGGTGAAATGGTGGCTGTTCCCTCCAAACAAAACTGTCTGCTTTCCCAGCTGTGGGTTAAGCTCCTCTTGTGCTAAAATATTTTCATCCTCAGGAAAAGCAATTCCATGGATGTGGTTGTGACTGCCTGGGAGTTGCAGGGCCCCTTGGGCAAAGCCAGCCTGTGACACAGCTCAGGGGACACAGCAAAAATCCAAGCTGAAGGTTTTATAAAACCTGTTGCAGTGATGGAGAGCCTGTATTAAAAACACAATCTCTTACTTTATTCTGAAGGTTTTTCAGAGAGGTCTGTGTGTGTGGCATCGCTCTCTTTGTGTGCTACAGTGCAGCCCTGATCGAGCTCAGGCTACTGTGGGTTTGGATTGGATTCATTACAGGTTATTGGGACAGTTCTAGCTTCACAAATTGATTAGGACAAGGGCAAAGGGTCACCCTCTCTGGGGACAGGCAGCAGCAGCAGCTGGAGGTCATGGTCTGGCTCAGAAAAGGCATGTTTCCTGTCTTTAGTTTACCTTTAATGCCGAAAAAAAAGAGAAGCCAATAATAATCCTGATATATTCATTGGTTAAAAAGGCATGGTCTGTTATTTACCTAAATTGTGAAAATGTGACTCATACCTCAGGCATCATTCCCATGTGCTCCCTGGATTGTTTTGGGAAATCTAAGCTAGGATTTGACTTCATGCCCCTGATGCCCCTCACACTGCAGAACCATGGGTCCAGACTCCAAACATGACTGAAATCCTCTATTTATTTTGTTTTATTTTATTTTATTTTGGTTTGGGTTTTTTTGTTTTATTTTACGTTTTCTTGGTAGGTATTCCATGATGATGACATCATTCCTGGCTGGGAGGGCAAAATTGTGGCCTGGGTGGAAGAAGACCACGGGGAGAATTAATGGAGCTTTCAAGCCCAGTTTCTATGGAAACCTGTGACTGTCTGCGGAGCTCAGAGAGTGACCAAGGAGCCTGAGCGCTGGGAGGAGGCCAATTCAAGCTGCCAAAAAAGAGCCTCTGTGCAAGGCACAGTGGTGCAGGCTGTGAGCATGGACAGCTGGCACCTGAGTGCCCAAGGCAGCTGCTGTCCTGAGGCTGCAGGGATGGGTCTGTGTGACAGAAACGCCTGGCTTGGCCCTGCCAGCAAAACCCTGGAGGCCTTAAGGATGCTTTGCTCCCTTCTCCTCCATTTCTGCACTGTGTGCTGCAGGCTCAGCTGGGCATCTCCTGTGCTGGTGCCACAGAAAACTACAGATGGTGAAAATGTGAAGCTTTGCCTTCATGGAGAAGTTGCTGGATGGTGAGAGCTGAAGCTTGGACCAGCTGTTGTCCTGCAGGAGCAGAGTGACTCTGTGGACATTGCAGGCTGATAGGACCTGCTCTGGGGACAAGAGTCCTGTAGTTGTGTGATGCATGGTCTGAAGCAAAGCTCACCAAGCTGGCCAAGCTCCCTTTCTCCCAAACTCAGGCTCCCATTTCCCAGCCCTGCTTTCCCCACTTGCTCTCCAAAGCTGTTCCCATTTCCAAGGCCCTTTGGGTTTGCTCTGCAGCTGCAGGGACTGTGGGATCTTGGTACTTGCTTGTTTGCTGAAGGATTTCATGGGTGGGGAGCTGGAATCAGCTGCTTCTTGAGGTCTTTACACCCCCTGTCCTTGCTGAGTCTCTGTCCCTGCACTCCTGCCCTCTCTGCTGTCACCTCCTGTGCACAGGCATCCCTCTGCTGCTGTCCTCCCACTGCCAGGGCCACCAAGCACTTACCCACAACAATTCCTTGCTACGCTGAGTCCTGAAGGATCAGGAAAGAACTGGAGAAAGAACAAGTCCTAAAATCCCCCAAGGGGTGGATTTTTCCCTTTGGTTTTGTGTTTTTGTTTCACGACATTGCCTGTGGGCTTGGGAGGTTAAATGAGCTCTGCTCATTCCCAGCTCCTGTGAGCCTTCCATGGACTGTCTGTGTGTGCTGTGCATGAGGCTGGGAGAGGGGGCAACCTGGTTTCAGTGTTTTATATTAACATGTCATTTTGTAAACACGTTCTTGAAATTATTTTGTACCGATTCACATTTGTCTGAGGACTGTGGATATTTTTATACTCGTGCAAGTGCTCTCTGTATATTTCTGCACGCATTATATTGTGTTTTACTCCTTTCCTGGTGGATGCTAAGATGTTTTATATTGTCTTCTATTGACACAACACTGGCCTTGTAATTTTATTTTACTATGGAAATCCAACTCGTTGATACTGAATTTTATATCAAGGCTCTTATGTGGTTTTGTGCCACATTGGCACAACACAAGCTGCCTCCTGTTCTCCTTGTGTAACTCTGCTTACAGACAGCAGGAGGAAAGTTCATTAATGAACATGTTAATTAATAGGGGAAATACACCCCTTTTGGAAAAGAAACAAAGATTTATTTCTCCCCTGGATAGTTTCGATGTTGCATGGTTTTTAGCAGAGAGGGCACGGGCTTGTGATAATGAGATCAATTGTATTTGAATTGCAAACTTCTAGCAAGTGTTTCATTCCTCAGGTTTTACTCATCAGTTTTATTTCAGCAACAGCCATGCACCCTGGAGTTTCATGTAGCAAATTACGAAACTTTTCAAGGTCTGCTGTTGTCCGGCTTCATGTCCTCTGCTATTCAGAGAGCAGTTTGGTTTGGGAGGTTTCTCCCTCATGAAAACACAAGGTGCCACTTTTAAATGAGTTTTACGTCTGACTCCAGAGATTTTACTGCAGGATCAAATTAGTAAGTATAGGAACAGAAAAGTAACTGTGAGGAAAGTTGGGCAGAAATAAACCCATTGTAAGCAGTGAAACAGGCAAGCCTGGGATATGGTAGGAAGAGCCCATCTCAGAACAAACCCACCCTCCACGGGAAGTTCGTGCTTAGGTTGAGGTGACACTTGGTATGTCACAGTTCATGGCCTTTGCTCCTCCTCCTGCTGCACTGAACGGAGCCTGGCACTATCCCCTGACACCCCCTGGATATTTTTATGTGTTCTACCCCATCCACAGGCCCAGCCTGTTCCCTCTCCTCCTGTCCTGTCCCTGCGAGCAGAGCCGGATCTCCGACTGCCCCTCCTGCAGGGGAGCTGTGCAGAGCCAGCAGGCTGCCCCGATGCCGGAATCCCGGGCCGAGCCCCGATGCCGGTATCCCGGGCCGAGCCCCGATGCCGGTATCCCGCGCCGAGCCCCGATGCCGGTATCCCGGGCCGAGCCCCGATGCCGGTATCCCGGGCCGAGCCCCGATGCCGGTATCCCGGGCCGAGCCCCGATGCCGGTATCCCGCGCTGCCCAGCCCTCCGCAGTCCGGCCGAGGCGCTGCTTCAGGCGGTCCCGCCCGCCCCGCGCTCCGCGGCTGGGCCGAGGCGGTGCCTCAGGTGGCTCCTCCCGCCGCCGCTTTACGGCCGCCCAGTGTCGCGCCGCGCCGCCCGCACGGAGGTCACCGAGCGCCGCCGGCCCCGGTC
>VWYI01014734.1:446485-459069 GCA_013399455.1 Anthoscopus minutus | reverse complement strand
CGGCCCCGCGCGCTTCCGCGTCCCCCGCCCGGCCCGGCCCGGCCCGGCCCCGCCACCACCAACAGCGGTACCACAAACAAACATCGGCACCGCAAACAAACATCGGCACCGCAAACAGCGGCATCGGCACCGCAAACAAACACCGGCACCGCAAACACCGGCACCACAAACACCGGCTCCGCCACCAGCGCCACCGGCAGCGCGCCCGGCGCGGGCCCGCGGCAGCGCCCGCAGCATGTCCCGCGTGCCTGTGGGGAAGGTGCTGCTGCGCAACGTCATCCGCCACACCGGAGCGCACAACAAGGTGAGACCCGGGCCGCCCGCGCCCAGCGGGGCCTGCGGGGCCGAGCGGGGCGGCCCGGGCTACGGGGACATCGTCAGGGTGCGGGGACAGCTCTGGAGTGCGGGCACTTCCCGAGGTGTGGCGGCATGACGGTATGCAGGGACATCCCGGGCTGCGGGGACAGGCCGGGCTGCGGGGACATCCCGGGCTGCGGGGACATCCCGGGCTGCGGGGACATCCCGGGCTGCAGGGACAGGCTGGGCGCCGGGGCAGGCTGGGCTGCAGGGACAGGCTGGGCTGCGGGGCAGGCTTCGCGCCCCGCTGCTGATCCTGCAGGGGAGAGCGGCAGCGTTTGGCAGAAATAATTTGGTAAATCAGCCGCATCCCCATCAGGGTCACTTAAGGATTAACCCGTTCCGGTTTTCCCCAAGTTTCAGTTTCACCCCGTTTCTCTGGAGTTCCCACCCCGGTGAGGGAATATTTCTGTATTTAGTTAAAAAGTAGATAATCTTGAATAGGTTTTATTTGTTGCACTGTGTATGTGCTTTTAACTGCATGAAACAATTTGAACTTTGTGTACACAGGGAGGATTTTAGTGCAAGATTAAGCAACTCAATGGAGTTGAGCAAATTGTTTCGTGAATCATAATTCAACAGGACTAACCACCATCGGGAAGTTCTCTTTTGGATACAGATAGATGTAAATAATCCTTTGTTTGGGGATGGTAGGAAAGGTGTCTGTGAGCTTTCTTACCAGGGGTGTTGAGGTTGGAGCTCATGTGCTGCATGACTGAATTTTCCCTGATGTTAAAGTCGTTTCTGTTTCTGTGACTTTCAGCTTCAGGAAGAGACAGAAATGTGGAAAATAAGGGAGTGGGAGAAGCAGACAGAAGAGACTTACTGGAAAAGGCAGAGCAGAATGCTGTCAGACACCTCCAGGTGACATACACCATAGGAATATTTATTTTTTCCTTAATGACTCCATGTTTACTAAAGAGGTCAAGCCTCTGCTTAAGCCTGGCCATTTATGTGTTCATGTGGATGTGAAATGTTAAGGTGCCAGGTTACTGAGCTGGGGCTGTGAGGAGCTCTGGGGGTGGGAGGTGTTGCCCACCTGAAGGAGCTGTTCCCTCTCTGCAGCAGCCGCATGCGCAGCGATGGCTTCGACGAGGAGGGGCACAGGGCAGACTGGAAACCCAGGAACCCACAGCTCCTTGACCTGGTGGAAGATGATCTCCTAAGAGCCAGGTCCTGGAATAAAAAGCTGTATGAATGTGAAGCCAACATGCCAGACAGGTCTGTGGGGGAATTCCATGTTCTGTGGTTGTAATTAAAACATCTTTTTGGAGCCTTGTACCAAAAAATGACACATTTCTGTTTGGTGTGTTCTGTGATGAAATAGAGCTTGAGCTAATTTTGAGAATGAAAAACATGTACAAACTTCTGCCATGTCCCAGAATAAGCAATTTGAGCTCATCTGTGGAGTTTCTAAGCCACATTAAGGAGCAAAAGCCCAGCCCTAAGCTTAATATTTATTACTCTGCCCAATAATCCTAAAGAAATCTCAAGAAACACAAGTCCAGGGTTGTTTTAAAGAAATCTGAGTCGTGGTTTGAGAACATAAGGTGTATTTAAATAGCACCAACCAAATCAGTTCCATTTCCTTCCTCCCTGTCTAAACTCAGATTGATTCTGTGGCTCTGCCTTTTCAGAATTGCATTTTTGTCCTCAAACAAAATTTTGTCGGTTTTTAATAGATGGTTCTGTCTCTCACAGGTGGGGGCACAGTGGATATAAAGAGTTGTACCCTGAAGAATTTGACACAGACAGGTAGGGCAGACACCCTTACTGATGGATCCAGAATCTGCCTTCTGACAAGTTCTACAGGGAATTTCATAAACTGAGTTTTAAATTTTGAATAGAGATCAGCCTTGAATTCAAAGCCTTACTGTTAAAAAATTCAAATCCATTAATGTGGTGTGAATCTTAGGATAATCTTTTGTAGTAATTAAGACATTCAGGTTTAGCTGGAGTTACCAAAATCTATGATCTGGGAGGTAAATAAATTATTACAGTATCCTGGAGAGTGGAAAAACAAGGTTTTAAGACAGAATTGATTATTTTTCCTACACCCAGAAGAATCATCAATATTTTTCAGGCTTACAGATTGGATATAAATGAGTTTCATCATTCAGTGGCTTTTCAGTTCACCTCCTCCTGTTCTTTTTCCAGTGATCAGCAGGAAGGAGATGAGCAAAGTGCTGTCAATGGGAAGAAGAGATCCCACCTGGGAAAGCAAACAGCTCGTGAGTCCCACAAAAGGAAAAAAACCAAGAAATCCCACAAAAAGAAGCAAAAAAAGCGCTCACACAAAAAGAGGAAGAAAAAGAAAAAGGAGCAGGGGAGAACTTCCACAGATTCCTCCCGGGGGGAGAGTGAGGGCTCAGGAGAGGAGACTCCAGGCACCCGCAAAGGAAAACACAAGCGCAAGAAAAAGCCCAGGAAAGTGCCTGCCAAGGAACCTACCTCTTCTTCTGGGCAGGAGAGTGACTTTTCCCATGCAAGCAGCTCCAGCACCAGCAGCTCTGAGGACACTGAATCTGAGGGGAAAAAGGAGAAGCGGCTCCCAAGGAAGAGAAAGAAGCGCCACAACTCTGTGCCGGAGAGGCCGAGTGAAGTGCCCGAGAAGAGGAGCAAGAGGAAGAACTGGAAGGTGGCAGGGGATGAGAAATCTGAGGACAGCTCTGATGAGGACTGAGGGGTCTGGGTGCAGCTCAGAGCAGGAGGGGAGGACAGAGGCAGGTCTTTGTCACTCAGCACTGCCCCACTGCTCCAACACTGTGGTTTACACACACCCTGCCAGCCCACAGGGAGCACCCAGCCTGGGCAGCAGCACAGCTGGGCTCGTCCTGCCACTTCAGATTCTTTGGCTGTGATCAGGTTGGGTTTTTTCTTAAATTATATTTGAACAGATTGCTCTTTTGGCTCACCAAAACAATGGCCAGTATGAGAGAGGATGGGCTGATAAATCAAGCTGGTAACAGAGGAAATGTCACTGTAACCCCCACAGTAGTTTTGTCTTCCCATCCTCCTCCAAAAGCTGAACTGTGGGGGCGTGCCCGGGGTCAGCTGGCCACGGAGGGGGGCTGAGGGAATATTCCCATTCCAGCTGCAGGTGCAGTTACTACTCTCATGGTGAAAAAAGCCACCAGCTCATTTGTTTGGTTTAGACTCCTGTCCAGAGCCTGCTGTGGGCTGGCCACCATGTCTACCTTCCTTCCTTCTCTGTGGGGATGCTGAAACCATTTGTGCTGACAGAGGCCTTGGTGGGTGTTGTGTCCTGTCTCTGCTCTGCCCTGTGTGTTACTGGAGGAACTGGTACCAGGCCGTTCTCCCTGCAGCGAACAGCCAAGCCTTTTAATAAAATAAATAAATCCAGATGTGTTTGATGCTTTTGTCATTGTTCTGGAGCAAAGCCAGGAGACAGAGCACAGGCCTGGGAGTCTGGCTGGTGCCTTTATTCTCCCTGTGCTGTTTGTTTCTCCTCGATCACACTAGCAGATGAAATCAGGGCACTGGGAAAATGTGTGGGGTGATTGTCGTGTCCTGGACAAGCACAAAAGTGTCAGCGGCCCTAAATCCTCACTCCAAGCCCTGTTTGCTGTTCCTTTTCTCCTTTCAAATGGAAAGATGTTCACGGAGGTGCTCATGGTGTGTACAAAGGTGTTTCAGTAGTGAACACATGGGAGGAGCACCTGGGTCTGCTGCGGGTATTGAGGGGTTTAAGACAGAATTACAAAAGTACAGAATGGTTTGGGCAGGAAGGGAATTTAGAGATATTCCAGTGCCGTGAGCGCAACACCTTCCAGCGGGTTGCCCCAACCTGGTCTTGGGCAGGGAGGGTGGAGCCACAGCGTCTCTGCGCAGCTGTGCCAGGGCCTGCCCAATCTCACAGGGGAGGATTCCTTCCCAAAATCCCATCTACCGCTGCCTCTGCCAGTTTCCAGCTGCCCCGGGGAGCTCCGCGGCCGCCGCTCCCGGGGCTGCGGAAGCGGAAACTCGGGCGCGTTTCCGTGTCCGGGCGCGGTGCCCTTGGAGCGGACATGGCGCTGGTGCTGCTGCGGGCGCGGCCCCGCGGGGCCGCCCTAGGTCAGTGAGGCCGGGGCCGCGGGGCGGGTGCGGACCGGGACCCCGGAGGGTGCGGGGTGCGGGACCTCGGAGGGTGCGGGATCCCCGGAGGATGCGGGATCCCCGGAGGGTGCGGGATCCCCGGTGGCTCCGGAATCCCGGAAGGTGCGACCCCCGCGCTGACGCCGCTCCCTCGTTGTCCTCGCAGCTCTCCTGGGCTCGGCCCTGCTCCGCCGCCCCGCCGCGCTCGGTGCCGCCGCCGCCCGCTGCGCTCCGGCCCGCGACAGCCACGGCCCGCCCCGCCAGGGACACGGTACGGCCCTGTCTGTTTTTGTCTGTGTTTGTCTGTGGGGGTCTTATTTCCACGGGATCTGGACCCCTTTTTCCATCACTGGAACTGCTGGATGGAGCTCCGAGCACCCACGTGTAGCGCAAGGCATCCTGCCTGTGGCAGGCGTTGGGATTAGGTGATCCTCAAGATCTTTTCCAGCTTCTGAATACTCTGTGATTCTGTCTAGAACGGGTTGTAAAGGATCAGATTTTGGCTCGGGTCTTCCAAGGAGCCAACAGCAGTGCAGGAATAAAGGAATAAAGGTGATGGAGGTAGACCCCAATTGCCACACAGGGAGGTAAAAACAAGATGAGCTTTAAGGACCATCCCAAACCAGGCTGAGTCTATAATTTTTTCAGGCTGCTTAGGAGATTTTAAATGGCAGCTGTAACAAAGAGTAGAAGAGATTAACAAATGGTACAGTGGTTTTCTTGCTGTCCTGTTGGGTGATGTAGGGTTATGTGTGTTAGCAGCAAAGGAAAAAACAATCTTAAATACCCATTGATTTAAGGGAGAAGTTGTGACATGCTGAGCATTGTTAGATAGGGCAGCAACTGTGCAGAGATGTTACTTGTGGTAAGTAATCATGCTGTTGTGGTGCCTCAGGCCGTGGGGAATGTGTGTCCCCTCACCTTCAGCCGCACTGTTACAAGTTCATAGCACTCCAGTTTGCACTTTGCCCAAGTCTAAACTTCAGATCCTTTGCTTTCCTTATCTTGTCACTTTCCAAATGTCTTTTCTCCATGCCAAAATGAAGGAAAACATCTGAATTTTTATTAAGGAAGATGGATGATATCTGCATGTTAGTTGAGCACTTTAGGGATGTTGCATTGGTAATTTTAGAGTCAGTTCTTGATGGTTTCAGCCTGGGCTGATGCTCCCGTTGTGTTTCCAAGTATTGCTCATGCTGGGGTTTGGTTTGCAAACACTGCAGAATTCAAAGCCATCCCCTCAGCCCCTGGCAGAGGGGCTTTTCCCTGAGAATGTTTCTCCTTGCAGGCAGTTCCAAGGCTGCATCTTTGCACTGGACAGGGGAGCGAGCAGTCAGTGTGCTGCTGCTGGGGCTGCTCCCGGCAGCCTACCTGTGCCCTGGACCGGCCGTGGACTATTCCCTGGCTGCAGCCCTCACCCTGCACGGCCACTGGTAAGCACAGCAGGGCCCAGCTCACAGGAGAGAAGGTTTGGTGGCTCCAAAGCTCATCCTGGTCTAGTGGAAAACACCTGGACAAAGTCCTTGGTCTCCACATTTGGTGACAGACGTGATCTTTGGCAGGAGTGGTCGTACTTTGGTCTTCCTTTCACACACTGTCCTCTCAGTCAGAAAAGGAATCTGTAACAATTTTCTGGTATCTTAACCTTAGGAGCACTTCCTTGCCCCTGGAAATGTAGAATTCTGGATGTTTTTAACCTGTGGAAGAACCAGTGTTGTGTGAAAAGAGGGAACAGAAAGAGGACAGATGTGTATAAAAATAGTATAAAAATATTCTGCCTCTAAAGCTCTGTGCACTGGCTTTGTACATCTCAGTGGTGATGAGGTTCTGCATAATAAAGAGCTCACAGCAAATATTCCACTAAGGAGACCTGGATAATTATTTCCTTTATTCCTGGATGGATGTTTGCTCAGTGTAGTTCTAATTAGGAGTGAATCCAGCTACATGGTTGGCCAGACTGCAGCATCCACCTTCCTGAGGTGATCCTGGCTTGGGATTATCCTTGCCACAAGGATGAAGTAGATTTTCATATTACTTTGGGAGGGCCAGGTTTTCTTAAACCTCAGTTTTGCTTTTAGGAATTTGTGCCTGGGATTCTTGAATTTTCCTGGGAGCTTTTTCCCAAAACAAGCATCCTGTGTCTCATGTTGCTGGATAGTTCAAATCTGGACAGGAGTTCGCTTCCAGATGTAGAAAAAACTGAAAATATGCTAATTTATATGGTTGCCACTCTTCTAATCTAAAAGCATACCCAGGAGTCATCTGTGTTTTTGTGACAGTGGCTGGTCCCAGATATTTCCTTGGTTTTCCTCTTTTCCAGCCCTTGGAAGGCAGAAGAAGGCAGATTCCAAGGATTCTGTTGTCTGGAGAGCTGTGGTCAGCACTTGGTTTGCTCAAGAGAGCTTTGAGCCAATCTGTGTGTTTCCAATAGAATCTGTGGAATATTTTGTTTTTTAAATAGATTCATCCACCTTCTGAGTGGGAGCTGAGCATTCTTCAGGAAAGGCTGATGGCTGCAGTTGGGGGAAAAGCGAATTGGTCCAACACAAAGCAGATGGATTTCAGTGTGTGAACTTTGCTGACTTGAGCTTTTCTCTCTTGTTTAGGGGTCTGGGCCAGGTAATTACTGATTACGTGCACGGAGACATCCCCATTAAAGTGGCCAACACGGGGCTGTACATCCTTTCTGCCCTGACCTTTGCTGGCCTCTGCCACTTCAACTACCAGGACGTGGGCATCTGCAAGGCCGTGGCCATGCTCTGGAGCCTGTGAGCAGCCCCAGCCCCGACTCTTGTCCTCTGCTGCCTCTGCTTCATCGCTTGTGAGCACCGGCCTGAGCACAGAGCAGCTCCCAGTGAGCCTGCAGGGGCTCACAGCTAGCTTAGAGTACATAGAGAAAAACAGATTTAAAACCAGATTTAACTGGGAAGTGTCTAGTGAGAGTGAGTGGATTCAAGCTGCGCTGGAAATTGGGATGAATTGATTACTTTAGTGGCAGACTTGCATAGCTAAAGGGAACTCTCCTTGTCATACCAGCTTTAATGAGTGTTTTCCTAACTGTTGCTGTAAAACAAGCTTGGCTTTTGGAAAACTGAACTGCTTCTTCTGACATCAGTGTGCAAGGCAGTCCCTGTAACTCTTTGGACCCTGGGAGTTGGTATAGAAAAGGGAATACTTTTTTCTTAATCCATGCAATAAAGAATTTACAGAAATTTTGTGTGTGCTTCAAAACCATTTTACTGTTTTTGGGTTGCCTAAAATGTTTTCTCTGCAGATAGGTGAGCTCTGCCTTACTTCATAAAACAAAGAATATTTGTATAAGTTAATATTTAGAGGTGACTTAGACTTGACTTAATAGAAGAATAATTAATGTTCCTTAGAAAATAAAGACTGTTATAGAATAAAAGTTCTTCTGCAGTTTCACTTTTAGGAACGTACAACTTTAAAGGTTTTTATGTTCATCTGCAACACTTTTTTGAGGTTTATTTTCTAAATACTCTGGTCTGTGTTGTCCTGTGTGACTGAAAAGACAATGAAGAGGAGGCTGAGGGAATGTTCTGGTGTTTTAAGGGGGAACTGAAATTGTGGTTTTTAATTTTCTGCTTCATCCTGTCTGACTTTCACAGTGCTAAAGAGTGGAAAACTTTCCACATTCTCACAGTACTTTTGCGGCACTATTAATAGTGAGAGGAAGAGAATTTGTGTTACCATCAGTGATTATGCAACAAACAGAACGAGTTGCTATTTGGATTCTACGAGACTTTATGAATTTTTTTTAAATATGGATTGGTAATTTTATTTATTAGCAAAAGCAAGTAGCTGGCCAATTTTTTGTTAGTGTTGTGGTAAGAACAGAGCTGTGGTCTGGTTTAAATGCCAGCATTTGTTATTTTGCCACAGGGAGGAGGAGGGTGCAGAGGGTGAGTCATGGGTGAGTCCCTCTGGGCAGGCTGAGGGTCTCATGGAAAGTGTCTGAGGTTTCCTCGCACAGGATGCAGCTGGATGGTGTCTAAGCTACCTGGGTAAGAAATTCATTTTCTGAGAGTATTGGGAATGTGAAAGTCCAAACCTAATTCAAAAGCTGTTTGGTCAACAGACATGAAAGATTTTCGGGATCAAATTCTACAGGACTATATAGACAAGCACGTTCTTGTTTCTTCAGTGTGTAATTCTCTTGTGTGACTGGAAAACATTCTTCTGCTTTTTGCCAAGAACTTGCATTTATTTTTTTTTAACACGTACTGAGAGTAGTTGAAACATAAAACTGACTTGTTTTGGATAAAGAAAGACTATAAAGTTTCTTTTATAAAAAAACAAACTATTTTCAAACTGTTGAAGTGTTCCATCATGGGTTGTGATTTTCATTCTGACTGAACTTAGATAAACTCATCTTCATGGTTTCATCCACTTCATCTTTTGACAGTTTCTTTAGGATTAATTTTCTCAAGTAGCCCTCTTCTTCAAAGGCCAAGAACATTCCTTGTTCCATTGAGTATTCAAACTTAAATGCTTTGGAGCAGCAGGATGTAAATGTCTTTTTGAAAAAAATGATGTTGCTTTCACCAGGAATTTCTTTGGGAACTTCTCCTTCCTGAGGAAGGAAAAAGGGAACAGGTTAATCCCAGCACAAGCCCTGACCAGGTTTATTCCAGCTTGGAGTTGTTAATTGTGCCTGTTGGGTTTGTACAGATGAGAGGGAAGCAGATCCTTGCCTTGAATCGAACGATCATTTCTCCACATTCCCTCTCACAGCACATGTAATAACTCCTGTCTTCCACCTGGACACTGAAGGCCACAGGCATCCCTGGTAAGGGCGTGGTGGTTTTGTAGCAGTGGATGCTGAAATGCATCCCTTTGCCTGGAAATAAATAGATTATTATTGATAACCTGATCACAGAGAGCTGCAACAACTGAATTCAGGATGTTTTACCATCCTCCTGGCAACTCTGGCTGTCTTGCCAGGATATTTTTCCTGACAGAAGAGCCAGGACTTGGATTTTTATGGCTTCTGGTTGTGCTTTGTGCAATCAGGCAATAGGCAGGGTGCACCAAAGCAGCTGAGGTCACCAGGCAGTGTGGGGAGCACACAAATCCTTTTGTGTGCATGCAGAAAGTAAGACTGGTGTGTGGAAGTGGCTATCTGTAAATCAGAGCATGGCTGGATATGGGTGATCCAGAAATAAAGATGGTCACTAAATAGAGTTGTAAATAAATTGATAAGGCAGCCCAAAAAGTCAAAGCCAAAAGTGTAAGTTTATAGCTAATATTATTAGAAGAAAGACCTTTTAGTTCCAATACACTGAATTTTAAAATTATTTTTGTAATCCAGCATGAAAAAAGGGGAGAATTAAGAATTTTGTAATCACAGGCAAGCAAAAATCTTAACAGCCCCTTTTCTGCACGTGATATCCTGCAGGCTTTGGTCTAACCCAGAAATCTCATCCATCACCAATGCCCAAGACACAAAATTTAACTCTCAGCTTATTCTTGCAAATGAAGAAGTTTTAAGCCATTATTCTCAGTCCCATCACTGAGTGGATGGTTACAAAGAACAGAGCCACCTCCAGGATAAAGCAGCAGAGCAGTGGTGATGGTTTCTCTTTGGGAATTACCAGCTTGCATCTCCTGGTCTGTCACATCCTCAAAGGCTGCCACGTTCAGGTCGGGGCGCACCACGAGCAGCTGGCTGTTCACGTTCCTCAGCACTCGGTGCAGAGTCTTTTCCCTGCTCAGGGCATCACACTCCAGCTCTGCAGGAACAACAAAGCAAAAGTCTTCATATTCTAGCTGCTGTCTCCCCTTGACAGTTTGCTGCCAGCTTAATCCTGGCACTACGGATGTCATGTGAAAGGAGTTCTTAGAATGGCAGCAAAAGGAAGGTCACATCATCTTCCACACCTCTGCTCAAAGCAGATTTCCCAGAATACAGAGTTGTTTTTAATAAGCAAGAAAAGCTGCTGCGTTTGTTAATGAGAATTCAGAAGCATCAGTTCTCTTTTTCCCAACAATTAAAGTGCACTGAAAGGTGCTGTCAGGGACCCACTACCCTGTGTCTTCTGAGGAATTAAAGCAACATCAGCATCAGAAGGAGCAGTGAGCTGTAGCTCTGGTCTTTTTTGTAGCCCCTCTTAGTTTGAAACTTATCCTCTCTGGATTAGTAAGCATGAAATGAATAAAAAAATCATAAAATAAGAGTTCTCAGCTTACCATCATCGTCTTGGTTCCAAGTGAGCAGTGAAAAAAAGGAGAGAAAAACAACATTAAGTTCTGCCCCCACAAAAGAGGTCACTTTGTGCCCAGGCAGCCACCTACGTGTTGCCACAGCCCAGTGCCACCAGCGCAGAGCTGCTGTCACCACAGGGCTTATCTGTGAGCAAAACAAATGAAAACCCAGTCCTTTCAGAGCTGGAGTCACCACCAGAGGTGTGCAAAATTCTTTTTCAGAGTTATTTAAGGGTGAGAAAGTCACTCTAAGCCTAAAACTGAGGAATAATTGCATGCAAATTTTTGCTTTTATTGGTGCCTTTAAGTGAGCAAAAGGATAAGAACTTGTTATCAATTGCTTTTAAAGAAGAAATTGTTTTCTAACTGACTTTGTTCTATAAAATTGGAAATTACTCCAGGTCCACCTCCCAGAATTCCAATGCTTCTGAGTGTCCTTCCCCAGAAGTTTTTGAATTAGCAAGAAATATTCCCCTCAGATACTTGACTAACAACATTTAAAACTGAAGCTTACAGAAAAGTTAGGTGAAATCAGACTGACAAAGGAATTGTGTTAAATCAGTATTCAAACAGAAAAGGTTATTAAATGCTCTAATTACCATCAAAATAGAGGCAGAAATTTTTTCCAAGTTCTACTGCACACACCAGAATCTCATCAGCACTCATCTTCACCCTGCCCACAGCACAGGGAGAGGAATCAGAGCTAAGCTTGATGCTTTTTGCCCTGTTAAGGGATAAAAGTGAAGTGCACACTGACCTTACCAGGTTCCCCCTAAAAAAGCATGAGCTTCCAAAATACCCAGAAGTTAGAACCCATTCTGACTGCCCCTAGAAAGGTCACCCCTTGCACTAAAGGTAATAAATGTCTTAAATCAGGTGAACAATGGAGAGATCTGGGATTGCACTGGGATTTTACTGTGTGATCAAAATTCCCAGCTCACTCCAAAGCTTTTTCACCAGTTGAAAATTAATTTCTATACAAAACTGAGCAAAATAAGTAGCCACACACAGAGAGGGATTAGGGTGGGAAATCACCGTGGTTTTCCTCACCCTAATCCCTCTAGGGATTTGGCAGGCTCCCAGCAGCATCTTTGTTTGCAAGCATGCACATCCAGGCCTTGGAAACGAGATACCCCGACTGTGCAAGCCTCCTTCTTATTCAAGTTTCTCATTCTTAGCACATTAACCACAACGTCTTCTGTAATTCTAAAGTCAGGGTGCAAGACTTTTTACAGAGAATTAAAGGAAAATGTGGCGCTTAATGTGCAAAACAAAATGTGCTTCTTCCCTTGATCATAGAATCAAAAAGGTTGGAAAAAGACCTCCAGGATCATCGAGCTCAGCTTTGAGTGGTAAAAGATGGTTAATTAGACCTTGTAAAGAGGGCATTTAAAAGGAACGGCAGAAGCTCAAAGATGTTTCTGACTCGGGCGTGGAATGACTCACCCTGAGAAGCGCAGGGTGGGTGGCGGGGAGCGCAGGTAGCTCTCGGTTTTCCTTTCTGGCCCCTCGGGGGCTGCGGCCGGGCGGTGGGAGCCGGGAGAAGCGCAACTGCGGAGCCGGAGTGGGGACCAGGGCTCTGCCGAGGCCACCGCGGGTCCGTGCCCCGCCGCCGGGGATGCCCCGCCCGGAGGGAAGCGGGCGCTGCCGCAGCGCTGCCGGCAGCGCTTTTATAGCAGCTTTCCCAAGGCCCGTGCCTACGTCCGCATTTTTCGCGCGGCATTTCCCCTCCTCGCTGCCGGAGCCAGCGCCTATGCAAATCTGGGGCTACGAGGGTGGCTTTGTGCCGCTCGGTGTCAGCTGATGGCAGCGCGCTCGTCCTGTTGTTCCATCAGCACCCAGCCGGTCCACAGAGCACCCAGTCGGTCCACAGAGCACCCAGTCGGTCCACAGAGCACCCAGTCGGTCCA
>VWYI01014734.1:422273-446434 GCA_013399455.1 Anthoscopus minutus | reverse complement strand
GAGCACCCAGTCGGTCCACGGAGCACCCAGCCGGTCCACGGAGCACCCAGTCGGTCCACGGAGCACCCAGTCGGTCCACGGAGCACCCAGCCGATCCACAGAGCACCCAGCCGGTCCACAGAGCATCCAGTCGGTCCACGGAGCACCCAGCCGATCCACGGAGCACCCAGCCGGTCCACAGAGCATCCAGTCGGTCCACGGAGCATCCAGCCGGTCCACGGAGCCCTCGCGATAGGTTTGAGGCAGGTGCTGCCCGTGCCCGTCCGGCTTCCCCTTGCCGGCTCCCTGGCGGAAAGCCCCTTGGGATGGAAATCACCGCGCTGCTGAACCACTGCTGCTGGCAGCAGCGCCCAGCAGAGCTGGCACGGGAGGAGGGTTCTGTGCCAGTCCTTGGTGCTTGAGGATGATAAAAACACCCCAAATCCCCACATCAACCAAGTCCCCAAGACATTGTCTCAACTGTTCAGGTGCCTTTTATCGCTCTTGGAGTGCTCTTTCGAACCCAAAGCTCCTAAGGAATGCTTTGATATCTGTATGATAAGCATGAGGAGGTGATTTTGAGGTTAAAATCACATATTTCAAATTTGTTGGAAATGATAAAGATAAAACCACTGTCTCTTTTACTAGTAACCCTGGATTTTGGCTGGCTTAGCCAAAAATATATTTCAAAAAGCAATGCTGTACTTATAACTTTAAGTTTAAATATACATTCAGATTATTATTCATTTTGTATTAGCTGTTGGCACTAAGATTTTTGGCCTATTGATACTCCATACAAAGCTATCAGGAAGGAGGACTTGGTCTTTCATATCAGCCTTTGAGAGCCTTAAAATTCAATTAGTTCATTGAAGACATTGAATAAAAGGCATTTCCTTCTATTTTGTGTACATATTTGCATTTTTCAGGACTGGATCTAACTCACACAATAGCTTTTGTGGTACAGTTTAAACTTTCATTTCTCCTGGAATTTCGTATCTCCAACCTTAGAGGAACTGCAACTACTTTTAAAGTAATGGTTTAGCTAAATTTGCTCCAATTTTAAAGGAACTGGAATTCCAGTAAGAGTGAACTCTCTCCCCTTAGAAAATTTTCTTTTAATGTTTTTTTGGTCTGAGTTTTATTCATAGACTGTCATATCCGTAAGATAATGGAAATGAAAATTCAGATGTTTAATTTATTTATCTCAGGTGAACCTCTGTTAATAAGACCTTTTACCATGACACAATTAAGTAAACATCTCAAGAACATTTTCCTAACATGTTCTGTCATATCTGTTTCTTAATAAGATAGTAATGGTAATAACATAATTACCTATGAAATATCTGATCATTAAATGAAGTAGATCATGGCAGCTTATTAAAAGTTGTTTTTACTTCGTGGAAGTATTTAGTTCTTGTTCTTTCAACAGTTTGATTTCTCATGCTGATATTTTAATTTCCTATTTGGTCTGTGCATGTGAGATTCAGGTACTTTATTCAAAACAGAAGATAGAAAAAGAAACAAATGAACGAACAAGTCAGAGGCAAACTACATTACATAGCATAACTTCAGTCATATATCATAACTTAATCACATAACATTAATTCCAATCTTGCAATGATTTATTTCATGGTGGTGAACAAAGATACAATTCCCCTACAGAAGTGAAACACAGCCTCAGGAAAATACAATTGTCTTCTCCATTCTTTACAGAGAGGGAAAAAAATTGTCTTGGCAGCCATGTGTTGTGGTGGTGTTATTCATTTTAGGGTTACTCATTTTAGTGTTTTTACTTGTTGCAACAGCTCAGCTGGGATTTAGTTTATGTAGGAAAAGTTAAATTTTTATTTACAAAACAAATTATATACAGTTTTTACAGACTTTGAGTGCAACTTTGATTGGCTAGTATTTTTGCTACTTACTGCTTAAAAAGTCTTTTGTGTGTACATGCTAAAACACTCTTTTATATTTAGACACATTTACATATGTTATTTTTTATTTAGATGTTTACATATATTTTTTACTGATTCTTAGGGGACGGATCTCTTGTTTCTCATAGGTGCAGGCTGTCTTTTTACCAGAATAATTTGTTAACTGGCTTTTTGTTCCCAAGGTTGTTTTTGCATGAGAATTTACAAGCTACTGCTTGCTTAGCCAGAGTAGCAGGGCTTAAACCATATTTTATAAGGTCTTTCTTTTATAACAGCTCTATCTGTCTGCAACATTTTTACTCATTTTAGTGTTTTTACTTATTTTAGTGCTGTTACTCATTCGAGTGTTACTCATTTTAGTGCCTGGTCTCTCAGATTTCACTCATTTCTAGCTCGTGTTTTGAGGCAGATCCATCGAGTGTGAAACACACTCCAAGGATTTCGCTTAGAAGGTGAAGTTTGGCCTTCTAGGGAAACGTTTGAGGAACTGTTTAAAGCTTTAATTCACAGAACCTGCCGGGCCGGGGCCGCTCCCTCGGCCTTCGGGAGCGCTCGGGCCGCTCGTGGCGCTGCCAGGGAGCCCGGGCAGGGCTCCAGGGGAGCTGCCAGCCCTGAGGGTAGCGGCTGGCCCTGGCTTCTCGTGCCTTGTCCCTTGCTTCTCGTGCCTTGTTTCTCGTCCCTCGTGCCTTGTTTCTCGTCCCTCGTGCCTTGTTTCTCGTCCCTCGTGCCTTGTTTCTCGTCCCTTGTCCCCACAGTCGCGGCCCCTCACGGCCCTTGCCCGCCCCGGGCCCGCCTGCCTGAAGGGGAAGCCGCGGGGCCGGGGGTCCCTCCTGCCCGCCTCGGTGCTCTCAGGCTCTGGGGGGATCAGGAAGGGATAAATGGGATAAAACTCCTCCGATATCGAATTTAGGCTGGCCCGTGAGTCCCCGCCATTCCCCAGCCGTCTCCGGCTCCTGTGAGGCGCTGCCTCTCCCGTGACAGGAACGCCCTTGCGGAGGAGGCAGCTGCAGGTTTTACACGGATTTTATTTAAACATAATCCCAGCGCGACCGCTCAGCAAACACCGCGTGCTTTTCGTCAGGCGGCCATGGCGAGCAACTCGCAAAAAGCAGATAAGAATAGAAATAAAAGCAAAAATATAGAGGTGAGCAGTGCTGTGCAAGGGAGGACTCCCCTATCCTATGTCCTCCTCTAGACTGAAGGAGCAGAGATCCACGGCACTTTAGGGAGGTTTGGGAGAACATTAATTACTTTTTCATGTGGAGAAAAACATATATCAGCCTATAGTATGTTTATATATATATATATATATATATGTAAATATGTATAAATGTAAAATTAAGTAAGTGTGTATATATACAGAGATCTCCATCTGGTACTTCCCACCCACTCCCCAAGATGCTTACGATGCTGTGAATCCACTTGCATTTTCCCCAAAAAAAGATCTTTTTAAACCTCTTCTTTCTCTCAGCTAAACTCTGTGCAAAGCTTGTTCTAAATCTTAGAATCTGTATTTTTCCTAATGTGCTCTGTTAGAAAGAAGCTTCAGAAAATCCTCAGTTGTCTGACAAAACAGATTTGGCTCCTTCTGAGGACTCGCAGTCTCTTTCCAAGACTGAACCACTGGAAAAGGTTTTAAATGGTGATGTATTAAATATACTGGAAGTAAGTATGGAATGACCTAATTTCATGCTGAGATTCATCCAAATGTTTAAACAATTTTTTTTTCTCTCTTAACAGAGATGAGCAAAGAAATTAATAACTTGTTGGCAAAATATGCTGACATTATAAGGCAAGTAAACTTAGTGCTATTTGCATAGCAATTTTAAAATTCTCTAGCTAAGATGGATGGGTGGTTGCGGTTTAGGGAAATTAATATTGATCATAAAAGAAAAATACTGGTTTTTATTACAACAGATGATTAATTTGGTCAGAAACTGGATATTGATAGACAACCCATTTTAAAGAAAAACATTGTAGCGAGAAGGTTAATAGCATTAGCATTGATTTTAACTACAGATTTCTTGACTTTAGTGCAAGAACAGCATTGGATGCTTCTTACATCCGGGAGCTTGATGAGATCTTAAAAGAGGCCAGGGCCACGGAAAACCACTTAAAGCAGAAAAGGGAGAAGCTGAAACAGAGATTTGCTGCCATTGCTAATACTCTGCAAAGCTAAATGGAGTTTGTTATAGAAATGCAGAGCCAAAGTTGTGTTTGTGTACGAAAACAAACTGTGATGAGTGTTGTGATGTCTGTTTCTTGTATAAATATTTCTGTCAGTTCAGGAAACTGCCAACAAGTTAAGCAGCTACTTAGTGTTTAAATACATGGTGTAGTGGTAGTTAATAAAAAAAATTCTGAATATCTGTGTTAAATCCTGTGACTCAAGGGATAAGCCATGGTAACCCATTAAACTTAGCAAAAAAAAAATTCTGTGAAACACAGATATTTATGATGTAAGTGGAAAATGATTTCAGATTATTTCAAGTTAACAACTTCCTGGTTATGTTTTTTTTCCCTTTCCACTTTAAAAAATGTTTTTGTGCTTAAATCTTAGTAGAATACATTCGCAATGTTATTTCCATTTTGCTTCAGAATGTTAAACAGGTTGAAAACATCAGCTTAGAAATAAGAGAGTTCTATAAAGAAATTTGAGGAAGTATAAAGTCTTAATTTTAAATGTGTTGTAAAACTGGCACATGTGTTACATTTCAAGGCCATGTTGATATAAAACATAATCAAAGCTTTGCTGTTGATGTCAATAAATAAATAGATAATGTCAAGATGATCTAGAATTACAGTGTTATTTTGTTATTTGGCTACATGAATGTTGTTTGCTGATATTCAGTTTTCCAGAGAACACTGAGCCCTTTTCCTTTCTTGTCATTTGACACTGGTAAAAAAAAAAAAAAGAGATGAAACATAGAATTTACAAAGGATCACTTGTAGAAAGTGTGAGTCTTATGTAATAAAGGATAGTGCTGGAACAAGATATATTCCCATCTTTACCCCAGCAGTGTGCAGTGATTTCCTCTTTAAATCCTCTCAGACCTAATCCACCCTTCCTTTCCCCCTTCCCTGAGCTCAAAGCCAAGCGTGCTGCGTGTCACAGCGACACGATTTAAAGCAAAGAATGAGAGGAACTGGACATGCAGGGCGAGATTTAGATCCCTAAAGATGCAGATATGTCCTTAGCAGGATTTTCTAAGTGCCTAAGCGTGGTGTAAGCGCCTTACACGCTTAGGAATTTTGGAAAATCCCGTAAGGTGCCTATCTGCAACTTTAGCATCTAAAGGCTTTCCAAAGTCTCACCACTGCTCTGCCACTGTATTTAGCAGTCTCCTATTTTTTCTCTGATATTCTCATGCTTCTTTGTAGACACAGAGAAACGTGGGAGAGAAAGAGAATATTTAGGAAGTGACATTTTCTGAAATAATGTGCTGGGTGTTTCAAAAATCCGTGCTTATCTCTAGTGATGACACAATCCAGAGTTTTGAAATTATGTCTGCCAAGGGCCTGAACTCAGACATTTACCCACAGTTATTTATGAACAATAAAGAAAAGTCACATGCATTTAATTACTGAGGAACATCTGCCTGTTACTGCATTTTAGCTGTTTGTGCTTGGGGAAATTGTGCAGCCTTTTTAGATCATCTGGATTTGGATTATCTTGATTTAGTTTATGTGCCCTATATATCCAACTATTTTTAAGCATCAGAACTTATGATTTTGAGATATAATAGTTTAATAAGTTTTTTCCTTTAGGGGGATCAAATATTCCTGTTGCAGTAGTTTGCTCTATTTAAAAACTTCATAAAATCCAACAAAAATGAGTAAAACTCTACTTTTTAAAACAATGAAGGACTGCTTAGTGCAGTTCAATCCAAGATATATTTTAAGAATGAAGACTCTTGGTCCTTTACACTGATTTCTTATACAGTTGGTTGTCATTCCAATTAATAGCCTTTAATAGAGTGGGATCTCCAGGACAGTAAGAGAAATTTAGAATTTGAGGAGATACTGAAAATAAAGTCAGTGAGTATAGCCACAGTAAACTAGATGAACTTATGAACGGTGTGGTTATAATTATTAATTTTTAAAAATTACTAAGAGCAACTTAAAGCTTCTGGTTTTGCTGCACAAATATAGGTGAGGATATATATATATATAAATATAAATAAACTAAGTAAAACAAGTTAAATATCTATTTTAAAATATTAATATTTAAATATTTATATTTAGATATAAAACCAGAGCAACACAGCTTCTGGTTTTGCTGCACTAATATAGGTGAGGATATATATATATAAAAATATAAATAAACGAAGTAAAACAAGTTAAATATCTATTTTTAAATATTAATATTTAAATATTTATATTTAGATATAAAACCAGAGCAACACAGCTTCTGGTTTTGCTGCACTAATATAGGTGAGGGGATATATATCTATATATATATATATATATATATATATATATATATATATATATATATGTGTAACATTTCTAAAATCCATTGAAAATAAGTCAGCCTCCCCTGTTGTGAAGTTAAATAATATTTCAGCAATGGAAACACATTAATAATTTATCTCTCCCTGTTTAGAGGGAGCTTTCCATAATTATTGTGCTGGCCAGAAATAGAGCACTTTTCTGTTGGCTGCTCTTTAGTGTTCCACTTAGTGCCTTAATATATGGACACACTCATTACACTCTATTTTCCTTCTAAACCGTTCCAAAATAAAAATGTATCACTTCCCTATTTGACTACAACTCATCCACCCCGCGAATGATGCTGCTGATTGTCCCTTTTACGGATCTCGGTGTTTATTGGGAGAAACAAAAGGAGTTTTCTCTTCTGATCTGACACTAAAGGCTCATTCATGCTCTCCCTGAGGGGTGAGCTCCTCACGAAACCCACCTGGCACCAATCCCATCCCTATCTGCTTTCCAGTTCTACCAGAGGAGGTTTGCACAGAAAATTAATTGGCTTTAAAGCTGCTAAATCTGATCAGTAAAGCTCAGCTGGTAACTACGTTTTCTTCTAAGCTTCTCCCCTCCAGGTTTAAGCTCCAGCCTATAAATTAACAAGAACGTCTAAGATGACAGATCACTAACAGAATATAAATGGATTTTTTAAAAAAATCTGGAAGCATCTTAGATGAAGCTCCGACCCTCTTGGAGTCAAGGGCATCTTGACACTGAGCCTTTGCATTTCTGAGCTTGCTGGAAAGTGTAAGTGATGAAAAACTCAGTTCCTCTCATTGCTCTTCTATTATCTAAAAGCTCAAAATGGGAAATAACAGATAATGTAGAGTGTTTTGATAATCAGTGATGAGAATTCTTTCCTGATAAAAGGCTAATTTTGACTGTTAAAATAAAACTGCCTTTTCGCATAAATGTGGGTCAGAATAGAAAAAGACTGAATTTAGTAGGGAGTAGAGGTGTTTTAGTCTCAGGACATTCTGTCCAGAACTAATCAAAATTCAGTTTTGCTAATCGCAGAATGTTTGACCTTTGGATGGGCTTTGAAGGTGGCACTGGGAAAGAACAGAGTGGGCATTTTGCATCATCAGGGGAGCAGCCAGAAAAAAAAAGGAGGGCAAAGATCCATAGCTCAGTCAGCCAAAATCCCATCCTGGAGAGAGTCTGGAGGAAATTTCTTAACTATGACATGGATAACAATAATTTTTTTTTACAAAAAATCCTTTATGAGAATAGCTGGCTTAATATGGAAAAATTCCCAGTGGGTAAAGCTTGGTGTAAAGTCATTGACACCTTCGTGTATGATGATATAGAAAATAAGAGCAAACAGTAAGTAGGGACAAACAAAGGAGTTTAAAAGTCAATGAATACTCTTCTTTCCCTCATAGATCAGCCTATGTGGTATTGTATAGTGATCTGCTTCCAGCTTTGCTTATTCCACATTATCCCAAATGATTTAGGAAAAGGACTTCAGAGGATATAATTTATTTTTTAAAGAGCAGCAAACTAGAAGTCATAAATGCATCAATAACATACATTAAAAATTCGTTGTAATCTCAAGATGATGAAAGGTTGAGTGGAAAGCAAGATTTCCAGAAGCCAGAAATATTAAAGAGCTGAGGAAAGATGATCTGTAGGAAAAGGCTGAAACACTTGGGTTTGTTGGAAGAAAGCACAACTCAAGAGAGCGCATAAGAGTTCTAGAAATGCCAGGACAGGAAGAAATCAGCTTAATTTGCTGCAGGTTTTGGATGAGGATTAATCTGTGTGTGGAATGGGCTCCCTGCAGTGCTGTGCCCACTGCTCGGCTCCCGCTCCAGGCACAGCGCAGCTTTGAAGAGCTGCGGAATGACGAGAAATCAATGTTTCAGCACCATTGCAAAGCGCTGGCAGCTCGCTCCTGCATCCCGGAGGGAAGGGTCTGTCCTAGGCACAGCTCAGCCGGGAACAGCAGAGCACGGCCCATTCTGCTGGATGTGGTGGAGGAATCTGGCGTGGCAACCAGTATTCCCGAAACCCTGAGATCCATTAAGGTGCAAAATGGCTCCTCAGGTTTTGAAACACAAGTGTTTTGCATCCCGTGTTTTTGGGAGGTGAACACGAAGGCGAGGTGACGGGGATTTCTGAAGGAATTACCCGGCTGCTCTGATACACAGACCCACATCCTATCCTTGCCTGTCTTCCCGTCTCTCGGGCTGGCACAGAGCGCTGGAGCGTTTTCCCCGGCGCGGAAGGGGCAGCTCACCTGCTCCAGGTGCGCGGAGCGTTCGGGGCCGGCGGGCGCAGGCAGCAGGACCCGCCCCGGCCCGCGGAGCGCAGCGCAGCGCGGGCACGGCTGCTGCGGGCACGGCTCTTATTGTGAAAGGATGACGAGAGGCAGCGCTCACCTCTGCCGACCATCGCTGCCTCCTGCTCGGTGCCCTGGCACCGCTACCTCCGCCCGGCCGCTCCCTGCCGATGCCTTCTGCCCGCCGGAATATGTTCGCCAAAATCCTTCTGTCCGCCGCCAGCCTCCTGTTCGCTCACCTGCTGCATTTCCTCCGCTCTTTGATGCCGTTCATTCCAGGTAAAATGCGTTAAAAACAATCCCTTTCATCCCATCCCCTCGGAAAGGGGCTGCTGCTGCTGACAGGGTCGGGAGAACAATTCTAATTGTCGGAAATCCGCAGCGGAGCGATCTGAGGTCTTTGTTAGGTGGCAGAAAATGTCTGTTATTTTTTGAATGGATAAACGGCAGAGGCGAGGATTACAGCAGATACAGATGGTCTAGAGCTGGAAAAGCAGCACTCGGCAGATCCTCTGTGCGAGGGAGCCAGCTGGAAGTGGGCAGGGAGAGGATTCATGGGAGCCGCATCGTTGCCGAGGCTTTCACCTGAACGCGCAAATGGTGAACTGTCCCAAAGGATTTTGTATCGCAGGCCGACTCTGCGCTTTGAGTCATCATTGCACAGCTTCAGCTGCTTTTTGTTTGGCTTTTTTGTCTCTGTTTTGTTTCGTTCATTTGTTTGCCTGTTTTCAGAAATTAGGAGCCAATAAAAATCATGGCCGACCTCACGGGAATTTTCACTTTTTAATGGTAGTGGTGGTTTTGTGCCCTTTAAATTCAAAGCATTGCTTCCGAGGTATCCAAAGAGCTGAAAAAAAATCTCAAATCTACCTTATTGTGCGACCAGAAGATACCAAAGTATAGACTGTTTCTGCTGGGAAATCAACAGCTATTTCATGTGCTGGAGTTCACTGTCGCCTTTCTCCTTTCCTCCCTTTAAGACTTCCCCTGCTCTTTTTTTGCATTTATTTTCTTCCCTGTGTTTTCTGTCGTTTCTTTGCTGTTTTCCTGTGCTCCCCTGGCCGTTAGCGAGGAATTGGGTGCCTGAGCCCCTGGCCATGGGGAACCAAGCAGCTGCACGGAACAAGGAGCCCAGCACGGGCGCTTCCCGGCGCTCCCAAGGCAAGTGCTGCACCTTCCCTTCGGAAATCCCTGCGAGAGCTCAGGGCTCCAGCCCTGGGGAAGGCTGGGGTCTGCAGGGCACAAATCCACAGGTCTGGTTTGGGCTGGGGGTCGGGGAAAACTGCTTTGCTTCTATGTTGTGCCAGTCTGTGTTTTATAGAGAACAAAACACAGCCTGTGCCAGAGGATTGTTCCCATTTTCAGTGATCCTCAGGGAAGACAGAATTTTTGCCTCACTTTCCCTACTTGAAGAATATAACGAGCATTCTGTTTGCTAAATTTTGCCCTTAATTCTGGATATCCTCCTGAGTCAAACAATTAGACTGTGCATGGAGACGTGGTCCCTGAGCCTTGGGTTTGAGCCTGTAGGTTAAAATCAAAATGGCTTTGCCCTCTCCCGTGTGATCTCAGTGTTAGGAAACTGCTCCCATGGTTCTACCGTCCACCATTACAGATTTTATGTCCCTCCCACTGGTGTTGAAGTACGATTTAATTTAATGTCTGATTCATGGTGACTGCACCCACAGCAGCCTTCTTTCTCTTCAAGAGCCTGGTCCTTCATCCCACCATTTCTGGATATAAACAATCAACAAATAATCAATGCTGGGCTGTCAGTTTGTACTGGGAGTGAAATCATGGCACACTGCAGGAAAACAGGAGCTGAGCAGAGGGCTGCCCAGGATAACTCTAAGTGATTGCCTGCCGTGTTTAGAAAAGACTGGAGAGAGTTACAGCTCCTGTTTGGCACTGCCTCTGCTCGGATATGCCAAAGACATTAAGCTTGTTTTTAAAAGTCAGAGGTAGGATGGAAACTACAGTGGAGAAATGAGGGTTCTGAGAGGGTAGGTTGTGATCTTCTGCTGATTTTCAGATGTTCAAGCACACACACAGAGCCCCACTGGGACTGTAGGACTTTGAGTGTGGATTCAAGTTGTTCCATCTGAGTGTGGCCAGAACAGAAGGAGTCATTTTATTTACATATTGTTTAATATTAAAAAGCAGTCTGTCTTCTGCCTTCTTCAGAGAGAGATTTGTCCCCTCTTGGGGAGCTGGATGTTACAAAAGGTTGTAATTTATGACTGAGCTTTCGCCTGAAGGTGAAATGCCTTTTTTGAAATTACTCAGGAGCTCTGTGTTCAGGTGGAGTTTTCTGCATTCCATGTCCTCAGTGCATTCACAGTACAGTTAAAGTTAACAGTTATCATTCAGATCTATTCTTGTTTAGGGAACACATAAATTTTTTTTCCTTCTTGGCACGCCTTCCCTCCCCCTAGCTCTTCAGAACTGTCTGCAAGGACTTGTTTCTGGAAGCTTCTGTTTTGGCTAATGTGGGTATTTGGGATTTGCTCCCATTTTGCACTCATTCCTTCCAGGATCTTCAGCTCATTTGAGTGATGCATAGAAGAAAAAAACAATCCATTCTCTTGCTGTGCTGCTTTCTCCCTTTCTGGCATGGGTTTGGGGCATTCCCTTAAATATTCGTGTAAAGTCCATTCTATTGAAACTCCACTTTGTAGGTGATGCCTTGGAATGAATTCTAAGGAGATGAGTTCTAACTAGATCAGATTTCAAGGATTACTGAGACGATCACATGAATGGTTATCACAGGAAAATGAAGAGAACTTGGCTTACTTAGCTTAGGAAGTGATATGATTCTTCACCCTAAATACAACACAAGGATGGGAAAACTACCAAAACCACACACCAGAGCTTCTGGTAAAACAATAATAATACCCTTTGGTAAATTCAAAGCATTTTCCTGATCATCTGGACAAGGAGCAGTTATCCAAAGAGGGAATAAATGTCTGTAGACATAATAATTTTTAAGACAGAATTCTTATATAAGAATTTTTGGGACAGCAGTTAGGAGGGATGCACTCAGGAGGTGTTTTCCAGCCCTGGTCAGGCTCTTTTGTGGAATGTATCTCCCCAGAATTTCCATTTACAGTGCTCTCCAGGAAGTTTCGATGTAGTGCTGTCCTGAGTCATGCCAGCGTTGTTTCTGCTTGGATGTAAATACCTCCTTCTAGATGTGTTCCTCTCATTCTTTAATGCATATTTTGCACCTTTGCAAAACAAATCTGCATTTCTGCAAACACCTCAGAGATCTAAAGGAGGATTTGGGGACTGGCAGATTGTAGAGCTACTTTGGAATCTGGCATTTTACCTTCCTGCAATCCTAACACCCGACTTGTGGCTGTTTTTGTGTAGAGAAACAAGCTCAGAAGAATTCTGCCTGCCAGCTCAGCTCTTGTGCAGATATTCTGGCTGAAATAGTGAATTTCCTTTGGGAAATGTTGAGCAAAAGGTTTCAGAGGAGGGAAATTGGGCAGCAGCTACACTTGGTCACCTGGATTGAAGGATGCATGCCAGAAGGTGGTGAGGGGTGAATTCACTAACAGTCTGGACTCCATTCAGTGTGTGGTGTCTGCACCAGCCCTGGTGGTGGAGTTCTGGCTTCCAGGTGTCCTTTTTGAGCAGAACTTCACTCCCACCTCAGTGCTCAGCAGCTCCAGGCTGGTTCCAGGCTCCGTGGTCTCGGGGAACGCAGCAGAGCAGCTGCACTGAGGGCAGCATGGGCAGGTGCCAGCCTGGGCAGGGAGGCATCCCCGGGTAAATCCACCTCTGCAGCTAAATGGATTGCTAAAACAATCCTTGTGTTGATGAGGCTTTGCAAAACAGGCTATGGGAGCCAATTGCTGACATCACTGGTGGCTCACAGCATTCCAATCACGGCACGCTCTCCTGGAGCTTTTGTTTCCCAGCTGGGACAGGAATGGGGTTATTGCCGTCAAACCAGAGGCTCCATCAGAAATGATCCTTCTCTGCTTATTTCCCTGCCAACTAAAACCTGTAAATCTGTTTTGTCCTGTAAATGGACTTTGGCTCAGTTTCATTTGTGTTCTTCCATTTTTTTAGGATTGCAGTTTGTTGGTTTTTGTTTTTTCTTCTTTCACTTATTTATGAAATTAAATCTAAATATATATTTCTTTGATTAAAGGGAAAGTCGTCATCTTTTCTATCATCCTGTATTCTGTTACCTCCTTTGGGCTGCAGAACTAGTGTCTCTTGTGAATTAACTAGAGCAGAGTAAAACCCACTGGATTTTCAGCTCCCTGTGGGTGTCTTGGGTTTGTGGCTTTACCTTGAGTATCCACCACAACTTGGATGTGGACTGCTCTTCTCCATGACATCCAATCTCAAGACCTAGCATTTGTCACTTTATTCCAGTGAAAATCTCAATTCCCTGCTTTTTGGTCTCCCTGCTCTCTTTGCAGGTTTCAAGAATTATCTGCCCAGCCCATCCAAGGAGCAAATCCTCTGCCACAGACCCAGGGGGCTGCAATGCATCTCCCCCTTAGTGCAGAGCGTGGAGGAGACCCCTGAGCCCATCCCAGCCAAGATCAAAGGACAGATTCCCAAGTGGATTAATGGCAATCTGCTGAGGAATGGCCCTGGCAAGTTCGAGTTTGGCAATGACAAGTAAGTCTCCTTTAAATGAATTTCTAAATGGTTCTGGCCCAGACTCTGCTTAAGCCTAAAGGGGACCCCCCCTCATCACTATTTAGAGCATCTTTTAGTTTCTTTTTACGTAAGGGAAGGAAGAAATAATGATGTCACTCTTTTGAGAGCAGTTGCCCCCTCATTTGGGAACTCCAAGGGGAGCTGAACGGTGAAATCACCCAGGCTGGAGAAGCTGAGTCGTAGAGAGGCTCTCACTCACTCACCGTGGTGGGATGGGGAATAAAACATCCCAGCTTTGGTTCTCTGTCCTGAAGAAAAATCCATCCCTGAGCACTCTGACATCCAGGGCAGGAACGTGGAGAGTTGGCTGCACCAAATGGCATGAGCTGCTTTAGAAGCAAACCCACCTAGTTTTAAAAATTATATATTAAAATATTCCCAGAAGGCATTTAGTCCCTGTGACTTGGAATGTGCCATTCTAGTAGGTGAGAATGCAGCTGATGGCAGCAGCTGGCCAAAGCTGATCTTATATTCCCAGGATTAGACCATCAGGTGTTCTGGGAGTCTCACAGATTCCTTGGTTTGGAGACAATAACATCCTGCAAGCAGCTGAGAGCTCGAGGCCTCTGGGTTTGCAGTAAAAATTGATGCTGTTGTACAGAACAGCACAAACTCCGTTCCCTGTGCAGGAGTGGGTGTATAGATTATTTCAGCAAACCTCACACACAGCATTTTCAGACATCACATCCCACAGCTGCAAATATACTTGTTTTGTTTTGTTTTGTTTTGTTTTGCTTTGATTCAGGTGTTTTCCCAAACAAAGCTGTGCCTGGTTAATAGTTCAGGAGATTGGGAATCAGCTTTTACAAACATCAATAAACCTAAAAGAGGGTTTAGAGCATCATAAAGTGCCCAACTCTTCTTAATCTCTTTTTCTCTCTCCTGGCAGATTTAACCACTGGTTTGATGGCATGGCCCTGCTGCACCAGTTCCAGCTGGCCCATGGCACGGTGACCTACAGGAGCAGGTTCCTGCAGAGCAGCTCCTACCTGAGGAACAGCCAGCACAGCCGCATCGTGGCCTCCGAGTTCGGCACCTTGGCCATGCCAGACCCGTGCCGGAGCCTCTTCGGGCGCTTCCTGTCCCGCTTTGAGCCGCTGCGTAAGAGTGTTCTGTCAGAAATGAGAAGGGCTCAGAGATTTGTTTGGAGGAACTTGTGGTTAGGTGGAAAGGGATGTGTGAGGAAGTCTGACACGACTTTCTGTGAGCCCGTGTTTTTCTTAGACTATGACCCAAATACCAAAATTATGCAAATTGGTGTCAGCCTCCTCTGGGGCAGGCAGAGTTTAATGTTTTAATGCACTTCTGCTTGCTCAATCCTGGATCTTTTTTGGAAATTTCCCAAAGAAAGCTGTCCCCAGGAGAACATCCTGTGCAGGGCTGATAATGAGCATTACACCCTGATGTTCTACCTGAGACACAGCTTTGCCCTTAAAACACCTTGCCTTGCTAAGCTTGTAGGGTAAGTGGGCTAATCCCTCCCTTCCTGGACTAAGGGGCAGGAGATTATTGAGTAGGGTGAGGGATGGTGCTGCACAGGAGTGGAAGTTCCAGTGCCTTTGGGATTCTGTGTACGTCAGGGAAGAAAGAGGCTTAAATGCAAGCAAAGTGTTCCCCTCTGAAAGTAGTACAGGCCTGAAGTTCACAGCTTGTTGTTCAAGCTGTAACCATCCTCTGTTTCTCCTCTCTCCCCCTGCCACGTCATCTGTCCTTTCCCGAGGTGCTCACACCTTCACTCGCGGTGACATCCCCCAGATCCCCACCCCAGCTCCCTCAGGACATTCCAGACCTATCCAGATGCCCCATCTGCCTTTGCCCAGCTCCAGCAGTCATTTCCATCCCTGTCCTTGCCCCTTACCCCAGCTTCATCTGTACAGTTTCCCTTGGTAGATTAGCGAGATATTTCCAATCAGTCATGCAGGGATAAATGTCACTGCAAATGGGTTTATTTGTCTAAACATGTCTAACTTGCCATAATGTGACATGAGCTGCACAGAGCCGTGCACAACTCTGGGATTTCTGTTTCAGAGCCCAGTGACAACGCCAGTGTGAACTATGTGCTGTACAAAGGGGATTATTATGTCAGCAACGAGAATATCTTCATGTACAAGGTGGACCCAGAGACACTGGAAACGAAGGAGAAGGTGTGGGCAGGTGGGATAAGGGGGCTGGGGTACAGATGGTGCAGAGCCACACCTCATTGGATCAAGGAGAATTCCAATTCCAAAGGAATTTGGACCAGCAGCATTTCTCTTTTGAGTCCCTGAACACCCTGTGCAGCAACAAGGCAGCTCTCAGGGGTGGAGGTGCAGTCACTGCCCAGCTGGGCACAGCTGCCATTTCTCTGCTCTCCTTGCTTGCCTGGGCTTGTCTGCACCTCTGTGCAAAACAGGAAACAACTTTCTCCTGTGTACAAGAAAAAGCAAACATTGCTGATCTCACACCAGCCTTTTCCCTGCTGCTTTGCTTTCATATCAGTTCTCTTTATCTGCTTTGTGCACCTCAAGCTTTGCACACTCCGAAGCTGCCCTTGATCAAACCTGTGTTGCAGAGGAGTGGTTCAACTACCACTTGATGTTCTCCCCCCTGCTAGGAAATGACCAAAACATCCGAGGAGTTTTCCCTGTGTTCTGTGCATCCTCTCCCAGGAGTGTGGCTGGATGTGACAGAAGGTGACCTGTGACAGGACAGTATCCCCCCCTGCCTGCACCCTCAGAGGGGCTTTGGGCTGGGCAGCTCTGAGAAGGGTTGAGGGAGGATTCTGCCCTTCCTAAATCAGTCTTTACTGCTGGGCCTGTTTGGCACCCAAAAACTCAAAACTCAGAGCATCCCCCAGGCTTTGAGAGAGCCCTCCAGGAGTCCCTCCCTGCAGGACCAGTAGTGAGTCCTGGGTAAACTGGATGCAAAGCACAGCCACTGAGGCATCCTAGGTGATTTGCCAGCTGAACTGTCTGTAAACCAGAATGCAGTCATGAAAAGCCACATGGAGATTTTTAGGCTCAGCTCTGTTGAACCATCTTGTCATAAAATGAAAAAACATCCCCTCAAGCTTTTTTAGAGGCAGGCTGCTATTTTTTTGGCTAAGTGAAAAAATGGAAGAGATGGTTTCACATCTAAACTCTCCAGTCTGAGATGCCTTAATAGGATCTGGTTTTCTGAGCTTCCAGTGACAAAACTCTTGCTGATTTTTTGGGGTAGTGACTGTCCCTTCACATCTGCCTGTGCTTATTATGGGCAACATTCCCACTGTGTCAGCACTTGTACCATAAGGAACATGTGTCTTCCAAGGAATAGCTACTGCTATTAGTCCTGCTTTACTGATGGAGAAATGTTCTTTATTTTCAAGGATTTCAAGAAGACCTGAGGCAGAATGAAGGCTGGAGTCCAGATCCCACATTTTTAATAATAAAATCTGCTCTTCTCCCTTAGACTCCCACAAAACCGACCCTTTGGAAAGTTCTGCACTGACTGAAAATCTTTGGCATTTGCAGGTGGACTGGAGCAAGTTCATTGCAGTGAATGGGGCCACAGCTCATCCCCACTACGAGGCTGATGGGACAACCTACAACATGGGCAATTCCTATGGGAAGCACGGTGAGGTGGGCAAGGCCAGGCTGGGGTTTGGGCAGGGTGTACAGGGTAACTCCTGCTGCTGCTTCAAGGAGCAGCTGTTGGAGCAACACCCAAAGAGACCTGGAAATTGCTGTTTTGGAGTCAAAATGTCGATGTCAGTCTGTCCCATAAAACTGGCTCCTCTCAGGATTTAGTTTCAGATGCTTCGGACTTTGGCCTGTGAATATCCAGCAAATTCTCCTCTTCCTTTCCTGAGCTTTGCCAGAAAACAGGAGAATGATTTTTTAAAGTTCCATCCACTGTTGAAGCCTCACTTGAAGAAATTTAACAATTAGTCACATGTTTTTCACTTACAATAATTGGCTTTTCATGAGCACCATAAGGATTTTTGCAGGAGAGGAGATGGAATTTATTCCAGTCACCTGGCTGTCTTACAGCAAAGCTGAATTTTGTGGGATATTTTTCTTCTTCTCAGAACTCTGAGCATCTTGATAGGATCCTGTTCCATCCACGTGGCTGCTCAGAGCTATCAGTCCCTGTCAGCTGTGTGAAATCCTTCTTTTCCAGAAGATCTGAAAACAGACACTGCCCTTTATTGCAATCCCTCAGGCCAGCTCCACATTTTCCCAGTCTTGACCATTTTTCATTCTTGCTGCTTTCATTTCCTTTTGGCCTCAGCAAAGTCCAGGTCTGTACCACATGCTTTTTGCAGCTGGACACGCCAAACTCTAGATTATTATTATTCCAGAGTGCCATCCTTTCCTGCCCATGTGCTCAGGTTTATTAAATGAGCATCACCAAGGCTCAAAGTTTTCATTTCCTGTGAGCTTGGTTTTCATCCTGCCCCTGTTATTATAGGAGAGCACTGCAGGCAGAACTGGCATTCTCCCAGACTGAAAAGATCCTTCTACTTCCTTTCAAGCTTCCTTTTTTCTGTTTTTCTTTTGGTAGATAAATCCTCTGTAGAATGTTTTGCTGCCTGTTGGCTTTCTGCTTGGTTTAGAAGAGGTGGTTCCAGGTGTTCCTGGGGAACAGGAAGGAGCAGAGCCTGAGTGTGGTTTGAACACCTTTTTCCCTTTCCAGGATCCAGCTACAACATCATCAGGGTCCCTCCACAGGAGTCAGAGCACGGGGACCTGTTGGAGGGAGCCAAGGTGCTGTGCTCCATCCCTCCCAAGGACCGGACGAAGCCATCCTACTACCACAGCTTTGGTAAGGTTCTACCCCAAACCCAGGGAATCTGGGGGTGCAGAAAGGGCTCTCCAGTTCTCTCTGCCCTTGAGATGTTTTCTTGCCACATGTTTGGGTGATATTCCTTCCTTCTCTCCTCAGGAATTACTGAAAACTTCATCATTTTCATCGAGCAGCCGCTCAAGCTGAACCTGTTGAAGATCATCACCTCCAAGCTCTGTGGGAAAGCCATTTTTGATGGGATAAGCTGGGAGCCTCAGCACAACACCTACTTCCACGTGGTGAACAAGCACACTGGGGAGGTGAGGAGGTCTTTGGCCCTTGCAGCAGCTAATCTGGAACTTCAGATCCCAAAAGTGCTACAGAGAAGCCATAGAGAGTTTAAGATCAATCCAGAAGTTACTGCAATAAAGACTGTAAAGCAGGAGTGTAGATTAGTTAAAGATGGGACTTCCTCATGCATTTTCCTCTCTATTCATTCATTTCATTGCCAGCCCTGAAAGGACAGGCAGAAGTGGTTTAGAGTTCATGAGACTTCAGCACAGGGACTGAAATGCAGGTCCCAGGTACTGCAGGGTATAAAAAGATCAGAATCTGGGAAAGGGCTGCTTGATATTTCGGGTTTTCTTCTTCCTGTTTTGCTCCTTATCTGGCTCAAAGCAGCCCTTTTGTGGTAACACAAGGACAGAAGGCAAAGCCCAAGGAACAAGAGGGGCTGAAATGGTGGGGAGAGAGGAGAAAGCTGTGTGGGGTGAGGCTGGGAGCTCTGAGAGGAGCTGCAGCTGTCCTGTGGTCTCTGCAGGTGCTGCCAGGGCAGTGGTGCTCCAAGCCCTTCGTGACCTTCCACCAAATCAACGCCTTCGAGGAGCGGGGCTGCGTGGTGCTGGACCTGTGCTGCCAGGACGAGGGCACCAGCCTGGCTCTGTACACACTGCAGAACCTGAGGAGGACTGGGGAAGGGCTGGACCAGGTGAGATCCCTGCCTTTGCCTCCCCAGCATCTGCAGCAGGAGCTGCTTTTCTGCAGCAAAGCTCAGGTTGGCAGAATGGAGAACACCGTGGGGACAACTCGACCACAAGTCCATAAAAACTGAAATTATCATCTCTTGATTCTTTTTCTCCTTTCAAATCTCTCTCCATGGAGCATGGCCTTGAAACTCTTCAAGCTCTGTATGTGACACAGGGCTCCATAGCCTGGCAGAATTGATTTCTGATTTAAAACCTTGGTTTTAATGACATTCATTTTCCCTATCCTTGTGTAATACAATTTTACCCCAAGCAATTATGCAAAATAAGTTGTGGCATGACTTCTAAATGGAAAAACAAAAAGGAACCCTGTTCTTTAAGGCATTACTTCAGAAAAGGAGCAGTTTTTATGAAAATCACAGAAGCACAAATACCGCAGAAACCCCTGCACTGTTCCCCACAGTCGCCTCACAACAGCACGTTCAGATAAATAATTTATCGAGTCCACCACTGTGAAAAGCCCCTTTTCAGGCCATGTGAAGGACATTATTTTGCATAGGTCACACATGGGAAAAGTGGGGGTGATTTCAGTTTCTCACCCTGCAGAGCAGATGTGTTTGTTGGAAACCCGCGTGCTGGGGAGGCTGCTGCATGTCCAGACAGGGCTGAACTTCCTCTGTTGTGTCCTGAGCTGTCTCAAACCAGCTCAGCTCCGACCTGAAAGGAGCACAGCCGTGTCCCCCTCGGGTTCTGCTTTCTTTGGGGTTTTCTCAAACATTTTTTGAACATATTCAAGTACGGCAGAGTGTTAATCCCAACTTTTATTTTTTGCTCTTCTCTAAGCACAGCCCAGGTGGAATTTGATGTGGCTGAAGGTGTCCTGGTGTCAACACTGGGCCTGTGTTTCCAACACCCCCATTCTTCAAGTGACAAGTTGGTATCAGCACCACACTTTACTGACACACACTCAAAGGAGTCGTTTCAAAACAGAATCTCAAACTTGGATGCATCAAAAGCCTCAGGAATGCTGGGCATGGCTTGTCTCCTTTCCCCAAATTTGCTTGCTCACTAGCCCTGGCAGAATATCTGTCTGGCAGAGTTCCTCAGCCAGGTTACGTGAACCAGAGAAGTTTTGAAATCAGGGTTTCAGGATTAACACATATGATTCAAGTGAAGTTTCACAACTGAACTGGTGGGTTGCAGGTTGAAGTAACTGAAAGACACTGAAGTAGAGTTCTTACTGATGTTATTTATATGGGAATATGATAGGTTATAAACTTGGTTTGAGCAGAGCTTTAGTGGCAGTGGTGGAATTATCCCTCTCAATGTGCTGAGTGTCTGCCACACTGGGGGCTGCACTTTGCTCCCCAAGTAAATCCATCATCATTCTCCTGGGCTTCCAACCATGAATTCATGTGAACCCGAGCATGGAAGAGGGAACCCTGCAGGGTAACTTCAGGCACTGAAGGCACAGTGCTCTCCTGCTCCTCTCCAGAGGAATGCAAAGCAACATGAGCCTGTTCTAACTAAACAAGAGAGCGTGCAGTGTCTGTCCCACTGCTGGATTTGGAGATCATGGGCTGGTTTTCATACCCAACAGCATTAATTACTGCGAGAGCAATGCTGTCCCTTTCAATTCCTGTGGTTTTGGTGTCTGCTGTAAATTACTGGAATGTGCAGGGAACTTCTTCTTTCCATTATGTACTTTACCTTCCCAGAACTTGGTCAAACACATAAGGAAAGAAGAAGAAGAAGAATTCAGGGTTGTTTAAAACTTCAGAATTGTTCCCCAGAAGTGTATTTAGGCTGAAGGGTGTGTCCTTCCTCCCTCCCTCCATCATCATCACTTTCTGCCTCTCTAACAGGTTTATGCCTCCGTTCCCAGAGCTTTCCCTCGCCGCTTTGTTCTCCCTCTGGATGTGGATTCAGACACCCCTGTGGGGAAAAACCTGAACCCACTGCCTTACACCCAGGCAAAGGCTGTGAAAGGTGCAGATGGCAAGGTGTGTATCGAACCATAAATGCATTTATGCTGCAGATCCTGCCCTGTGCCTCAGAGCTTTAACCACTTCTGCTTGTGCAGTGGTTGGTGGCATCAGTCAGCTCTCCTGCCCTGTCCAACCCTGCTGTAATTTCTGCACGTTTCTCCCAGGTCTGGTGCACACATGAAAATCTCCACCCTGAGGGCTTTGAGAAAGTCGGGGGCCTGGAGTTCCCGCAGATCAATTACGCTCGGTGCAACGGCAGGAGGTACCGCTACTTCTACGGGTGTGGATTCGGGCACTTGGTTGGAGACTCCTTGATCAAGGTTGATGTGGAGACCAAGAATTTCAAGGTGAGGTGAAGTCAGCTCATCAGGTCCTTCCACTGAACTGGATTTGAAGGTGTGTCATTCACTGGGGGCTTTAGGGCTTTGCCCAGATGGGTCTGGGATGAGATTCCCAATTTCACCTCTCCCCTGGCACCTTATTAACGTGACACAGTCACCAAACAGGAGAGGATGGCACTCCTGGAATGAAAATAAATTAATTAAAAGGTTGAACTCTGCAGTTTCTTGGAGCACAGAGTATTTCCAGGTGCCTTTGTGGGGAGGCACTCGTAAGAGTGATCACTGTGTTAATGAAATGGAGCTCACCCATGCATTCCTGGAACTCACCTTTGTGTTGCTGTGCTTGCTAGATTTGGCAGGAGGAGGGATGCTACCCATCAGAGCCTGTGTTTGTGCCAGTGCCTGATGCCACGGCAGAGGACAGCGGAGTCATCTTGTCTGTGGTGGTGTGCCCTGCTGAGGTAACTTGCTGTTTGTCAAAGTCACACTGCATTCATTCACTATTTAAACCTCAGAGCCGAGTTTGAGGCTCGCTGGCAGGCAGTTCCTTGCCCCCCTGGCTCTGTCGTGGCCAAGCTGGAGTTTTCCTCAGAATATTTCCCAATGGAACCTGCGGGTCTCAGTGCTCCTGCACTGCAGCTTTGGTCTCCGTGGCCTTCTCTGTGCCTTTGTGTGCAAACACAGTGGCAAGAAGTTCAGCCTGGACACTCACTGTGTCTTTCTCCTCCTCCTGCAGAACCAAAGTGCTTTCCTGCTTGTCCTGGATGCAGAGACCTTCCAGGAACTGGGGCGAGCAGAAGTCGGGGTGCCAATGCCTTACGGGTTCCATGGCATCTTCACTGCCCACTGAGGAACTCCTGGGCACCTCCTGGGACTCAGGGCCCAGCCAGGCTCAGAAAAACCCTCTGCTGCTTTCACCTCCCACCTTTCCATCATGTCTGGGATGAAGGAACTGCTTCTTCTTCACCATAGTCTCCTGTATTCCTCACAAAATACAGCCAAGGAAGGCAGAAGCCCCTTCGCTCCCACAGCCCACTGCTTTACCTACATTTTTTGTACTATTTTGCTAGACCAGCTGTAGCAGCAGCTCACAAAGGATGCCAGGTTGAGGCTTGCAGGGGAGAAACTGGAAACTGGACTGATCAGCTCCTTCCTTTGGCAGCAGTGTGCTCTGAGGGGAAGAGAACATCAGTGCTCAGGGCTGTGGCTTTGGCTGAAAAATGTAAAGCAGAGGAGAGGAGTAAAACCCAACAGGTGACAGGTGGGCCCAGTGAAGGGGAGTAAATCCCCCCCTTGCCTTCAGTGGACTCCAGAGAGCAGATGCAGACACTCACAGAAGCTGTGCTTGTGCTTTTTTCTGTACCATAGCAGTGCCCTGAAATAAAACCTTGGGAAGTTTTTCCTTTCTTTCCCTGCCCTCACGCAGTCCTGTGGATGTGGGGGACACATCTCCAGAGCAGGATACAGCTCTGCTGGCTGACAGTTCCTGCCTTCCTCCCAGTCCAGCCAGCAGTAAACACCAGTAGGAAACATGGAGAGCTGCCTTGGTGTCCCTTTGGGGTTAAGCAGAACAAACTCCAGCCCCTGTCATCCAGGCTCCTCCAGCTGCTGAACTCTGGGGTGCAGGTGGGTGGGTGGGTGAAAAGTGAAGACCTACAGTTCCATTTCTTCATTGTGAGAAGCCTGAAGAATTATTTGAAGAATTTCCTTGAGTAATAAACGAGCCCCTTCACCCGTGGGGCTTTACCTCCTCTGACCTTCCTTCACCTTCCTTGTACGTTTTGGGAAAAGAGAAAGGATTTCCTTCGGGGTTGCTGCTGGGAGAGGCAGAGGAGGCTCACCCGGAGCTGGTGGAAGCCACTAGATGGCAAGCGGCTCCCGTTCCTGCTGCTCCAGCCCTGCCCTGCAGCCTCTCGGGCCCCTGTCCCATCCTGCCCTCCTGGAGCCTGGCCCCGGCGGGGAGGAGCCCCCGGCGAGACCGCACGCCCAGGACGGGCAGCAGAATGATGCTAAGGAGCCTTTAATGGACTTCAGGCACCATTGGGTCTCTTTTTAAACTTTATTTTTTTTTCTCGTTGAGGTGGGAAACGAAAAGGGGTCAGAGGCTCAGGTGCAACCTTGTGGGAATTCCAGCCAGCCCGTGGTCTGTCCCCAAAAATGCCGAATTTAAAGCTCTGCTTCCCCAGCACACAACGCCTGCCTGGGCCGGGCACACAGGCTGTGCTCCCTCACCTCAGCATCTCCTTTGGAACCTGTTCCACTCACACAGAGATCCTGCCCCGAGTCTTGGCGTTTTCCCACCCCAACAAATGGGCAGGTTCACTCCGTTATCCGCAGGAATTCCCAGGAATTAAGGGAGTGTACATTCAAAGCCTTGCAGCACTGAGAAATCCAGGTTCTCCCCGCTCTCCCAAAGCTTTCTGAAAATCGCCACTTCAGGGATTCCTCTGATTGAACTCCATGAATGTTGTACCGAGGTGCATTCCTTCAGTATGTCCATAACCACCCCGGGGTCCAGCACTGGCACAGGGGGGATTGGAGCATCCTGGGGCTAAACACGGGGGGATTGGAGCATCCTGGGGCTAAACACGGGGGAATTGGAGCATCCTGGGGTTGAGCACGGGGGAATTGGAGCATCCTGGGGTTGAACACGGGGGAATTGGAGCATCCTGGGGCTGAACACGGGGGGATTGGAGCATCCTGGGGCCAAACACGGGGGGAGTGGAGCATCCTGG
>VWYI01014734.1:376015-422173 GCA_013399455.1 Anthoscopus minutus | reverse complement strand
GGCGGCGCGGCGGGACCGGACCCTCCCCGGGTCTCGGCGGGCGGATCTCGTGGGCTGGAGCCGCCCTGGGGCCGGGCTGGAGCCGTCCCGATCCCGCCCCGCTCCGCTCCCGCTCCCGCCCCGCTCCGGCCTCGCTCCGGCCCCGCGATGTCGCCGCGCTCCGCCCGCCTGGCGCGGCTGTCGCGCTCCGTAACCTTCAGCGCCTGCCACCGCCTGCACAGGTGAGCGGCCCCGCACAGGTGAGCGGCCCCGCACAGGTGAGCGGCCCCGCCGGGAGGAGGCTCCGAGCCCGCACTGCGTTTCCCGGTTCTCTCCCTGGCTCAGCCCCTTCCCGCAGCCATCTGTCAGTGCCCAGCTGCAGTTCCGTGTTCTAACACAGCGGGTGGCGCTTTCGCTTTCTAAACATCGCTCTGTGCCACTCGATCTGAGGTTTTACCCCCAAAACTGATATATTCCTAAAGGGTGCCTTGAGCTGAAACTGCCTCCGAGGAGGTTTTAGGCTCGGCCTCTTCCATCAGGCTAGGATTGATAGGACAAGGGGAGACAGCCTCCAGCTGTGCCAGAGGGGGTTTAGGCTGGACACCAGGAGGAATTTTTCCTTGGAAAGGGGGGTCAGGCCTTGGAAGGGGCTGCCCAGGGAGTCCCCATCCCTGGAGGTGCCCAAGGAACTCCTGGACCTGGCATTCAGCGCTTGGGGTCCCAGGCTGGACTCCACGATCTCATGGTTCTTTTCCAACCTCAGTGATCCTGTGGATCCTCAGGGATTCTGTGATGTTCCCAAAATGTGCCTTGACCTGAAACACTGTGAGCAGGCCCCTGGATTGCTTCAAAGGGAAGATTCAGAGGGAGTTCATGTGTACTTGGAGAGGCTCCCTAAGCTTTGTTAACTAACAATAAACCCAAATGTGCAGCTTGCTCCAGGCCTCAGTGATTTTGGGCGTAGATGCTGAACATTTATCCATCAGTGGTGTCAGGCAGATGCTGTGAAACAGACACAAAACCACAGCAAAAAAGATTCACTGCTGTCAACAGCATCTTTTCATGGACTGAGCCCTCCTGTGTCTGTGTTTGTGCCTCCTGAGCTGGTGGTTAAATGTGGAGGGGGAATGGATGGAGGGCTGGAAGGCAGAGTTGGGTGAGTCCATGACCACGTGGAACAGGTCCTGACGTGCCATGCCTGCCCTTCCCACAGCAAAGCCCTGAGTGATGAGGAAAACCTGAAGCTCTTTGGGAAGTGCAACAACCCAAATGGCCACGGACACAACTACAAAGGTGGGAAGCTGATTTCCATCCTTGCTCATTGGGTGATGCTGCTCTCAGGGTGGGCATAACTCCCAGGAGGGCTGGGCCACTCATTCTCAGCAGCCCGATACAGCTTTTAGTGGCTGGGTTTGTGTTTTTATTAAGGATTAGGAGGAAATTTCAGCAGCAGGGGGCTGAATCGTAACATGGGTTTGCCATATATTCGGCTGAATAGATAATAAATATTTATCTTCAAATTCCACTTCTTGAATCAAATCTGCTTGTTTACACTCTGAAGAATCATTGTGATTGGAATGGAGATTTTTCTAAGCAAAAGCCATGCAAATTAAACAGCCTGTAAACATTATTTGAATGGGTTTTTTTTCACAACTTCTCCCATTTCTACACCCCAGCACACAGAATTGGATCTCTCCAGTTCCTGCAGTGGCTCCCTGTGTTGTTGGCACCCTGAAAGTTCTGCTGAGGAGCTGCTTTATCAGGGAAGATAGGCTTACCTCCACCTGCCTGGGGCATCAGACCTTGGGGAAGGATTTTTGTGCCTCCTGAGTCACTGTTTCTATGGAACATCCCCTCATTTTATAAAAACAGTTCCACTTGTGAGTGCAGCCTGTGGGTGGGCAGGGAATGGGTTGTGTGTCCTCAGCAGCAGCAGATTTGTTTGTGGGTTTGTGGGCATCACAGTGACCTGGTCTTTTCTTTTTTCCAGTTGTGGTCACTGTGCGTGGCGAGGTGAGTGCAACCAGTGCCTTCCTCCTGCTCCTCAGTGTGGCAGAATCCCCCCAGTTCTGGCTCCATGCCTGGATTTCCTAGAGCATATTGGAAGCTCTGTGCACATCACTAAAGAAGGTTTTCCGTGCTCATTGTCCTGTTCACAGCAAGGATTTGCAGTATAATGCTGTTTTCATGCTTTTGTCATCATGCTTGAAGGCTTCCAGTGAGTTGTTTCTCCCTGGTGACAGCTTCTAGGAGAGAGTAGAACCTCTGGAATTGTTTCCAGGCTGTATCAAGCCCTTGGGAACATCATAGGAGTGGAGCTAGAACCCTCTGACAGTGGAAGGATATTTTCCTTGTGGCTCAGATGACCCGAGCACAGATATTCCTGTCTGATTTGTGTTACCAGGCCACCAATCTCCCTTGTGCTTCCCCTGCAGATTGATCCAGTCTCGGGGATGGTGATGAACCTGACAGACCTGAAGGAATACATGCAGGTAAAAATAGCCCGGTTTTCCTTCTAATCCCCTGGCAGAGTTGCTTAGAGCTCAGCAATGTGTCTGATACCAGCATGGAGACGTGGTGAGCTGGTGATGGCAGGACATAAAAAAGAAATTAAGGAATAATTGAAGACTTAAATGCCTGAGCTCTGTTATGTGAGGCAGTGCCATGTCTCCAGCTGGGAATTTCACAGCTGGATGTGGGGCTGTTTTCCTTTTCCCCATCCTGCTGCCTGGCTGTGTGTGGTTACCTGAGCCTCAGACCCAGGGCTGTCACCGTCCTCTCGCTGCAGGAAGCGATCATGGAGCCGCTCGACCACAAAAACCTGGACAAGGACGTGCCCTTCTTCTCTGAGGTGGTGAGGTGGGTGATGGGGGCTCCTGGAGGGGTTGGAGCACTCTCCAGAGCCTGACCCTGCCTGGGAACCAGCAGCCTTTACCTGTGTGCTGCCCACACCTGTGTCCAGCCCTGCTGCCCCTCGTCACAGGGCCTGTCCATTCCAGCCCATGTCTGGCATTTGCTGGCAGTGCCACCATCCCTGCTTCATTCAGGTGTCACCAGCTGCCCTTCAGCATCCCCCCAGCCCATCCTGGGTGCAAATCTTGGTGTCATTTCAGCCAGCCCTGACCCTGCTGCTGTTCCCCCTCAGCACCACAGAGAACGTTGCTGTGTTCATCTGGGACAGCCTCCAGAAGCTGCTGCCCCAGGGAATCCTTTACAAAGTGGAAGTGCATGAGACAGAGCAGAACGTGGTCATCTACAAGGGAGAAGAAACAATTGTGAAGTGAAGTCAGCCTCAGCTGCTCAGAAGAAATGCTCCATGATCAGCTCAGTGGATTCCTCCAGCCCTGCTCAGTGTTTGCTGCAGCCAGCCCTGGGTTCTGTGTTGCATCAGGACAAGTGCAGGTGTTTCACAAGAACCCTTGCATCAGTTTGCCTGTCTGGGTTCTCAGAATGGGCTGGTTTCTCTGCTTTTCCTCATGACCTTCCTGTTTAGCCAAGCTGAGCCACCCGGATGATGTGAAATTTAGAATTGTGCTGTGGGAAATAAAGCAGCTTTGGAGAGAGGAGGTGGCCTGGCAAAATCACAAAAGTATTTGATTTCTCTCAAATTAAGTATTGAATTAATTTATGGTATTTAATAACATGAGCTTTGCTGTTGCTTTGCTTCTTGAACAAGCATTTTTGAGAGTGAGAACTACGTTATCTCTTTCTTTGCTTCTTATCAGTTTATTTCCTGGGCTGCAGGCATGTTTCTTCCTGTGGCCAGCAGATCTTTCTCTGTGAGTAGAACTGGTGTAGTGGGCAATAAAAAAAGCACTTCTGATCCACACTGGAGATTTGACAAAGGGAGCAGGGTGTTGGTGGGAACGGGAACCTGAGCAGACTGAAGTGAAAATGTCACAGCCCCAGTGGTGGCAGAGCCCTGGGGATGGAGTGCAAGGTTAGAACCTCAAACCAACCCTTCAATCAGCCCCAAAATTCACTGGAGGTTGTTGCAGCAGGATGAGGCTGTGAGAGGAGTTTAAACGGACACCACCCCAAGTATCCTGGCTCTTCCTGGAGCTGGAGGCCGGGAAAGCTGAGCAAAGGCACTGAGGGAATGGTTATTGCACAGCTGCTGTGGTTAAGGGCAATCAGGTCATGGTGTCTGTCCAGAGGCAGAAGTGACAGTGCTGTGTGTGATGCCCTTTGTCACATGAGCCCTGTCCTGAGGAGTAATCAGGAATGGCCATTAAGAATAACTTAATGGATGTAATTTAAAAATCCCTGATAAGCAGGGCAGCAATTCCCTTGCTTTACAAGGAAATGAGATATTTGACTAATGGGAGCAAACAGCCCCTTTGGGGAGGTTTAATGAAGCTTGCCTAATTGTTCACCTTGGCCACACTCTGCTCCAGGCTGAGGCAAAGCTACACTGCCAAGAAATACCTGGGCTGGCTTTAAATCTGCTTTTGAATGTAAAGTGGGAACTGATTTACCTGAGGACAGTTCTGTGCTGTTCCCTGCCCTGGCTCAGCTCCCCTCAAACTCCCTGAGAGAGCTTCCGAAAGGGAATAATGAGAAAAGTGAGGGATATTCCAACCTCCCCCTTTGGCAGAGCAAAACCTCTGCCCTGGGAGTTCCAGCTTTGGGGTTTTTTTTCTTCTCAAAGGTGGTGCTTTGGGGAATGTTTGGCTGCAGTTTCCTTGCAGTGTCAGCCAAGCAGAGTGCTCAGTGCCTCAGATAAAAGGAACACTCTGCTGACACGTTTGCCCCTTTTCCCTGCTTTTTCCTCTCCCCAGATGTGGAACCAGGCATTTTTGTTCTGCGTGGGCTCCGTCCAGGGAGGTTCTGCAGCTGCTCTGACCCCTCCTGCTGCTCTGTGCTCGCTGCTGTGGCTGTGTCACTGCTGAAATGATGTCGAGTTGTGCTGGTGCTGCTGATTCACAGAGCACTCTGTGGCTTCAGTGAGTCATGGCCACTCAAACACATCATGTGGTGTCTTTTATCAGAGCAGGAACTCACTCAGCTGCTGGCAAAAGCCAAGCAAACAAAGGCTACATCTGTACAGCACAGCCCACTGCTTTTATTGGCGCAGAGGCAGAAAATACAGCCCAGACTCCTGTGAATTTCTGCAGTTCAACAGCCCTTACAAAGCCCCAAGGCAGCCTGAGTGTTTGTATTTATTGCTGTGTGCACCTTAGAGATTTATCTGTTCCAATTACTCTGATCTCCCAGATTGAAATAACTGCAGCTCTGGGGAAATGGGAATTAATTGGGTGGCTGGGCAGTGGTTTGGGTGAAAGGGGTTGGAAACAATCAGAGCTGGAGTTGTAATTGGGATTACAGTGGGTGCTGTCCCTTGTCCTGCTCAGAGGCCTCTGGAGCTTTGCAGGGAATTCTCTGTGGAACTCTGAATTCCCAGCTGAGGGAGGGAGGTTTTTATAGGGAGGGAATGAACTCCCAGAATTAAACATTAAGCTCTGACTGAGTTACTGAGTGATGAAATGCTTTGAAGAACAGTCCAGGTGACAGTGGGGGCCAGGACAGCCCTGAAAGGTCACAGCTGATCCCAGCGGAGGCTGCAGGAACAAGACTTCCAGCTTTAGTGCACGTAACTGTGAATGGCAGGGGAATAATGACAGGAATTGTGCCCTGGAATTTCCCTGCTTAATGTGGGTTTTGGTTTTTTTGGGAGTCCAGTGCCTGGAAATCGGGGAGGGGTCACGGGACCCCCGCTGCCTTTGGGGCCATCAGAGGCAAACAAGGAGCAAAAAACTGGGGAAGGTCGCTGAGAAAAGGAGCTGTCTCAGAATTCCCAGAGTTTTCCCAGCAATTTCCTCATTTTCCAGAGACCGGAGCAGAGGCAGCCCAGGGACCCCCTGGCACAGTCCCCGCCCAGCAATTCCCAGCCTGGGTGCGGCTCAGGGTGTTTGCTCCGCGCCTGGCGCTAATTGGCACCAATTAATTACCGCGTGCAGTGGGGAGGCCAAGTGGAAACAGCGTGGAAGTGTGAACAGCGAGGGGAACAGCTGGGGCTGGGGGTTCGGGAGCATCTCGTGCTTTTCCCCCTGAAATTATTTGTGCACTGGTTTGGAAAACTCGGTGTCTGCTCGTAAATTTACCGAGCAAATCAGCGAGTGTGGCAAAGGATTCAGCAACTCTGTGCCGGTTCAAGGCACCTCTGGGCCAGATGTTTCTGTTTTCTGCAGGTGTCCTCTGGCTCTCTCTGTTCTCCCCTGTCCCTGCTGAGAGGGAAAACTCGGTGATATTTCCTCCAAAATAGACCTCCTCCAAAATGCAGCCAAAAGAGACCAAGGGCTAAAACCCATCCCACTCTGCAGCAGTGGGGTTTTGGTGGGGTGGAAATTGAACAAATTTAACCCTAAATGTCGTGATGTCCCCAGAATTCCTCCTGTGACACCCCGGGAAGAAGTTTCAACGAGAATTCATCTCTAATCCAGAAAGGTGGGCTTGTTCTGCTGATTTTTTTGAGGCGAGATGGCACGACAATTAAAACTTGAGGGATTACAGGAAGTCAGTGGAAGGGTGGGAAAAATTTTAATGAGGCTTTACCCAGCTGTAATCACTCTGTTGATGATTAATCAATGTTTAAGAGCTCAGTACTGCCAGCACCAGCTTTCTGCTCACAGTTAACTGTGGATTTCAGATGTGGCCTGAAGAGTTTGGCCTCAGAGCTCATCTGGGAGATCCTCAGAGCCTCTTCTCTGCCTCTGTAGGCAGAGTTCTGCCTGGTTATGTGTGTGAGTTGAGTTTTAGCAGGGAAAATGGACAGGACTGTAAAAGGAAATATTCATTTTCGCTGCTCAACAGAGTCAAAATTAATGAAAATGTTGCTGCTGAGACTCATGGATGGGACAAAGCAGCAGGAGCCACCTCGGGACAGTCTGGGACATGGGAGGTGCCACAGGGGTATTTAAATGCAATTTCACATTTATTATCCAAGGCTGTAATCTTAGGAGATAGATGGATCAACAAAGAAATTGGAGTTGAGCAGTAATTTCCAGCACTAATTAGGATTTTACTGTGTGCTGTGCACTGAGGTAGCAGGAAATAAAGCAAGTCCCTCTCTCTGCTAATTACCCTGCCTGCTAAGCAGATGCCAGTTTTAATGGCTGGGCACTAAAATCCTCATTTTTCCGAAATTTTGCAGGAACATTCCATGAATGCAGCGCTGCAGGCTCAAACTTCGTCTGTGAAATTGTGCTGGGGAATTCTGGCTTTACAGCCCAATCCCTCCACAACCCACCAGGAAACAGGGAAAGAAGTGGAAATTAGGATGAAACAAGTGGAGTTTGTTTCTGAGGGTGTGGGAGGGAGAAGAACCTTATTTTTTTGAGGCAAACCATGGCTTTTGTACAATTTGAGCAAGCAAGAGTTGAGTGAAAGCTCAGCCTGGAAGCCAAACCAGCCTTAGCAGGTGTTTGATCACAACTGTCAATTTTTACTGATAATATTTCAGACAGTTCTGTGGGAATTAAAAAAAAATTCCCTCTTGGGCCTGATGTCTGAGTGCCTGAGAAATAGAAATGGGCAAGGGCAATTTCTTCTGAATTCCTGAGCAACAGAAATGGGCAGGCACAATTTTTCCTTGTGGTACTCAGCTCCTGTGTTAAATTTTCAGGCTCCTTTATTGCCAGGCTCTAGGAATTAGGATTTATTCAGCAGAAATGAGGAGATTTGGCCAGCTCTGGGCTGGGAAGGGCACTTTAAAGCCAGGGCTCTTTTTGAGATCTGAAATATTGTTGTGGTTTGGGGCTCAGACTCCTGAAGAGGAAGCACAAGAGGATTAAAGGGGCAGGGATCTGTTCCTGACCCTCCCCCCCAAAAAGCCTCTGGGCCGCCCCATGCAGGATTGCAGAGCTCAGGCCTCACCTTTATTTGTTCCTCTGTGAGATCAAAGCCAAATATTTCAGAATAATTTCAAACCACCCCCCCCCCAACATCACAACGAAGCCAGGAAATAATGGGAGGCACAAGAACCAATTTTAATTCCTTATTTTATTTAGATTGGTTTAAGAAAAAAAAGAAAATTGCTTCCCACAAGTTGGAAAATTTCTAAATACACGTTTTGCCCATATAAAAATACAAACAATAAAATCAAGACATCCATTGGCCCACACAATCTTGCCCTACAGCAAAATCAGTTACTGATTTAAAAAAAAAGAACAAAAAATGCTCACTTTGCCTTTCCAGAAAAATCGGGGGAAAAAAATAATAGAGGGAAAACAAAGAGAAACTTTGTCATCTGCTGAAAGAACAAAGTTTAGGGGATTTTGGACCAAATAACTACATGGAACATCAATTCCTTGGTGTGGAGGCTCTCCAGCCTGTGCTGCTCCCCCCGGTGCAGCCTTGGCAGCTCCTTGGCTTCCCTGGGCTGGCTCTGGAGGTGTTCAGGGCTTTTGGGCAGATTTCCCTTCCCAGGCTCTGCCCCTGAGCTGGGGCTGCGCCAGCAGGGGATGAAGAGACAAACCCAGACCCCTCCTGGAGCTTCTCAGCAGCTCTGGTGCCCTGAGAGGGGGAATTCTCCTTTCCAGGCGTTCTGTGCTTCACAGAATCCCAGCCGATGAGGAACCCGGGGGTTCATGGGTGTCCCGTGTCAAATGGGGTCTGCTCGCCCATTTCTGTGTCTGAGAACCCAGGGCAGAGGGGTCTCTGCTGTGAAATATTTCCTTTTGCTGAGGGTGTGGGCAAGGGGAGCAGGGCAGGACAGCTGGGCTGTCGCACAGACCTTTACAACTGACTGTGGAAGTGCATTTATCACCCTAACACACACAAATGAACAGTTCTCCTGAGTAAATCAGCTCAGCCCCATCTTTCCTGAGGAGGAGAAGGGGCAGCACGGCTGGGTCCCCTCTCTGCTGGCCCCTAGGAGAGCAGGGTGCCCGTGAGGAGCAGCAAGGCAGACAAGAACAACTGGCTGCTCTGAGCCCTGCACACCGAGCTGGGCAAGGGGCTGGAGGGCGACGTGGTGGTTTCTGCCCCTGAAATGGAAAAAAAATCGGTTACAAATCCAAAGGAGCAGCTGAGATCTTGTCCAGGAGGCTGTGTTTAACTCTGCTTTCACTGGAACCCTCTGTGGATGTCTGAATACATCAGAGCAGCAGCATCAGCCTCCAGACTGGGGTTCTGTGGAGAACCAGAAACACTCCCTGACAGCAAAGCCACAGCTCCCAGTCCATTCCTGTGCCAGTCCCTGCAGAAATAAACAAGCTTGGCCTCTGGTTTGGAGCTGTTTTGCATCCCTTAAAGCAAAAGGGAAGCTTGAAAAGGTTTTAAACTGGAATTGTGGCCTGAAACCCCTCTGTCTTTGCCTGACTGTGGGAGATATGGGATATCCTTTAGCTCCAGGCACCCTGAATCCCTCTTTGCCCTCTCCCCAAAGCCCAGAGCACAAGTGAAGCCCCTGCTTGGTGTGCCCTTCCCCAGATGCTGGAAGTGAAGATTATTTACCTCTGTTCAGCATGAAAGTCTTGAGCTCGGTGGTGTTGTCAGGGAGGCTGAGATAGACCCTGTGGGAGGAGGGAAGAGAGAGGAAAACAAGTTCAAAGGAGAGAAACTGAGCATCTCATGCGGGGATGGAAAGGGGACCTTGAAAGCAGAGGAAGAAACAGGAATTTTGGAGCCATCCTGAGCTCACTTATGTCTCCCTCCAGCCACACTAAGCTTTTTTTGGGATATTTTTAACAGCTGAAATTGTTTTTCCATCACATTTTGGCTTCCTCTGGGCTGGGATGGTCCCAGGCTGGCAATGAACTGGGCACCATCTTCCCCCTGCAACTGGAGCCGCTCCTGCCTGGGCGTCCCGCAGGTGAGGCCGAGGGCTCTGCTGCCCACAGCAAACATTTCCCAAGGAAGCACTCAGCAGGCCCATTTCCATGGGATTAATCTGCATTTCCACTCATGGCAGCACCTTCAAACTCCAGAGCACCCGTGGGGCGGCTTTGGGCAGCAAAAGTGCTAAAGGGAGAGAGGAAATCCAGAGGGCTCTGAGGTTTTCTCAGCCTCTGCTCTGGAGGGGGTTGAGTGTGGCCTCTGTCCCAGCTGCCTGGAGGAAATCCTCACCTTATTTGCACAGAAGACAGGTTGCTGTCTGGGGATGTCCAGTGGGCTGTGGTCTCAGCGATGTTTAATATTGCTGTGTCCACAGAGCTGCAGTTCCCTGCGGATTCCTCCTTCCACTGCCCCACTGAGGCATTCTGGGGGGACAGTGCCTGCAGCAGGTACAGCCCTGAGCTGTTGCTGTGGTTCCTGTCGTCCTTTATCGTCACTGGGAACACAGCAAGTCCAACAAAATGAGATTTCTGCCCTGGAAGGACCCCAAGCCCTCAGGGTTTGCAGTGTTTGCTCACCCTGTGTGACACTCGTGGTGCCAGCTGCACCTGCAGCCTGCACAGAGTGTGTTTCGCCACAAAAAACCCCTTTGTCTGCCCCTGACCTGCTCAGACACCAGGCACAGGGGTAAAAACCCCTTTGTCTGCCCCTGACCTGCTCAGACACTCAGCACAGGGGGAAAAACCCCTTTGTCTGCCCCTGACCTGCTCAGACACCAGGCACAGGGGTAAAAACCCCTTTGTCTGTCCCTGACCTGCTCAGACACTCAGCACGGGGGTAAAAACCCCTTTGTCTGCCCCTGACCTGCTCAGACACCAGGCACAGGAGCAAAAACCCCTTTTTCTGCCCTTCAGACACGTGGGTGCCCCAGCTGGGAGGGAAAGCAGAGCCCTCTGCATCCCATGCAGACGGGAAGGGCTGGAGAAGAAGCCTTGGGCAGCCTCAGCCCTGCTGGGTGTTCCTCACCCTTCCCCACCCCGGGCTGGGCTCCTGGGGCTTTTCTCCTGAGCAGAAAGGGAATGGTGAGCGGGTGGGGCACAGAGGAGCTGCTGGCCAGCACCAGAGGCTGCCCAGGGCCCTGGGGGTGTCCTGCCATGTCCCTCTCAGCCCCCAGCATCCCTCAGGCCAGCCCTGCTTCAAACTAAAGCTGCCAAGACTGTCAGGACCTCCAGGAGATGATGCAAGGCAGGAACTGCCATCAAACCTCAACTCCATGCTCAAAAAAAATGGAAATAACAGCAGTGAGCAAATGAAAGAAACCCCAACCAGCTGCTGTGGGTGCTGTTCACACCTCCTCCCCTGCAGGAAGGGAGCAGGATATCTCCACTGTTTCCTCAGCATTTAGGTTTTGTGGGGCCTCAGGACGGAGGGAGATTTGTTGGCAGGGACCAGATAGGGTCAGGCTGCGTTTATCCCATCCTCCTGCAGCATGAAATCCCTTTCCTGCCACGGGTGCAGGACGTTGGTCAGCATCAAAGTGACCTCTTCCCCTTTGTCTGTGTGGCCACTGAGGGGGACAAGTGTCCAAGAGGAGGGAAGGGAACCAAACCACAAAACAACTTCCCCAAGTTCTGGCTCTTCAAGAGCATTCAGCTCCTTCTGTGCAAGTTCAGGCAAAAAGATAAAGGGAGCAAAAAAATCCTCCTGAGGAGTGAAAGAGAATTGGGGCCTGAGCTGTAGAGGGAACCCCGAAATAGGAACAAAGAGGTAACAGCAGCGGCTCGCACCCATCTCCTGCCTGAAATTCAAGATAAGGACAGCAGAAGGAGAATTTACACCTCCCCCAGTTTAAGCACAGCTGAGAGCAGCACAGGAGTCAGGAGAGCCAAGTCAGGGACAGAGACTCCCGTGCAGGGGGACCCTGTGAGATCCAGGCAGGGCTGCCTTACCCAGGTAGGTTCTGTTGGCCTGGTAAGTCTCAGGTGTTGTTTCCACGGAGAAATTCCCTTCAGTCGCATTCCAGAGCCAAAGGCACCCTTCTATCCCTGCCTGTGCTTGGCCAGCCACTGGCCCCAGCAGGAGGAGTGGTGCCAGGAGGAAGAAAGCTGCCATGACTCCCTTTGGTGCCTCCTCACCCACCTGCACCTGGGAACTGAGAAAGCCTCTTGCCTCCCCAGCCCATTTTATACCCCGGCTTTGATGAGGTAAATGCAAATATTTCCTCCTCCCCGTCCAGCTCACACATCCACACCCCCCTGGAGGTTTCACTGATAGAGACACTTCCTCCTACCTGCCCAGCCCTGGAGAGACCCGGTGAAAAGAAAGGGGTGACCCTCGTTTAAGGGGTTAAAATGGGCAGTGGGGACATCCCTGAGGAATCCGTGGGCTGGACATCAAGTTCTGTGCATTTCCGTGTCCCCTGGAATGGTGACCAATCCTGTGACCTCTTGCAGAAGCCCTGGCAATGTGGAGGAGCCTCCAGTCTTGCTCCCAGCTCTGGTCCAGGCTTTTCTTCAAGGCCAAACACTTCCAGAAAAAGTGAAAAACCCAGATAGGGAACATCCTTGTAAAAATGCTCTAATTCAGCTTCTGATCCTGCTTGGAAAAAGGTGGATTGTGAAGGGCCAAGACCCTGTGGAGGGCTGGTCTCTCCCAACTCCCTTTCACAGCCCCTCACTGATGAACAGGACATTTTCTTGCTGGGGACACATCCCTGACATGATTCCTCTAGAGTAATTTTGGCTGAACGCCTCGAATAACATCACATGAGGCAAACAACTTGAGTTCCTCTTTCTTCACCTTCCTGGATTTTTCCCCATTCTCCCCTCAGGCCTCTGGCTGATTTTGAAGCTGATTTTGAAGTATTTCAAAGCTGATTTCGAGGCTGATTTTGAATCTGATTTTCAAGGCTGATTTCCCTGAGCAGTTGGGGCAGCAGTGTGGGATCAGTGTTCTCTGTGCCTGAAACAGGTGAGATTCCTCCTGCTCACCTTCCACCTCCTTGGGAAAGGAGAAAGAGTTGGGGCCAGAGCGAAACCCGGCGTGTGAGCCACCCAGCAATTAGAGGTGATGATCCTGAATCAGCGTCCCTGCATGGGGATGGCTCCAGAGCCTGCTGCCAGGGACGGCTCCACTGGGGGCGGCTGTTCCCAGCAACCAAAACCAGCAACACAGGCACTCCAAATGAGCTGGGACCCCCGGAAAAGGAGGGAACGGCCTCTCCTTCCCCGTGTCTGCCTCAGAGATCACAGAGCCCGAGGACAGGGAGGGTGGAAGAGGCTCTAAACCACACCCCCCACTGCCGCATCCACTGACTCCACCGCCTCCCTGGGCAACTTGTTCCAGTGCCTGACCTCTCTTTATTCTGATGGATTTTTTCCTAAAATCCACCCTGCTCCTCCCCTGGAGAAGGGGATAAACCTCACTGGAGTTTGTGATGCCCTCATGCTGTGGCTCTGGCAGCCCCACTGCATCCTCCTCCCCCTGGCCCTGCTGAGTCACTCGTGCTGCCTGAGTGGGAGTCTGGGTTTCCTTCCCTGTGCTCATCTTCCCGTGCTCCAGCCACAGATCTCCTCACCCAGTGGGCTGCAGCTCTGGAAAATTGTTGTGTAAAACACTTCCAATGAAAGCTGAGCAGAAGTGGGAGCAAAAGGAGGAAAAGAATGGGGGAGCTCAGGGCAAAGAGAGCAGCAGGAAAGGAGTCAGAGAAAAGGAGAATGTGTTGGAAGAATGTTCAGTGATGCTGCATTGGTTGGGGGTAAATTTGGCCCCAGTGCAGAGAGTGTGGGCAAAAAATAATTGACATTTTCTGACCTGCTGAATTCAGAGAATCAAATTCTCCCGTAGAGCCTCATTTCTGTGTGGTTTTAATCTCATTTTCTGCCCTTCTGGGAGCTTCCCTGGCCGGGGCCTGGGGCTCCTCTGCTGCCCAGGGTCTGCACAGGCTGAGAGGGAGGGAGCTCCTCAAAGGGACCTCAGTCTGCAGCTCCTTGGGAATGGGAACTGCTCTTCCCAACCACTGGAAAAGCTTTTCTGGGAGCACCATAGGGAACACGGGAAGCACGGCAGCAACCTGAGAGCACATGGAATAGGGAAAAGGAAGGGGGATGGAAGCTGAGGGTTTTGCAAGCCCAGCTTCCCTCGTGTGCTGTTTGCCCTGGGCAGTTTCATGTGAACTCTCCTTGCAAAAGCTCTGTGCCATGCTCAGGGTGCTGGGGGTGACTCAGCATGGTGCCACTGGGACAGGGCCAGCACCACCTGTGCTCTGTCCCCTCCACAGGAGAGAACTGCATTTGGGAGAGAAAAGGCAGGATGGGATTGCTGCAAAAACCTCCTCAGGGCTAAGGAGAGCCTTGGGAGGGATGGTGGAAATGACAATTTTTGTTACATGATCTGCACTCTGGGGCTTTTTGGTTTTGTTCCTTGCTGTTACTTGTAGAGGTTGATTTTCTTTGGGGGAGTCGGAGCTGAGTCCTGCCTTGGAGAGAGGGCACACCCAGGGAGCTCTGGGAAGCAGCAAAATTAATATTTTTATCCCTGAAGGTGACTGCACAATGGTTAAATCAGCCAGGGATAAGCCCATGAAACAAAGCCAATCAAATGGGCGTGAAGTCCAGTGGAGGAAGGGCAGGAAACAGAAATTTCTGTGGGAGATTTGTGTGCAGAGGGACCCGAGCTTCTAAAGTGCTCAGAATATTTGGAGAGGAGCTGACAGGGCTGAGACTGCTGAGAGCAGCATCTGAGGAGAAGCACAGCCCGTGGCTCCTCTAGCTGGGGCAGGAGCAGCCCCAGGATGGGGAATGCAGGATCTGACCCCAGCCAGGCTGACAGCTCCACAGCCCGGGATTCGGTGCCAGAGCAAACAGAGGCTCTGGGTAGGAGCAGCTGCTGCTTCCCCCAGCCCCAGCTCTGATCCTCAGGGACTGCTTGGAAATGATGCAGGGGTGTTTTCCTGGCTGCCACCCACACGGCCAGTGTTACACCAGATGGGATGACTTGGATTTTATTCCCTCTTGGCAAGCAGACAGGAGTTCCCAGCTCGTCTGGCTTGTTCCTTACTGGCACGAGTGCCGCACCCTGTCCCTGGCTCCTGGCAGGTCTGGGAGATGAATGAGTTAAATGACAATTCCTGGAGTCCCCAGGCAAACATCGGCACTTGGAACTCGGGGCTGTGCCTCAGGAGTGGAGCTGAAACCCTCCAGCACGTCGGGAATAATCTGGGGAAGAGCAGAAACCAGGAAACCCAAACCTCCTCCCACCTGCGCCTCACCAGGAGGGGATGGCAAGGGAGGGGGTGGCTTTTTTGGCAAAATGCAGCAGTCCCGGCGAATAAAACAGAATAAACAAGCGCAGAAGCACTGCCCAGGAGCACGGAAATGTGAAGCACAGGGAAAGCGGCTCAGGCTTCCCCTGGGTCAGGCAGAGGTGAGGGCAGGGCAGGGTGCTGGGCAAAGCAAGGACAGGGAGTTCTCTCCATTCCGTTTCCTGGTGCTGGAACCGCTCTGTCTGGGCTGGTCCGGCTGCAATCACCTGCACATCGGAGCATCCTCTCCCCTCCCCGGGCTGCTGGCGCTGCCCGGCTCAGCGCGGACTCCGCCCGGCTCCCGGCAAGGAGCGCTGTGTTTGCTCTGAGCTCCGCGGCACGGCTTTATGGGGTTATTTGCTTTGGGTGAAGAACAGTTGAGATTTACTGGCCTGTTTTGCAAATATTGTGTTTTGTAAATGTGGGGATGAAGGGGTTTTTTACTGCTTGAACTGCTGAGCTGGCTTGAAAAGACTCCTTGTGCTGCCGAAGGTGTTCCCAGGCGAGTTCCCAGTGCCGGGATGGGCTCTGCAGCCCGTCCCTGCAGTGTGCTCAGCTCCAGAAAGCCCCCTCAGCCCTGCCCCCGGCCGGGAGGCAAAAAGAGAGGGGGGCAGGGCAGGAGGGCTTTGCGAATGAGGTGTGGAATGACTTTTGCATCGAGAGGCGGCACGGAGGCTGCCAGACTCCCGCATGTGCTGGGCTCGCTGCAGGGAAACGCCTCAGCGCTGGTCCCTGCCAGCTCCGCCTGCCCAGGCGTGGGATTTCCCACTGGCAGCAGGAGGAATCTTCAACTCAGAGGGTTTATCCCATCCTGGCAGCTGGCAGGGCTTTATCCCGGCTGGAATAAGAAAAGCTGGATTGTTCTCTGCAGGGATGAGGTCCTGAAAGCCCCCTCATAACGCACAGGGAGGGGAGGACAAACATTTTGCCAAAAGGCGCTTCCTCAAAGTGAGCAACAAGGAAATTCTGCTTCTTTGTGCTCCTCCAGAAGGTCGCAGGAGGCAGGGAAAGAGCAGCCAGGAGCTCGTTCTCTGCAGCTGCAAGGTCTGGGCTCACCGGCCTCCTGCACCTCCTCTGTCCCCACCCGCGGCCAAGCTGTCACTGCGGGAGCCGAGCTCTGTCCTGGCTTCGTGTCCGGAGCAGCCCCGCGCTGCCTGCCCGGGTCCCTTGCCTCGCTGCTCCCTGTTCAGCCCCGGGACGGATCCCCGGCGTCCCCAGCCCTGCGGAGGGGCCAGGAGCCTGCCTGGGTGTCTCGGTGCCCACCAGGACTGGTGACTGCCGGTGGCTGCCGGTGACGGCTGGAGCACGGGTGCAGCAGGGCCAGGCTGTGCCGTGTCCCCGCGCTCTGTGCCCGCGTCCCCTCTCTCTGTGCTCTGTGCCCGTGTCCCCGCTCTCTGTGCCCGTGTCCCCGCTCTCTGCTTTGTGCCCGTGTCCCCGCTCTCTGTGCTCTGTGCCCGTGTCCCCGCTCTCTGTGCTTTGTGCCCGTGTCCCCGCGCTCTGTGCTCTGTGCCCGTGTCCCCGCTCTCTGTGTTCTGTGCCCGTGTCCCCGCGCTCTGTGCGCGGTGCCCGTCGCTCCGCGCCCGGGGCCCCGCTNTGCTCTGTGCCCGTGTCCCCGCGCTCTGTGCTCTGTGCCCGTGTCCCCTCTCTCTGTGCTCTGTGCCCGTGTCCCCGCGCTCTGTGCTCTGTGCCCGTGTCCCCGCTCTCTGTGCTCTGTGCCCGTGTCCCCGCTCTCTGTGCTCTGTGCCCGTGTCCCCGCGCTCTGCCCTGCTGCCAGGACGTGGCTCTGCCCCAGGGCCACCCGAGCTGCCCCAGGCCGGGCAGGGGCTGACGTTTGGGACAGGAGGGAGCAGCAGCTCCCAGGAAAAGCAGCTGGAAGGGGGAAAAGGGCTGCCGGGCTGCGCAGGAGATGGCAGCAGCTTCCCACGGTGCCAGGGTCCGGTGTCCCAGCTGCTGCCACCACTGGGGACAGGGTTCAGCACCCCCGGCTGGGCCAGCGCACCCGGCAAGGGCTTTCCTGTGCCTGCTTTACATTCTTACATTTACATTACACCCGGACACGCGGGAGCAGGCAGGAATTCTGATCCCAGCCCTCTGGAAGGGTTGGGCTGGAATTTGCCTGGCTGGCTCCTCTGCTCCCCCATCACCAGCTGTGGCTCCTAGGGCTGGGGACAGGAGTGTCCCTGCGGGTCACTGCTCCCTTCCCGCCTCCACAAGGGCAGGAATTTCCCTGCTGATGCTCAGACTGGGGCGGAGGCAGCAAAGGGGAATGCCCGGGGAGACAGGAGGGTGTGGGAGGCTGCGCTCACCTGGGGCTGCGCTCACCTGGGGCTGCTCCGACCCTGTCCCCGGCTCCCGGGGGCCCTGGGGAGCCAGCAGTGACCTCCTGTGAGAGCTGCCCGGTTGAAAGCGCCCATGGCAGCTCCTCGGGATTGCTCTCCAGCCCGGGAGGTGTGGCTGGACGGGACGACCAGTTCGACCTTTCTGGAGCATCACCCACTCGTGTCCCCTTGCTCTGCCTTTAGGAAGAGCTGTGTGAGCAAACCCCCGGCTTGGACCTCAGCGTTTGTCCTCCCTGAGTCCGTTCCCAGTTTCAGGTTTGCCCTCCTGGACACAAATTTCCAGAACCCGGGAGATTTTCCCGCCTCGTTCCTTTTCCTGGCAGCCCCCAGTGGGGCAGATGGGCTGGGCCGAGAGCTGCGAGCAGTGCCCGATGCTGCCGCGGCAGCTGCCGACTCCAGGTGGGAAACGAGCACTTTTTTGGCTGCAGAGCCAAGATGTGGAGTCCTGGATATGGAATCTGCAGCTTTATCCCAGGGAGGTGTTCCCAGCTCCCTGCTGAGAACATTTATTTACCTTGTGCGATACATTTGTCCTCTAACCTGAGCGCCAGAAGGTGACTTACGGCGGGGCTGGAAGGACGATGGATCCAGTCAATGGTGTTTAATCATTCCCTTCTATTGGTATTTGGGGATTTCTTATTTAATCAGTAATTAATGTGCCTGGCAATTAATTCTGCAGGACTCTAGGTGCCCTAAGCACTGCAGGGTGGATTCTGAGCAGCCCCTTTCTTACTTTGAGCAGTGGTGAGTTGTAATGAATTGCAAGAGATACCAATTTCTTTCCTGATTCCTCCTAATTAGGATGATTTTTTAAAAAAAATTTTTAAACCAGGACATGTGCATTTCACTTTTTTGGAGAACAAGGACCAGGCTGGCAAAGGAAGGAAGGGAAGGAGAAAACTCTTGCATTTAAAAAAGGGAAAGGGAAAATTGAGAAAAGTTGCTACGAGTGGATTTGGTCTTGCATCTCTGAGCTGTGAGACTCCCACACTCTCGAGGCACTTTAAAAACAGAATTTTCCCCCTGATGTCCCACTCTAAGCCCCTGTAAGAGATGCAAGGTGTGGCCTGTGCTGTCTGTGTGGGATTGACCAGCGGGCCCTTGCGCTGGCCTTGCAGGAGCTGGGCTGGGCTCTGCTGGACAGCTCCTCCAGGGCAGGCTGAGCCCTCAGCTCCCGGAGCCCTTAGCAGGGAGACAGGCGCTGAGCAAAGGGCTTGTGGAGGAGACACAGGGGCAGGAGAACACGGCAGAACTGGGCTGGTTTATCCAAGCTTTGCTAAAACCCTTCCCCCAAGGTATCTCAGAGCACCTTGACCTGATCATTTGTGCTCGTGCCTGGCAATCCTGCACTTGCTGGGGAGAGGAAAAAAAATAGAGGAGGAAAAACATTAAAAATGCTTCACTTGAGCTGGAGATTCAGCCCTGCCTTGGCTTCCTGCCGGCTCCAAACAGCAGCAGAACCTCTTGTGTTTAGCCCCAAAGGAGTTCCTAATTAGTGGAGAAACTGCAAAGCTCTGAACTTGTTTGGGAATGCTTTAGTGCAGTGGCCCCCTGAGGTTCATTAAACAAATGAATTCAAAGCAGTCAAATAGCTGGGATCTTCAAAGTGACAAGGACCTCAGTCCCAGGGACCAAAAGCAGGCTGGCACTGCAAATCAGATATTTCCTGGGATAGTGGAACTGCTCCCACTGACATGCATGGAGAAAACAGGAACGGGAAGCCATGGACAAACCAGAGTCCCAAAGGGAAGGGGCAGCAGCAGCTCCAGCCCTGCCTGCACCCTCTGCCAGGGGCTCGGGGTGTCCCTGGAGCAGCCAGGTCAGTGAAGGGAGGGGTGAGAGGGGATTTTCCAGTGGCTCTGCTGCAGCTGAATGGGACAGGGCTGTGGGGAGTGGGAACCAGGAGAAGGACAGGGCTGTGGGGATTGGGAACCAGGGGAAGGACAGGGCTGTGGGGATTGGGAGCCAGGAGAAGGACAGGGCTGTGGGGATTGGGAACCAGGAGAAGGACAGGGCTGTGGGGATTGGGAACCAGGAGAAGGACAGGGCTGTGGGGATTGGGAGCCAGGAGAAGGACAGGGCTATGGGGATTGGGAACCAGGAGAAGGACAGGGCTGTGGGGATTGGGAACCAGGGGAAGGACAGGGCTGTGGGACTGCTCCAAGAATTTGGGACTGCACCAAGAACTCCACATCTGCTCTCCACACTGATTTTGAACAAAGCTTTGGCACAGCCACAGATATTTTGGACACAGAGCCTGTCTGATAACAAATGCCCTCTCTCATGGTGCAGATGGGGCCGGGAGAGCCCGGGGCAGTGACATTTCTGGGGCAGGGCTGCAGATGAGCTCTGTGAAACCCAAATACCTCCATCTCCTCCAGGGCACAGCTGCTCTTCAGTGCCCAGACTTCCCTGAGCTGGGACTGGCAGCAGTGGGGATTAAGAACAATCCAGAAGGAGTTGAAACTCTGTCAGGACGGAGAGGAAAGAGGGAAGGAGCTCCCAGCCTTGCCCTGGTGCCTCGGCTGTGGTTGCCTTTGCTCCAGCTCAGCAGCTCCGGGGCTGGCCGGGCTCATCCTCCTGCCCCTGCCCGGCAGCATCCGGGAATGACAAAACTGCAGCCTGGGGCAGCCTGGAGAGCCCGTGTGGGAGCAGAGCTCCATTGGCCAGAGCTGAAGGGGGAGCAGAGCTGTTTCTACAGACAGAATTGCATTAATGCAACTGGACAGGCTGTGCTTCAGCTCTGCAGCCTGGTTCAGGTACTGGATCCTGTTCCCTGGAAGGCATTTCTGAATTTCTGCCGTGTCCTAGAGGGAAGCAGAGTTTGCCTTGTCCTGGGTTTTTTCTCCTGATTGCTTTGACCCAGGAATTTCCAGCAAACCAGATCTTTTTAGTAGAGATATTTATTTAAATTTTGGCTCTTGATATTTCGTTCTGTGTCAGTGATAGTTACCGAGCTGCTGTGAGGTGCAAATTCATTTCTTGCGAGTTTTGGGTAAGAGCAGCTTCTGTGTCGAATATTTGGTGACTTTTTCTCTGACCTTAGAGGCAACTCGTGCTTTTCTCCTGGCCTGTCCTACCCTAGCACTTGTTCTGGCCCTTTTCTGAGGGCACAATAATTATAATCTAGTTTATAGAGGTTGAGTTGGAAAGCTCAAGGTGTCACCCTGCATAAATCACCCTCAGATTCTTGCTCTAAACACACTTCAGTATAGCAAATCCCTGGCAGCTGTTTCATTTTTTTAAACTCTTTTTAAACCCTCAATGAAACTGTCCCACCACCAGATCCAAGTTCATTTGGATGAATTATCCAGTGTTTTAGTTAATAACCTTTCCCGAGTGCCGTAAATTCCACGGTGTCCATGAAATTCATTATTTAAATGCTGCATGAATCATGCAGGGCAGGGCGAGGGGAGGGCGGAAGGGACAGCAGGAACGCCTGAGCGGGAGGAAAACGAGGCGTGGAGTGTGGGATCAAATGCTCTCAAGCACGGCCCCACTGCAGTGCCTGCCGGCTTCCCTTGGATTTCAAGGCTTCTAAGGCAAGCTCGAAAAAAATCCAGCAATTCCTCCTCCCTCCAGGCTTTTTGCAGTCCCGGGCAGGCCGAGGCCACCTGAGATGTCCAGGGGTCCCTGAGATCCAGGGCCGGGCTGCGCATCCTCGGGAGCTGCCGGGGAGGGGAGCGCGGCTTTCCCTGCGGGCAGAACACGAAGATCCCTGCTGGTAAATTCCTGGTGGTGAGCGGAGATGCTGCCTGGATGTAAATAATTTTTATTGACTCCAAACTCCCTCCTAAGGCAGGGAAAGGCTGAGCCAGCACGTGTGCAGTGGGAGATAGAAATAAGAGAAATAGAAATAGAAATAGAAATAGAAATAGAAATAGAAATAGAAATAGAAATAGAAATAGAAATAGAAATAGAAATAGAAATAGACCCACTAGATTAATAAAATAATAATAATAAAATTAATAAAATAATAATAATAAAATTAATAAAATTAAAAAGTAAAAATTAAAATACTACTACTACTACTGATCATAGCACCTGTCCCAAATGTGCAGGAGAGCAGGATGCTGGAGCAGGAAATCGCTGCCTTCTCCCTGCCCCACCATTCCTGGTCTCTCATCCCTGCTCCCTGCAGGGATCTCCACCCTGGAGGCAGCCCCGGGAGCACAGAGCTGGCTCTGGGCAGGGGAGAAGCCTGGAATTCTGCCTTGTTGGGCTCTGTGGGGATTTTTGCCACGGATTCAAGTGGAGCCAGAATTGCCTGTCCCTGGCAGTGCTGGAGCAGGCGCTGCTGGCAGGGCTTTGTAAAAGGTTTCTTCCAGCAGTTTCTGCTGCAGAAGGGGCTGCTGTGGCTCCCCAGGCAAGGATGGGCTCGGTCCATGGGGAGTTCCTGGATTTTCTGCTGTGTTGGTGGTGGAGCTTTTTGCCACGTTTGAGGGAGGAGAACGGCACGTGCAGGGTGCTCCCGCTGCCCTTTGCAGGGAAATCAGCCACAAATCTGCCTGCACTGGGTTTGCTCAAGTTAATAAATTCTGCTGGAGAATAAATAGATCCTAAATTACACCCTGGCCTGGCCAGAACTTTTATCTTGCCTGTCAGGACTGTGTAATATTAATTACAGCCTGCTCCAGCTGCCCTCGGGGAGAGCTGGCACATGGCTGCAGCACTCAGCTGTGACTCTTACATGACTTTTTTTTTTTGTTTAATCAATGCCCAATAAATCTGTAATCTCCTGAATCTGGACATTTGTGCTTAATGTCTCTGAGGAGTGACCTAATTAAATTCCAGTTTAGACCATCTCAGGATGGGGCTGGACCCTTGGATTCCTGCTTTGGTGGCATCACCAGGGTGGGGGAATATCCCCAGTGGGGGGAACATCCCTGGTGAGGTTTGTGAAGGCCAGAGAGCCACCAAAAAGTGACCCCATAGAAGTGCCCGTGGCACAAACTGCATGACCACAGCTCCTGCAAGGAAACTCTGCTGATAAACCCAGCTGGAAGCAGGGCAGGGACGGGCAGAGTTCAGAATTCCTGTGCTGGATCCTCCAGCCCGGTTCTGGCACGGAATGATGAAACTTTAGAGATGCAAAAGCAGAATTTCTGTCGTGCTGTCTTTAGACTCTCCCGAGCTGGGGCAGCTCCCGAGCCCGGGCTCTGGCGGTGCTGGATTCCCTGCCCTCCGATCCTGACCGGGCCGATCTTTGCTCCCGGCCGCGAATTTTATCTGCAACTCCGCCTCCGAGCCCCTGCTCGGGATGAGATGGATTAACAGGTTTTATTTCAGATGGACAGGAGATAAATCCTTCTGCCGCAGAATGGGATTTGCTGCTGGTGTCTGGTTGTTAATCCAGTTTATTTTCTCCCCCCCCGAACCTTACCTGCAGCACGAAGAACAATTCTTTTATGGGACAGGGATCTGCTTTGTTTGCTTTGTGCCGACCCCAACGAACCCCGTTTAATGAACGCTAATTGTCCCTGATGCCGTCAGTTAATGCCGGCCGCCCGCGTCCCTGTGGCATCGCCAGAGCGTCTCCATGGCAACCCCGTGGTGACATCCCGGGGTCAGGGACAGCTCCGGGCGCGGTTTGCTGGGAGGGCGCCGGGGAATGAGGGGTCCTGGCAGTAAAGCAGCAGCTGGGAGCAGCCCCAAAATCCACCCTGAGCAGCAGAGTGATGGGTGTCCCTCCGTGCCTCAGTTTCCTCCGCTGGGAGCCAGAATCCAGCTCCCCCGGACCCTCCCCCGCTGCCTGGGGATGCGCTGATGAAAAAAGAAAATCGATGGAGGTGTCTCGCTCTGCTTCCGTGAGTGGGGCTGGTGCTGGAGAAATCAGCTTCTCCCGCAGAGGGAAGAGCAGACATCCCCAGCCCCTGGGAATTTGCTTTTCTCAGCCTCTGGAGGGGAGGGAGCCGCAGCTGGAGAGATCCCACCTGGCCCAGGGCACAGCGAGGGACAGCGCCAGAGTTTCCATGGCACTCTGGGTGACAGGAACTGCGAGAAACCTAAACCCAGCTGTGGCTGGGGAGCGGTGCAGTGCACAGCTCCTCCTGGCCTTGCTCTGCTCCGTTTCTGCTGTCATTACAGAGCCTTGAGCTCTGTAATTTGTTAATTACTGGCCAGGGTAGCCCTGCAGGTGCTGGGGACAGGTAAATAGTAGTAGTAACAATTAATAATAATAATAGTACTAGTATCAGGGACAAGGTGTGAGGGTGGCTGGACGCAGGCTCGGGCACTCGATGGGATCCCTGGAAGCGCTGTCCAGGGGCTGGAGGTCACTCTGCCGCCCCAGCACTTTGGGCTGGATGATTGCAGAACGGCTCAGGTTGGGAGGGACCACGCTCGTCCTCCCTCCCTGCTGGAGCAGGGTCACTCAGGAGTGTGTCCAGCTGGCTCTAGGACATCCCCAGCGCTCAGCCCGCTCCCAGAATTTCCCCCTCAGCTCCGGGGGGATGTGCCTGTGACTATCCTTTGGGACCCCTGACAAGCACTTCCAGCTCAAACCTCCCGATGATTCCGTGGATTCCCCTGGCTCCAGGCAGGGCTCCGGGCTTCCCCCGGGTGCCAGCAGATGGCAATCCCTGCCCGGCAGCGCTCCCCGCACAGCTCCGAGATGCAGCGCTGCTCCGGGAATCCGCCCCGCAGCTGCAGCTCCCGCGGCTCCCGGCCAAGGATTTGGTGGATGCCGAGGAGTGGAAGGGCCTGGGGGCTCTGGGAGAGGCTGGGGCGGATTTCTGGGCGGGCAGGGCTGGCGCTGTGCCCTGTGAGGGGCTCCCTGCCGAGCATCATCCACATCCCTGCCGCTCTGGGGCAGCTCAGCCGCCTCTGGAACGCCTGCCCGAGAGGAGCAAACGCTGTTGGTTTGGGGTTTGTGCTCTTCTCACACGCTCTGGGCAGGAGGATCAAAGGGGCAGAAGTAAGGTTTAAGGAGCTGCAGGCAGGGGAATGAGGTGAGGGGGTGTCTGCACAGGTCCGGGCAGGTTTGTGGGGTCCATTCACTGCTGGGGATGGATGGGAGCAGCCAGGAGAGGATTGCTGCTGTGCTGGGAATGTGCTGCCTCCACTCCAGCCCCTGCTCTGACACCGAGCTCCTGCAGGCCCTGGCCCCTCCTGAGCCTCTGCTCCCTTTTGGGGCTCAGGACGCGATGGGCTCTGCAGGGACGGCAGCTTTAGGGGTGGGACACGAGCAGCACAGGGGGACACGGGCACTGCATCCCTCCCCACCCCGCCCCTGCTCTCCTTTCCTTCAGCAGCTCTGCTGGGGGAATACATTCTGTGGAAATACATCCTGCTTTTCTCTCCTCTTTGGTGTTTTCCACGGCCCGCTGGCTCTGACACCTGGCGCTGTCGTTGCAGGGAAAACCAAAGGAAAACGCAGGGCAGCAAATGCAGCAGCGTTCGCTCCAGCGCCTCCTGACGAGCTCCTGGCAGCTCAGCAAGAATTTCTCACTCCCTTCAGTGCCACCTGCATTTCCCCATGGCCTTTCTTGCAAGAGGATGGAAAATCCCAAGCCCTGCAATTATTTTGCGTCTTTCTTTCGGAGCAGAGTGGGGCCTCCTTCCTCTGACAATTTGTACGCACATGCTCAGCTTTGGGATTTCAGGGAAAGCCAAGGAAATTCAGTCCCCCGGGTGCTTCAGTGGCTCCAGTTCCCTGAATTTTTGGCTGGAGGTGTGTGCAGCATGCAGCAGGAGCTGGGGGTTCCTCTGCTGCAGAGGAGCAGCACAAATTCCTTTTTCAAGCAGCCTTTGTAAGGATGGGAGCATGGCCTAGAAACCTCATTGAGCCCATGTTTTGTGATTTCTTAGATAAATCCCAATATGAGCATTCTGAATTCTGACTTTTCTGGGTTTCTGTGTTCTTCCTCATGGAGGGAGAGTTATCACTGCAGGACTGCCAGGAATTGTTTTCTTGCTAGAAAACCAGGGTATTTTTAGATTGACTCTTATTTTTCCCTGTGCCTCAAAAACACTCATGAATTTTGCAATAACATCTTGAAATCTTTCTTGTCTTGTTACATCAAAAGCATTTTCCAGGCAGTGTTTAAGATCAGCCATTCTGGGGACCATTATCCCTGAAAAGCCAGCAGGTATTGTATCATTTTAAATAGTCTTGGATAACTTCCTCCTGACAGGAATCCTCTGAAGGCTTGTCCAGGTTTGGGATTTTCCCTTTGCCAAATTTCTCTTAAAAACTATTTTCAGCAGCATTTTACATCCTGGCCGTGCTGGTTTTGGGTAAAATCTCCTCTAAGAAGTCTTTTTTCTACTATTTATTTTTTAATTAGTGCCTAAAGCTGACCTGGGAGGTGAAATTCTGCAGCACCCAGCCCAACCCTTCCCTCCTGAACTTATCTACTTGGGAAAGGTGGCTCTGGGAGCTGGGGGAACCTGGATCATCCCCGCGGAGGCTGTAGGCAGTTTTGTGTGCCTGGGAGGCTTCACTCATCACTCAGAATATCAAACTGTGATTCTCCCTAAAGAATGGGCAAACAAAAATGAAACCACAGAACCCAAAAGCTCCAAACCTGAGAGGTAAAAAGCACTTTACTGCAGCCCTGTAAAGCTATTTTTGATGGAGTTTTCAGAGTTACCTGTCCTTAAATCCAGCCAGGAAGGAGCTGATGCCAAAACTGAGCTGTGCTTTGGGGAGATTCTGCTGCCACCATCCCAAACTCCATCTCCACACCTCTTTTTCCCCATCAGTATTTGAGATGTCCTTTTTTCACATGCTCTGCTGGGGTCAGTCATTCTTAATTTAATTTTTTCCACTCTCACAGGCTGTGAGTTTGGTTACGCACATTTCTGGTGCAATTAAAACCTCAAAGTGCAGCAGGATCTGCCTTGAAAACATCCTGGCCATTAAAGTTGCCTGACATTTCCTCCATGATCCACAGCTCTTATCCTCCCAGACCAGTTAAAAAGAGAGCATTTTCTGTCTGGGAGCCCCAGAAATGATGAGCAGAAGGAAATTGTTGCTCTTAAGAGCCTTATTGCTTATTAATGGGGGTAATTAAATGGCTCTAGGCAGGGGCCAGCCTGCAGCTGAGAGTGCAGGCACATGTTCCTGGCCCGAGTGCTGCACTCAAATTGATAAAAGAATTGATGTAGACAGTGGCTGATGGCTGGGAATTGCTCTTGAGGCTGTAATGAACACAGTTGCCTCCTTTAAGCCTCCTTTCACTGTAATAAAGCTAAAAATAGCCCAGGTTGACACTCCAGAGCAGCTGTTGTGCAGTGGATGCCCCAGAACGCCCAAAAGAGAGGGAGGGGTGGAGGATCCAGGCTGCTCCCGCTGCTGGGAGAGCCAGAGGCAACCCAAGAGCTGGGGCAGGGCAAGGAGATGAGATCCTTGAACCCCTGTGCCTGTTTCATGTGGAGTTTGGGCTTGGAACCAGGCAAACCCAGCAATTTCTGTGCTCCCTCTGCTCCTGGGTGCAGGCCCTGGAGGTCGGGGGAGCAGGGAAACCTCTGGGAGTGAACTTTGAGAGTCTGCTCTGTGTAAATACAGAGAACATGAAGCTCAAATGTCAGATAAGTGCACTTTGTATGGGAGTCTGCCGGGTTTTCAGCTGTTCTGGAGCCAAGGCCTTGGTGTGTGCAGCCCTGGGCTGGCCCCACCTCTGAAGGGAGACCTGTAGCGATAACAGAGAATAAACCCGGGTCAGTAAAAGCTCAACTGGCACAAAAACATGAATTCTCCACTGCCTAATCCTCTGTGCTGATGTATTGTCATTTAATTCTTACACATGCCTTGTTATTTAACTATTACAGATGTATTGTGATTTATCTCTTACCCATGTATTGTTATTTAACTCTTACAGAGGTATTGATATTTAACTCTCACATATGTATTGTTATTTAATTCTTACACATGCATGGTCATTTAGCTGCTACAGAGGTATTGCTGTTTCATTCTCACCCATGTATTGTTAAATTCTTACCCATGTGTTGTTATTTAATTCTTAGACATGCATTGTTATTTGATTTACCCATGCATTGTTATTTAACTCTTACACAATCCCAGGGGAGAGAGGTTAAATTTGAGGTTTAACCTGCCAAACACATTGCTGTGTTTTCTTTAACTTGTGTTAATCCCATCAGAGGTTGCAAAGGTCCTTGGGGTGGCAGAGAAGCAGAGCCAAGTGACCAATTTGGATTTTCCGAATAGCATCAGCTCTGCTCTGCTGAGCAGCTGGAACACCCTGCCCCAAACGAGGCAAGGCAGGAGCAGGAACGTGGTTGTTAATCAGATTATACAGAATATTTGCACTTTCTGCTGTTAAGTGGAAAATAAATTTTGGGTTCTGCATAAAATACACTATATTTTATTTGCTATATCAGTAGCTCAATGCCTTGATTTGCTGCCTAATAAAGGTCCCAGCAATGAGAAACCAAAGCTCTGAGCTGGCACAGCTTCACCTGGTGGGGTTTGAGCCCACGAGACACAAAGAAGAGCAAATAAAACCCCTGGAGGATGCGTAGGAGGCTGGAGAGGCAGGACATTTAAAGAGTGTTTAAAGGGGGTGAACCCTGCAAGGGCCTCTGGAGGAGAGGGGAGCTGCTGCTGACAAAGGGAGAGGATCCCCAGGTGATCCCCAGCACGGGGATGGAGCAGTCACTGCTCTCCCCCGGATTCATCGGCTCTGGTGCTGTGCCGCTGCTGCTGGTGGAAGCTGTCTCTGGGCATTCTCCGTTGCTCTACTGTTCCCCACTAATCAGTGCCAATGAACCACCAGGAACTTGCAAAGTCTCCTGATAATGTGGTAAGCGAGGAGCTCAGAGAAATCAGATTTTTTTGGCAGCGTGAGGCAGCGCTCAGTGACAGCTTGTGACTCCAGGGGATCACACACCAACTTTTCTTCCTCAGCAGCTCCACAGTTCCCCTCAGAAAGTCCTGATGGGCTCCAAAATAAGGTGCACTACAAAGTGTAAAGATATTTTTCAGTCAGGAGAACCCTGTCTAGCAAAAAAGAGAGTGCTTCCTTGGAAGTAGAATTAATTGAATTCGATTTCGCTGGCTTAGGTAGAAAGTGGTAATAGGGAAGTTTCTCTCTAAAATCCTCAATGCAGCAACATTTCAGCTTGAAGAAGCCAATCCAAACTTATCCAGAGGCTCCAGGGGTTGTTTGGAATCTTGTCCTGCATTGCAGGTGGTGAACAATAGGAGCAAAGCCAAAGGATGCTAAAGCCCCTTCCTTAGGAAATCCCATTTAACAGGTGTGTCTGAGTGCTCACCACCCGCGTTTTAGCACCCACTGTCCATGCAGCCACCTGAACAGAGGGAGGCAGAGCAGAAAAGTCATCCCAGGGCAGATTTATTGCTGCTCTCCCCTAATTTATGGAAGGCAGAGCTCAGTGCCAGTGCTTGGAGGGATGCTTTGAGTGTAGGTGCAGCCAGGCCGGGAGCAGAGGCAGCTCCAGCACCTCGTGCCAGCAGCTCTGAGCCCATTTTCTGCTTTCCAGAAGCTTTTCCCCTTTTTGCCCTGGCTGTCCCTGCCCTCGGGATGTCTTTGTGATGCCCCCGGGGCGCTCCGGGCTCGGGGAGGGCCGTGCTGGGCACAGATGGCGCCCGGAGCTCACCTTGGGACCTCGATTTCAGCCAAAGGGCCGCGGGAGGGAGCGAGGAGGGCGCTGGCAGAGCTGAGCAGACAGAGACCATCCTCGACTTCTCCTCCCACCCCTCCTTGCCCGGCCCCTTCTTTCGGGAAAGTGATGTGACAGCTCCCAGGCTGAGAACCTTTCCCTCGGGAATGCTCCCTGTGCTGCTGGCAGCGCTTCCCAGCTGGAGATACTCGGAAATGAACCTGAACGTTTCCCCAGGAATGGGATTTAAGCCGTGCTTGTGCCAGGCTGCTCAGCCTGGTGTGCAGCCACAGCCCCCAGGGAAAACCAGCGCGGGTTTTGCCCTTTTTTTTGCCCTTTTTTTGCTCTTTCCCCGTGCACTCTGCTCCAGCTGAGCTGCCTGTGGTTGGTTGGCCCCGCTCTGCCTGGCTGGAGCCTGGAGATGTCCCCAGGACCCGGGCACACCCTGGGGCTCCCGGAGCCTCATGCAATGCTCCCAGCCCGGGCTTATCCCCGTGATTCCATGCAGAGATGGGGCTGGGAGTGCTGAACAAGGGCTGCAGGCTGGGTTTAATGCAGCTCAGTCCCCGTGAGGATGGAAAATCACAGATAAACATCTCATATTGGCAAGAACAATGCCAATCCCAGGAGATTTCCTTAGTTACAAATAAGAATTTAAGGCAAGCTGTTCCCTTGCCACCTGTTGGTTGGATTGCAACAATTTGTTTTTCTTGTTGTGGTAGCTTTTTTGTGGTTTTTGTTTTTAATCTGGAAAATCATCTGTCAGAAAAGCAATGCAAATATTGTTGTCTCAATTCCAGAATGGAAATTGGAGTGGTTTGACCTGTTCTGGGTGCCAGAAGCAACTGGATTCCCCCAATAAAAGAAGAATTTAGAATATCAAAGGCTCACCTACCGAGGAAAGCTTCAGCTTTAAATATTATTTTGGGGCAATAGGGAGTCCTGAAGCCCACCCTCAACCAGTGATGCCAAAACAGAGTTTTTTGGGAAATTCTGCCCTCTTGGAATTAGACACACATTGATTTCAGCTTCCCAGGTGGTATAATGGGGTTTTTCCTGGGAAGGAGGGTGGAGGGGTGGTTTGCCCAAGGAGGGCACAGCCTCCCTTCCATGGCAGGAGTGCAGATGTGCCCAACACGGCCCCGGGGGACGTTTGGGGACAGGGGGAGTGCAGGAATGTAGGGGAGTGGGAGCAGGGAAGGGCGTGGGCACAAATCCTGGTGCCAAAAGCAGCTTCTCCCCTGCTGCTGAATTCAGCCCAGGCTGAATTCCTGAGTGTCAGCCACACTTGCCAGTCCCCTCCCGGAGCAGGAGGAGAGTGGATGGATGCTTCCCTCACCAGGAATGGTAATGCTGGAATGCTCTGAGACCTCAAAAGCACAAGGAAAAAATCACTGAGAAGTGCTGTGGAGGTGTTGGACACCTTTTGGTGGCCCTGGGCCTGGCAGGAAGAGCTGTGGAGGTGTAAATGTGGTTTCAGCTGGGATGCGGCCCTGCTGCACATGGGATCGCCAGTCTGTGGCCACTCCCACAGAATTCTCATCCTAATCCCCCTTGGAATTCCCATCCCCGTCTCTCCCAGTCCATCCCACCCACCCAGGTGGGGCACACCCCTGGCTCTGGGCACACCCCTGGCTCTGGGATAGCTCTGGGATAGCTCTGGGATAGCTCTGGGATAGCTCTGGGATAGCTCCTCTGGCTCTGGGATAGCTCCTCTGGCTCTGGGATAGCTCCTCTGGCTCTGGGATAGCTCCCCTGGCTCTGGGATAGCTCTGGGAGAGCTCCCCTGGCTCTGGGAGAGCTCCCCTGGTTCCGGAGCAGCTCCTGCTCTTGTTACATCCCCCACGGCCGGGCCGGCTCCAAAATCAATCGGTGGCCGCTCCCCGCTGCGTGTTTGTGCTGGGGCTGCGGGTCAGTCCAGCTCCCTGGGCTGAACACACGAGGGGAAGGAACGGAGAAAAGGCAAAGCCGCCTCAGTGATGCTCGGCTTAGCGCGTTGCTACGCGACACCGAGCAGTAACCATGGCAGCGCGAATCCAGCGCTTTGCTGGGACAGAAAACGGGAATTGGGATCCTGGGGGCTTCTCCACACCGCCCTGAGGATGGGCTCAGCAGCCCGAACTTGTCCCCGCATCCCGTGGGTTTGCTTTTGCAGCTACAGCTGTTTTGGTTTGGATTTTTTTTCGCAGCTATTCCTTAAAAAAAGTGGAATTTTCCTGGTTGTTAGCCTTTGGATTAAGAAGCCCTGGTCAGAAGAGCAATAAAACTGCAGGAGACCCGAGCAGGCAGTGGTTGCACCGAGCCGTGATGTTCTGAAAGCAAACCAGCAGATTTGTTCTGGGTTTTTCCCGGTGAAGGGAAGGGAATTGTGTCCTTGTTCCTGCAGGGTCAAAGCCATTGAAACTGCCACAAATAAACTCCCTGCTCCGAGCAGCATCCGCTCCTGATTGCTCCTCCCGGGGAGATGGCCCCCAAGGCCAGGGAAGTGGGAATTCAGGGATGGCAGTGAGGTCACGCCAGGTACTCTGGCGCTGGCAGCAGCCGGGGAGCCCTGGGGGCCGTGCCAGCGGATCCGCCTGTCCCTGCTCCCCGGAGCGGCGCTGGGTGACACAGGGTGGCGGCTAAGCCGGCTCCTCACTCGCTCCTTGCCATCCTCTGAACGCAGGAGCCTCCCTTGCATCCCTTTGAAAAGCGGCGCCTGGCAGGGCGCAGCTCCCGGGGATGTCGCAGCTGCAGCGGGCAGGGAACAGCTCCTGCGGCAGAGGGAGGCACAGCCCACAGCGCAGCGGAGCTGAAGGGACCAGCTGGAGACGCTGCTGCAGAGCAGATCGTGAGAGATCGCCGAGAAAAAGCAGCTTTTGGGAAGGAGCACGCACGGGAGTAGGAGGCTTGGAGTAAAATACGATAAATGTTTGGGATTAAGCACTAAACCCAGAAGGGAGAAATGTGGATCCCTGCTGAGGAGGGCAGTGCCTCGCTGTCCATCTGGAGTGTTGCAGGGGGTGGCCGCAGGGAGCCTGTTGCTGTCAGCAGCGCAGATGTGCCGGGAGAGGGCTGGAGTAAGGACGGGGATCCCAAAACCTGCCAAACCCCGGGAGCAGGGAGGGGATAGGGCTGCTTTAACCACTCGGATTTGCCGGCTGGGCTCGGAGCAGCTCGTAGATTTTACTCTGCTCTGCTTTCAAAGCCGTCGCGGAGGGGAGCTCCGGCGCTGGGAGCAGGAATTGCCCTCCGGGGTAAACCCTGGATTGGAGCCGAGGGAAGATCAGCCCTGGCTGTGGGCACACGGGGCTGTGCTGCTGGAGGAACCCCGGCTCGGGCAGGGGAGGCGGCCCCGGGGCTGCGGAGCTGCTGGGACAGAGCCGGGCGGGCTGGCCCGGGTCATTCCCGCGCCAGGAGCTGCAGAGCGACAGCGCGGTCCTGCAGCAGCATCCCGAGCCCTCCTGGCTTCCCCTGCTCCCCTCCGGCCACACTCAGCTCCCTGCCCTCCGGCGGCTGCTCCGAGCCCTCCTGGCTTCCCTCTCCTCGGGACAGCGCAGGCAGGGAGCTGCTCGGTGGGGTTTGGGAACCGGGAGATCAGCAGGAGCTGCTGTGGGTGCTGGGAAAGGCACGGATTTTTCTGGGGAAAACGGGAATAAAGCCGGGCGGCACATGGACAACTGTGTCGGCTTTGTCTGTCACAATGAGCGGCGCCCCGAGCGCATCAAATGCACTCTGACCCATGGAACGTGTCCGGGGATTCGGGGACAGATCTGCTGGGAGCAGGGCAGGGACAGGCAGGTCCCAAATTCCTGCAGCCTCAGCCTCCCACGGCCTCCCTCCCTCCTCTGCCGGGAGGGCTGCGTCCTGCAGGGGCTGGAGGTCGTGATCCCCTACCCCCATTGTTCCAAAACTGCAAAGGATGGGCCTCAGCAAGAAATCCAGTGTGGTTTAAGGCTCAGAAGGGAGTTCAGGACAGCTGGGAAGGTGTGGGAAGACTGACAGTCAGAAACTGCTGCTCCTTTCGTCTTTTTTCTTTCTTTTTTTTCTTTTTTTTTTTTTGACTTTTATTCCAACTGTGATTTTTTTGCTAACTTGGAAGGAATATTTGTTTTGAGGTGCTCATTCCTCCTCAGAATTCCGGGTTCAGCACCCTACAGCTTCACTCACTAAATTCAGCTTCCCCAGGCCAGAATTTCCCTGGCAGTAAATACCTTGTCCTGCTCCTAAAATCCATGAAATTTCCCATAGAATGTCAGGGAAACAGCCATGGCACAGAGACACAGTGAGAACTGAGTCAGAGATAATCAGTTGTGATACCAGAGGGATGGATTGGCCACGTTCAGTGGGGTTTGGGCAAAGGGGCTCCCGAGCTGTGCCCTTCCTGCTCTGCTGCTTGGGGTCTCCCAGAACTGTTTAGGGATGAGGAATGGTGCACATCCCACAAAGAGAGAGGAGCTTGTGTTTCTGGGGGTGTGGTATTCCCCAAAAAATATCCCCAAAGGGAAGCAGCTGCAGGAAGTACTGCAGGCAGTCCCAAAACCACTTCCACCACCACAACAAAATCAATTCCAGCCGAAGAGAGCTGACCCCGGTATTTAAATTATGGAATTATCTCTTGAGTGGGCAGCTGAGCACTGAATTCAGCTTTAATGCTGTTTTTCTCCTCTCTTTTGTTTGGAATTCCAGGTTGGGAAGATGTTTGTGGGCTCTCCTTCATGGCCAGATTACACAGGGTCCTCCCCTGAGTGTTTGTGCCTCACCACAACTCCCTGTTAATTTGGGGTTTGTGCTGAATAAATAGTGCTGGGCTATTTGATTTTATTTTTTTTAAACACATTTGTGATGACAATAAATTAAGTTGCTTTCTGATGTTTGACAAATATAATTTTCAGAGTGGTTTTTTTCCTTCTTTTTTTTTTTTTACTGACAAAGATTGCAAATAAAAAAAAAAACCCTCAGTCATCAACTCCAGAAAGCAAGAAAGTGCATTTTATCAACAGAGTGAAATTAGATACCTGTCAAAATACATTTGTCCTCAAAATAACTATTCATACACTTCATTTTCCTGCATAAATAGATATTCCTCTGCTCTCTTCTGCTTGTCATTTGTTACTCAAAGCCAGCACTGGCTGTGGGAGGGAAATATTTGAAGCTGCTTCCAAAGCAATGGGCAGGCTGGGTTTATAATTTCTGCCTCTGGCTTCCTTCACTTCATTATGAATGGGGTGGGAAACATCTATTTAAAGTCAATCAAATCTAACTGTCTTCCAAAACATGAATTCCTGGCTGCAGCCCTGTCTTGGGGTTTTGATTTCCCAGCCAGGGCAGAGCTCCTTGGGGTGCCCAGGGAGATCCAGGGGGGCTTGGGGCTCTGGAATGGGAGCATTCTAAGTCCCTTCCTTAAGGGATGGATGGTCCCAGGTCTGCTCCACTGGATTTCTATGGAGAGCTTTGGTAAAACCCAAATTAATCAGCCCCAGGGCTGCAGAGAAGGTCAGGCCATCCCCCCTCTGTGAGTCTCCTGCTTCCTTGAAACACTGGAGCTCTTTCCAGGTGAAAATTCCTGCTGGAAACCAGCTGGAAGGTTCCTGTGCCAGTGCAGCTGGGCAGGGAGAGCTCTGAGGAGATGGTGGGGAAATATCAAAGTAAAAAGATGCTGGTTGTGTTTCTACCTAGATCAAAACCCTAAAAATCCCAGTTACCACATGAAAAACAACTTTGCAGCACAGCCTTGAGGCCAGTGGGATTTAGAATTCGTTGTGGTCTGGATGCAGCCTTTGCAGAGGTAAAAAATGGTTAAAAATCCCTACCCTGCTGCTGGAATTTGGAAGCTTTGCTCTCTCCCTTACTTTGTATGGCAGAGGAAGCTCTGGCAGGCAGTTCCTGGAGGGAAAGGAGATCACTGGCAGGTTTGTCTGAAGTGTGTGGACTGGGTTTTAATTTGTCAGTCCCAGCCCACCGTGAGGAGCTGCTAATAAAATTCCCTCTCTTGTTAAGTCCTCCAGCACGAGCAGAGCACATCTGAAAACGCTGCGGATAAAAGAAGTTTCTTTGACCAAAGGAGAAAGCACGGATATGAAAGTCTGCAGAACCAACACCACTCATTAGCATCTGCCTTTCTTCTGGAAGGGCTCTGGGGGGAACGTGAGCACATTTTTCACCGGGGCTACCAAAGGAAGCCACCCACAGCTCAGCAAAACATCCCGGTGTGACAGAACGCCTGTGGGGCAAAGTGCCCCGCCCTGCCCAACAGCACCCGGGCTTTGCTCCCAAATCTCCCAACACCTTTCTCTCAGCCGAGCTGGGGATTCAGGCACAGGCTGTTCACTCTCTGACCCCGTTCCAGTTTCGCTTCTTTGCTACAAAAAGGGGGAAAGGGGTGGCTGAGGAGCTGGGGAGAGGGGCGATCCCTCAGCCCAGCGCATCCCCGAGCGTCGCCTTGCTCCGGGAGTTTACCCGGCTCCTCCTTGCCCAGGCGCCCTGCATTTATGTGCTCCAGGCACCAGCAAGGACTGCTCGTCTGCCTGGATGTCCCTCCCTTCTCCCCACGACAGTTCCATTCCCGAATTTGCTTTAAAATGAAGTGGAAGAGCACAGGTGGGACGTGAAACCACGCCCGGCAGAGCAGCAGCCCAAGCTGCCTGTGCTGTCCCCTGAGCCCCAGCGGCTTGGCTACATCCACACTAAATTTGCAAAGGTGAGCCTGGCTTAGTTCTGGACCTGGAGCTCAAATCTGGTTGTCCCCAGAGTGTGGAAAGTATTCCAGTGGGTTTCCTCTGCTCCAGAAGGTGCTGAGCCCCCCAGCACCTTTCTGGGATGAGGAGAGGGGACAGGGCACATCCCAGCCCCAAACCCCACTGGCTCGGCCCCCACAAGAGCCCGGCCTTGCCCTGCAGAGGTGCAGGAGCAGAGCAGCAAAAGCCTCGTTAAATCTGCAATTTGGAGCTGAAATATCCTTTATCAGAAATTTATAACCCATTTAAAATGAATCCATTCAGGGCCCAGCGAGGGTCCTGGCTGAGGGAGGAGATAATTCCCCAGGTTTATTTATATAGTTTGATAGCTTTTATGCTAGGTTAGTAAAAAAGAGTCTGTGCCAATAAAATACTTTTCCTGCTTGTAAAACTTGGGAGGGTTTTATCTGTGGTGCTGAATGGTGCTGCCTTTTAGCTTTCTATGGGATCTGGGGGAGGCAGGGGAGAACAGTTGTTCAGCCTCTTCCCAGCATCCCAAACCATTCCTTGGCATCTGAACCATCCTTGAACTGCTAATTTGGGTGTAAAGAGAGCTTGGACTCACTGGTGGAAGGAAAAATGCCTGGAAAAAATTCATGTTGAGTTCCCCTTGTGGTGTTGTGTTGATTTGCCTGAGTTGGTTGAGTGTCTTGTAATGGATCTGAGAGAAATGACCTGGGTTGTCTTGATGGAATTTTAGAGAATTCCCAACCAGATTAGGAAAAATTCATGCCTGGGCTACATCAGCCATACTCATTTATATTTTAAGTGAAATCACTGACAAATAAATACGATTTGTTACTGTGTTAATGTATTGCTACTTTGCATCTTTTTCCTGCCCTGTTCTCATTTTCCCCTGCAGGTGAGTGGAGGCCACAGGTAAATTCTGGCCCTTTAGGGAGCACAGTGAATTCCTTAGCACAGCTTTGGTAGCTCCGTTCCCCCAAGAAATGCACACTTGTAATGCCTGGGTGTTTTTTTCTGGCAAGCCAAGTCTAAAAAGCTTCTTTTTAGCGTCTAAAAGTTCTTTTTTCCATCTATTAAAATAATCACTATAATCAATCTCCCCACTGCCAAAGCAGGAGAATCCTTGCAAAACCAACTCTGAGCCAGTGGGTGCAGAACAAGTGGATAAATCTTGCTGGGAATGGCTCAGGATGGGGATGAGTAACAGCAACCACCCACACAGTAAAAGGTGTTTATGCTGTGACACGAGGTGTGCAAGGAACAGCTTTAGATGGGATTTTGGGAAGGAATCCTTCCCTGGGAGGGGCTGGGATGGAATTCCCGGAGGAGCTGTGGCTGCCCCACCCCTGGACGTGCCCCAGGCCAGGTTGGAGCAGCCTGGGACAGCAGAAGGCGTCCCAGCCATGGCAGGGGTGGCACTGGGTGGGCTTTAAGGTCCTTCCATCCCAAACCATTCCAGGATTCTGTGTCTTGCTTTCTCTGGAGCAAAGGATTTGCAGTGGAGCAGAGGAGAGCCCCATGCTCTGAGGAAGGAGGGTGGCCATGGAGCACAGGGATCACCCTGGTGTCCCAAAAACTGTCTGGATTCTGGGGGATGGCGCTTGGGGAACAGCCACATGGGTTCTGTCAGGAACATGGATTCCACTGGGCACTGGGGCACATGGATTCTGTCAGAAACATGGATTCTGTCAGGAACATGGATTCCATTGGGTGCATGGATTCTGTCAGGATGGATTCCATCAGGAACATGGATTCTACTGGGCACATGGATTCCATTGGGCACATGGATTCCACTGGGCACATGGATTCCATTGGGCACATGGATTCTACTGGGCACATGGATTCCATCAGGAACATGGATTCCATTGGGCACATGGATTCCACTGGGCACATGGATTCCATTGGGCACATGGATTCCACTGGGCACATGGATTCCATTGGGCACATGGATTCCACTGGGCACATGGATTCCATCAGGAACATGGATTCCATTGGGCACATGGATTCCACCAGGAACATGGATTCCACTGAGCACATGGATTCCACTGGGCACATGGATTCCATCAGGAACATGGATTCAGTGGCAGTTTTAAGAAGAATGAGGAATGAATTCTCTCCATCCCCCGCTCAGCTCTGCTGAGAAGCAAACACCAAATCTGCCAACTGGGGCCAAACACTGGGGCAAAACCAGCGAGGAGAGGGAACATTCCCCGGCTGATCCCTTCCGAGTGACCCTCCAGGGCTGCGCTGCGGCAGCAGCAGCGGGGACAATCCCTGCCCAGGGACAGACTGAGCTCCCATCCCAAATTAGCAGTGAAATGAGGGAGTGCCGCGCTGACAATTCCCGGGCACAGCCCTGTTAAATTCCAGCACAGCCGAGGTCTTCAGGGAGGTGCAGCTCAGCACTACTGTCCCTGCTCTGCTCCAGGGGCTGGGACAAAACCCTGGGGATTAATGACCCTGTGGAACCTGAGAACCAAACTGGGAGGAGAGAGAAAAATCACTGATTCCTTCCCCCCCCCCTTTTTTTTTTTTCCTTTCTTTTATTAGCCTCTAAATAATTAACAGGCGGATCCTGCTCTGTGGCTGCTGCTTTGCAGCCCGAGCGGGCCCTGGAGCAGATGAAATAAATCCATGAGTTGCCATTCCCAGTTCCCTAGCAACGAGCCAAAGCAGGGAAAGGCGCTGGGCCTGAGCGCAAGATGTTCAAGCAATTAATATTCATCACCGATGGCTGGAAAGAGCAGTCCTGGTGCGGGGATGGGCTCGGGGAGGGAGGAAATCCTGTCAGTCCGAAAACAAGGGGCACAAAGGGAGTATCTGAGAGCAGGGAGTGGGAAAATGAGGCTTCCTCTGGTAAAACATCGCGTGAGAGGTGCGTGGAAGACATGGATTTGGGGGTTAAATCGTGGTTCCACGCATCCTGCCAGGCTGAAGGACTTGGTGCAGTTTAAACAGAGCTCAAAAATCAGATTTCTTCAGCTGGCTGCAGATCCCACACGTGGCTGGGGACTGAGTTGTTCCACGCTGGGGCAGCAAATAAATGAAGTCTGGTGACATTGTTTTCAATAGCCTGGGGTAGATGGAGAACTTTGGCTGTGGAAAACACAGCTGGGCTGGGGGAGGAGGGTAAGGCAGGACAGAACCAGCCCCTGGTTAATTAAAACAGTAAAATTCAGAGAAATAAAGTCCCCTGTGTGGTGAACAGGGACAAACTGATGTCCCTGAAGGTGAAAGAAGTGAATAATTGTCCAGGTGGGGCAGGAATGCCAGGGAAGGAAGAGCTGTGTGTTGCACGGTGTCCCCAGAATTCTACATGAGCTCCTCTACATTGTTTTAGACAATTATGGATAATTTGAATTATCCAGGAGTTATCATGGCTGCTGCAGGGAAAGCTCCCTCCTTAGCCTGCTCTGGATAACCCGACTGAGGGGTGCATTTATTTCCATACCAAAGCTTGGAGGGATTTTTTTCTTCACCTGGATGAGAAAATTGAGGTGTAAAATGTGAAAAACGAACCAACCATCCCCTCAAGGATGTGCTTGAAGCACTTCGGTTTCCTACGATTTCTTGTGGACGAGAAGCAACTTCAGATTTCCTCCCGATGCAATGAATTCTCTGTCAGGAGACCAGGTTAAAGCACACTTTATTGACCCCTGACTCACTAATTGTTTAAGGGGGAAGATAGCGACAGCTTCAGAATATTTAATTAACCGCTTAAAATTCGGCAGCGAGTTAATTACCACGTAACATTTGCCTCTCTAACAAACATTTCTTGAGACGGGGGTAAGCAAGGCAACAATAATTGTAACAATTAATTAGAAATTAAACTGATAATGGCTACAGCTGCTAACAATTAGCGGCTAATTATGTCAAGCACTTTAACCGTTTGGAGAAGGACTGGAGGCTGGTCGGAGAGGGATAAATAACGGGCTCCACCTTTCCTCATATTGCATACTACAGTTTTTTGGGAAGAAGCTCAGCCGAGTTCCAGGGCAGGCTGGCAATTCAGAATTATTCTGAATAAGCAAGGATTGGGACGAGATCCATTAAAAAACTCCCTGTTTATCAATAATTATCCATGTTGAGAAGACTTTAAGCCTTCAAGTTTAAGCATCGTCATTATTTTTTACTTTATTTTACTGGGAAAAAGTGTTTCCAAGAGGTTTCACTCAATGCAAAAGCTGCCCTTTCCCAATACTGTATTTTGGAAAATAATAATTTCATGTTTTAAGCACCTTGGGCCTCTGATTGCTTCTGAAAGTCAGTGACCAAAAAAAGCCAGACAATTTGACTCTTAAAGACAGCAAAAAGTCTCTGTTGATGCTCAGGTGTGATGTGTGCTGTCCCCTGAGGCTCTGCCTGGGCCTTTATCTGCGTTTACAGGAGGAGAAATTCATCTGTTTTGTGGAATTCTTCTCCTGCAGAGCCCTGGGCTTTTCCCTGGCAGCACAGGGAATATTCCAGGCCGGGTGGACCAGGGATGCTCCCAGCCCAGGGCTGAATTTGCTGCTCGTGTTTTGATGGCAAAGAAAGCAAAGCCCAAGGCTTGGGGGTGTTAGCAAGGCCTGGGGCGAATTCCAGAGCATCCCACACACAAAACATCCCGGGATGGGTGGGAGCCAGCAGCTCCAGGGGCACAGATTGGCACAGAAGCTGGAGATGAAGGGATGTGTGAAGTGCTGGCTCTGTCCCAAGGAAGGGCTCTGCTGCTCAGCAAGATTTGGGTGCCAATTCCCGGATTTGGGAGCATCCCTGCTGGGAGTTTTGAGAGAGGACAGAGGGTTGGTGAGGTTTCCTGCAGGTTGTGGATAACCTGGCTGCCAAAACTTTGGTGTTCCGTGATGTGGGAACCAGTGAAGAGCAGGAATTTGGTCTCTCAAGGCTTGGATTGAAGTGTGAGGAGCCAGTGGCTTTTATATCCCTCTAGAAATTCTCTATTTTGGCATCTCTTGGTACTTTTTGCCATAAAAATGGGTCTGGTTTATGTTGTGAGAGTTTGGAGTCCTTCCTCTAGGTCTGGGCAGCTTTTCCCTATGTCTCCTTTCTGTTTCATGGAATCCTGACCATATTCCAGGACAGCCACTCCATGAAAGTGGCTCCTACTTCGGTTCTCCTGAGCAGGGCAGGTGGCAGGAGCAAAACCACGGGGTTTTCCCACTTTTTTCCCCCCTGTGAGTAACACTGAATTTCTCACTGCAGCATCTCTATCTCAAAACATAAATTTTGCCTGATTTGGGCCCCAGGAGTGACCTTGGGGCGTTGTCCCCTGGCTTGCCTCGCACTGTGGTTGCCCACTTGCTTTTCCCTCCCCAGAACCCAGCCTGCCAGCAGCCCTGGGTTGTTTTTGGAGCATAATGCAGCCCAGACCTTGCCAGCACAAGACAATGAAATGTAATAATTGGAGCTGTAAAACCCATCTGTTTGAGCACACCGAGTTTTTTTCTCCACGATGTGGAATTGTTTGTGCTCCTCATTTATATTTAAAAGCTGTGCCCAGGAATTTTCAGGGCTCAGACTGAGGGCAGGCTGTGAATCCAGCGGGGGCTGCACCTTCAGAAGGCACAGGGCTGGTACTGCTGGCATTCCCCAGGCTCTTGCTGAACCCCGCTGGATTTTGGGGAATTTGGAGGCCAAATTCAGTGGTGCAGGTGGACATCAGTGACTGCTGCTGCCACGGGAGTGCTGTGCAGGTCCTGCCTGGACCTAGCTCTGTTCTTTCTGCTCCATCTTCACCCCAGTCTGAGGAAGTGAAAACCCCAGGGATGTTAAATCCCAGGGAGGTGGCCCTTCCTAGTCTGCAGTTTCTCATTTAAATCACTTATTATGTCAAATTCCTGCAGTTTGTGCCATCCCACCCACATTTGCCCTCATTCCTGTGCCTCAGGGGCTGAATTTGCCCAAGGCCTTTGGAGGATCCAGCTGCAGGGCTTGGCCAGTAAGGAGCCAGTGAAGAATTGCAAGATTCGTGGGCTGGACCTGCCAGGGAAGTCATGCAGGGTGCTGGGCTGCAGTTCCTGTAGAATTCCATCTTTAGCCTGGTTTTCTTGGCAATAACCCATTCCCTGGCCGCACCCGTGTTCCTTGCAGAAATGCTTCCTTGCTTTTGTTGTGTTTGCCTATCTTAGAATAAAAAATTATCCCTGACCCCTTTTACTCTGAAACCTCCTGCACAAAGCTCGTGCACTATCTTAGGGAAACCAGTTTGCTGGTGTTGGGTTCCACAGAGGTGCCTGGTGAATTCAGCTTTTTATTTTTAGTCAGGGAAGTCACACGTGGATGTTCCTGCTGTTCAGGAGATGGATCCATCAGCAGGCAGACAGGTGGGAGAGGGGAATGTGGAGATGTTTTCCCGTGTGCTGAGGCAATCAGCAGGAAGGTATTCTGCGAGCAGGGGTGTGCTTGAAGGACAAAAAATCTGGAGGAACAGAAATGAAAAATCCCTGTGTGGCTGTCAGATAGGTCTGGAGAACAAAACAACAAACCAAACCAAATGAAATTAAAGCCTATCAGGTTTTGAGCAGTGTTTTATGAGCTGGACAGGCTGCAGTGGCTCTCCCCTCTCCAGGGATGTCAAACCTGCACTGAGGCAGCAGCAGTGACAAGGAGATGGAGTCTGCAGGGTGGCTGCTGGTGATTCCAGATCAGAGTGCTGGAGCACCAGGAAGGAAATCAATGAATTCATCAGCCTCATTGCAGCCAGGCAGGAGGAGCAGGGAGGTGGCAGCATGTGGAGACTCCTCTGTTCAGCAGTTATGTGGGCTTGATGGGCTGGGGGGGATAAAACCGAGCCCTGGGCACTCCCTGCAGTCTCCTGGCTCAGAATTCCCTCTGGGCAGCACTCGCATCCTGCAGGAGCACTCAGCACAGAGCGGGGGGAGCTGCCTCCACTCCCTCCCGGTGTTTCCAGCAAAGAGAGACGAGCTGGGAGGTGGGGAAGGCACAAAACCAGCTTGAAGGAGTTGGCACAGGCCTCCGAAGAAGAATGGGCAGCTTCCATAGCTTATCTATCAATGGCAATGAAATAACACCTGGAATAACAGCTCCAGTCAAGTTTAATGCTTAAGTTGAATGGGGATAGAGGGTTTTTAAAGGTACATAAAGCAGTGATAACCAGAAATGGGCCAGGAGAATCCAGTCACAGTTTGTCAGGAGGGTTTGGGGAGGGGGTGAGGCTGTTCCATGGAGTGGAAACGTTTCCTTGCCCTTTGCTGTCCCATCTGATATTCCCAATCCCTGTGCATGGAGGAATCCATGGCTGTGCCTTGGTTTCTCTGCCAGGGATATCAAAGCCCCCATTCCAGGCTCTGTGACCCCTGGGAGCAGGGGCTGCTCTTCTGCCAGGCTGCTCCAAGCTCTGCCTCTTCACACTCTGCCCAGGGCAGGAAATCTTTGTCCCCACAGCTCCTCTCAGACTGAAGCAACCACAAAAATCAAAATAAAACCTGCACAAACCCCAAATATTTCTAACGCCTTAATTTTGCTGGGACAGCACAAGGCAGATGTGCCTGGATGCATCCCACCCCCTGTTTTCCATTCAAAGTGCTTTGCAGTGCTGGTGGTTAAAGGAAATTTGTCCCACTCCTGCTCCAAGCACAGCAGATTCCCATCCTAATAAAGCTCCCTGCTGCCAGAGCTGTGCTGCAGAGAGCCCATTACTGCAGGAACCATTTCTCCTCGTGCTCAGGCTCTCCATTAAGGTGCAGTTTATACATTTTTAGAAGTTGTGGGAGCCCCAGTGAATGCTCTGTGTTACCCCCTTCACATCAAGGCTCACATTGGCATCTGCTGGGTCTCCTCAGGTGAGGTGGATCCTCTGTGTGTGCAAAACTTCTCTTTCCCTCTTCTGTTCCCTTGGTTCTGCTGGCAAACACAACATCTGTGCCTTGCACCGTTAGTATTTATGTGGATATGAGCAGACAGGGATTTTCTCTGCAATAAAAATCAACAGAGCCATGAAATGGGTTTGGCTCCCTGGCTCGGGCTGCACACGTCCAAACAGTAAAACCAGTAACCCAGAGGTGAACGTGCAGGAAAAAAATATGTAAAAAATAGCAGCAGGAGTTTACTTCAAGTGATTTTCTCTGCTTCTGAAGCTGGCAGGGCATTTAAGGATGTTTGTGGCCTTGTGCTTAATATTTCCTTGATAAATCTGGGTCAGACATGGATTGCTGTAGGTATTTTAGTGCAGAGGAAGAAAATGTTTGTAGAACTGGAGCTCAGTGGAGGCAGCACACCAAGGGGGGTTTGAGCAGGGAACCTGCACTGGTTATGCTGGGATGGCTTTTACGGCAGGCACTGGGGAGGATATCCTGTGTAATTTCTGTTTGGGAGCAGTGTCTGTGCTCACAGGGAGCAAGTCCTCCCTTTGAGGATTCCTCACCCCCTGATGCTCATTTGGGCCCCCCCTGCGGGGTTCCTGGAGCTTCTTCCAGGCATGGATTTGTGGATTTGTGGGTTCAGAGCCCATGCTGGTGCACCAAGGTTTATTTTTTTTTTTAAAGGAAGGAATGTTTGCAATTACCCTAAGTGTGAACACATGCTTCCAATCCTTGTGGGAAGAAAGCCCTGACTTCTAATGAGATTTATTCTTCCAAGCCTGAAATAAATGGAACATGGCAGCACGAGCTTTTCTTTCTGCAGCAATGCAGCGAAGCTGTAAATATTCCTGAAGTGATCTAATCCTTTTATACTCCTCACCAGGCAGAGGCACTTCCAAGTGATTGCCTTTTAGGGCTCCTTTCCCACCCAAATTCCTCTCCTGTGCAGCCACTGGGGTGCTCTGGAGCAAGGTCCAGGGTGACTTCCCCTCAGCACCTGGAGGAGAACAGGTTAAGAGGGAGACTCGAGGCCTGAGCCAAGAGAGGAACTGCACAAAGGACATTTTTGGTTGATTCCTGATGGATTTTTAATCTTGCACAGGAGCTGTAGGAATACTCTGGGCAGGAGGCAGTGGCTGCTTTTTCCATGCTTTCCCTGAGCCACAGGCTGGAGTAGAGCTGGTGGAAGATCAAACTGTCCCTCAGGAGCTGTGGATTGGGATTGGCACCTCCTCAGGTTGTGGAATCAGGGCAGGAGGTGCTGGGGCCCACCAGAGACCCCCATTCAGTCCTGGGCAGAAAATTTCAATCTGGGCCTGAGCTGCTGGTTTGAGCTGTGCTTGAAACCTTTCCTTCTGCCCTGTTGCAGGCTGTGAATACAGGGAGGACACGGAGCAGGGAGCTGGGCAGGGGGCAGTGAACGGATGCCAGGCAGCCAAGGAGCTTGGCCTGAATCCCTGCTCCAAGCCAGGAGGGCTCCCAGCTGTTTGCACATCTGGATTCTCTGTCTGTCGTTGGAGAAGATGTTCGTTCTTGTACTGGAGCAGGCCTGACAAAAATTACTCTGGGAAAAACCAAAAAAGCTCTCTCTCCTGCTCAAAGTTTAATCTGCCACCAGCAAATGCCCCAAATATCAGCTGTTGTCAATGAAAAGCTTGGGGTGCCTAAAGACTATAACCCTGCTAGAGGTTGTAAATGGCTCTGAGTAGCAGAGATGCTCCCTGTGAACTGTGAGACACAGCACAAGTCCAAGGCAATAAATAAAGATCTCTCATTATGAGGAATGAAATTAATTAGGGAACCCAAAGGTGATAAGAAGTGGCAAATTCTGGGATGTCGTTTGCTTGCAGTGACTTGATTAATGCAGGGCAAAGCTCTCTGCTGGTGGAACAGATGAACTGGGGCTTTATCAGGGCCTAAATAACAGAAGGGACCCCAGACCTGCTGCTTTCTTCATATTTCTGTTCCATACTTAAAAAAAAGTTTTCTTTGAACTTCTTAGCTATGAATTCTTTGGGTACTCAAAAGATGATTTCATAGCCTAGGTTTAGGTGACTGTTAAATCTAAATTGTCATATTAGGGTTTCATACCATTCCTTATAAAAAGATTAATGCCATAGACATGGTCCTTGCACCTCCTTCTGTTCCTGGTGCCTTTTCCATTCCAAGGTGTTCTTTTCATGCTGCAGGGGTTCAGCTGAGCTGGGTGAGCCCTCCCAGCCCTGTCTCCTGGGAATGTGGGATCCTGCTGGGCCAGGACCTCTGTCCCACACAGGGTTTGTCCCCCAGGCACCTCTGGTGTGGCTCCAACCCCATCCCCTGGCTGCGCCCGGGCTCCTCTGTGCCCAGGGGACCTCCCAGCTTTGCTCAGTGTCCTAGGGTGATGTTACAGTGCTTGTATTCCCAATTGTGTGTTCTGTTTACACTGGATATTATGTTCTGTGTCTTCAAGACTGGTTTTGAAAGGTGAAGTTTTGTTTTGGTTTTTGCTATCAGTCTGCTCACTCCCCCAGTGGCTGGCGGGACACAGAGACACGGCAGTAGGTAGTGCAGCTTTTGCTTTTGCTTTTTGCTTTGCTCTTGCTTGGCTCTGGCTTTGCTTTGCTCTTGCTTTCTGCTCATTAGTTAGTTGACCTAAGCAGTCCAAATTTTTCCCTGGACTGCTCTTTTTT
>VWYI01014734.1:294217-370557 GCA_013399455.1 Anthoscopus minutus | reverse complement strand
GCCCAGGGAGGCTCAGGGAGGCTCAGGGAGGCCCAGGGAGGCTCAGGGAGGCTCAGGGAGGCCCAGGGAGGCTCAGGGAGGCTCAGGGAGCCCAGGGAGGCTCAGGGAGCCCAGGGAGGCTGCCCAGGCTGTCCCCCTGCATTTGTGTCCCTGTCATGCCGGGAGCCAGGCACGGGGCTGGGCCTGCAGGGGTTATCATTGCCTGAGTGCATTCGTTCTGGTTAAAGGGTCTTGCTGGTAATTATTCTCTCTATAAATTGCACACCCATTTAAAATTATCATTACAAGATGGCTGGATAATGATTCTTCCCCTTTGATTATTTATAGGGCATTTCCTCTGCCTTAGCTGAGGCGGCCAGGATGGGTTCCAGGCTCTGCGGCTTTTGGAGCAGGGGCTGACGAGGCCTTTGCTTCCAATTAGGGAGGAATTAAAGATTTTTCTGGAGGGGAGAGGAGAGGGAGGAGGGGCTGGGCTGCCTCTGGAACAGGGGAGAGGCTGCACTGGATTTTTCCTTGGCTGCAAAGCACTTGGAGATGTCCCCAGGCATCGTCTGTGTAAGGGATGCTGATCAAAACAAGCTGAGCTGGGATTGCAGCTCCTTCTGGGAGGCCTAAAAGCATCAATCCCCATCAGGGGATGCTGCTGGGTGTCCAAAATATTCTGGAGAAAGGTTTGTGAGGCTGGGGCAGGGCTCGCCTCACTGCCCTGCGAGATGGAGAATGGGGCACAGGGAGTAAACTCCTGGTGTCCTTCCCTTGCAGAGCTCAGTGCTGGCATCGCTGGCAGAATTCCCACATAAAAGCCAAAAAAAAGCTGAATAAAAGGCCAAACAGCCCAATGCCCAGGGTTGTGCAGGTCCTACATCCTGCCCCAGCCTTCCCTCATGGGAATTACTGAACTCCCTTTGCTCCTGGCCAATAAAATGAGGATCAAACCCTGCCCAGGTCTGTCACAAGGATAATTAATTAATATTCATGAGGCAAGGTAATATTCCAGGGGAGGGAATGGTTCTATCTGCTCTGACTAATGAACATCTGTCATCTCCAGCACTCGGGAAGGTAAGAGTGATATAAAAATGTGAGGTACTGCTGCACACCCAGACACTTCAGAGCTATTTACCCACTCACACAAACCAAATTAGCACCTGCTGAGGGAAGTGCAGGGGCATCCATTCACACAAACATTTTTTCCATCAAGGAATGTGCTTCAGAGATAGAGGCAGCCTGGGTTTCACAATTAGGCAATTAACGGGGCCATTAAAAGTGAGTTAAGCTCATTGAAGCAAAATGAAGTGCACCCAAAAATTTGGAATTGGATATCACAGACTCCCAGCAAGGTATGACTTTGCATTCCTGATGGCTGTCAGGATCCCTGGGATGTGACAAAGAACTGGCTCTCCAAATCTCTCAGAAAAATATCAGCCCTAACACCCCTGCAGCAGCCTCAGCTGTGTTCCTGTACCTGCTCTCAGAGCTGAACACTTGGTAATAGAATATTTGATTCAAGGGGCAAAAAATTCAAATTAAAACAATCCAGGTGCTGCATAACGCCTGTTTCAATGCCAAGGAAACCTCCTGAGAGTTGGTGAGGCCCAAAAGTCAACAGTTCCTGATGCAACCCAGGTTTTCAGTGTTGTTACAGAACTTGAAATACCTGAAATTTTCTGCCCTCTAAAGGGCTCTGATCCTTAATTTCTAATTATAGCAGCTGGGATAACAAACTGTGCTGGGAAAAGCCTTTTACAGAGCTGTGCTGATTTGTCCTGAGTATTTATTGATTAATATAATCCAAGCTTACAAGCTCCTGAGCCCTGACTCCTCTTTATTTATTTTTTTTTATGGCTTATTAACATTCACCTGAAGGAAGATGGGTGCTTTAAAAAGAACAGAATTCAGAAAAGCGGCTCACTGCATAAAAGCCACTTCACCCTTTTCTGTGCCCTGGCCCAGGGATTTTGGCTGCATCACAAAGCTTCTCCCCCACATCCCACTTTTTTGTCCATCCAGGAGCCAAGGGAAATGCTCAGAAACAAGAGCAGGTCCTGTTGAAAGGGAATGTGAGGGAGCAAGAAAAATCCCCTGCAAGAAAAGAGGTTGAGAAATTATCAATAGAAGAATCTGTCAAGGTGGCCACTTGGCCAGGTTTGATTTCTGTGAATGTGTCCCCTCTGATTAGCTTTACATCTCGGGGCTATTGTGGGAGTGTATTGTGTTGGAAACCATTCTCTAAACTGAAAATACCCCACTGCTTCTCAGGCTCTTTGTGCAAGCAGGGAGTGGGAATGTTTTGTGTCTGGGATGAACCATGGCCTCTCCTCCCGTCCTGATGCTTCACAGATTGTTCTCAGATTTGGACACACTTCAATGGACACTTTTTAATATTTTTTTTTTTATTCTGTCTATAGGTCTTTTGTACATTTTCTTTCTTGCTTTTCAAGGCTGAGAGAGAGTTTTGAAGATAACGAGTCCATATGTCTCCTGCTTTTTGAAATGTAGATATCGATTTTTGTTCAATTTCCCTGGTTTGCACCTGAAGTCAACTGGACAGAGGAGCCAGGGGGAAAATGATGAATCACTGAGAAGAAAGATGAGTTGGAAAGCACAGGAGACTCTCACAAGACAGTTCAGTCTCTCCCATCCCTTTGTAGGTGCTGTGAGTGAGTGGTTCTGACCAAGAAGCTGCTCCTGGCTCCCCCAGTGTGGCCAGAGGCTTGGGCAATGTTACCCACAGGTGCTCGGGATGGTGTTTATTGACTTTTCACCAGCTTCCCAGTCCAGCTCTGGGTTTGATGTTAAATTCATCTGAAGGATATTCCTCCCTTTGTGGGGAGGTGTTTGTTGGGATTTGGGGCAGCAAAGCAAGGAAAGAGGAGAGTAGGTTATCAAATAATTAGCAGGAGATGCTGAATTCCCTTATTTCTGTGTCTGGCAGGATTCTATCCCTGCTGAGGTGCAGCAGTCCCAAGAGGATTTGGACAATTGGTTTTTTTCCCACCAGACTTGCCCCTGATGCTCTGGAATTGCTGGGCAGGGCTTTCAGTGCTGTCCAGCTCAGCTTGTGCCCTGGGCTGCCTGGCTGGAAAATGGGAAGCAAGGCTTGGATGAGCCTTTTGTGGGGGAGGAAATGACATTTGTGTGGCACAGACTGGTGTAAAAGTGTTTTATGCCTGGAGTGGGCCATTGGAACCATGGAAATGTTAGAGGAAAACGTTTTAAATCCATATTTCTCCATCAGCATTTATCAGTATGCTTGTCCAACCCTTCCTTGGGGTGAAATGATGATGTTTGAGTCTCCAGCTCAGCATTTTGAGAGTTTTCCAAGGAATTTCTCTTTTTCTTCCCTAGAGAATTTCTCTTTTTCTTCCCCAGAGATCATCTGCACATCAGGTGGAAATCTCCTCCTCCAGCAGGATGGTTGCTAATTTTGAGGTGAGGTGACTGTCACAGCACTGCCAGCGTCATCTTGGATGTGACATTTGAACAAAGCTGCTGCAGGCTCTGTGCTGCGCTTCCAGAACCATCAGCATGTTAATCAGATGCAAATTGTGTCTAAATATTTAAACTAAAATCAAAACAAGCCACTCTTCCTGCTCCATACCAAGCACCCAGCTCACCCATGGCATAGCAACCTCCAGGAGGTTTGGGAGGGATGGGAAGGGCTGTGGGGAACACCTCCACCTCGACCTTTAAAAATTAAAAGCATTTGTTCAGAGCAACATATGGGTACACAAAGCAGCTCTGACAGCTCTGTTAGGGAGTTCTCACAAACTGTTGTTCCATATTGGAATCTTAGAATGACTGCAGTTTGTGTACACATTTATTTATTTGATTTTTTGGTTTTGGAGGCTGTTTCTTGGGAGAGAGGTAGGGGAAAGGAAGATCAGAGCCTGTGGAGTGGATTTCCAGCCCTGAGCTTGGCAGGGATGGGCTCTACTTCCCCATGCAGCACAAACGAGATCAGACATCCCCAACTTTGCTTTCTTGGAGAGGTTTTTCCACTTTCCCCAGGGAAGGGAGGCTTTTACAAACAAAACTGATCACCTTCTGTTTTAAGGAAGTGTTTGTTCTCTCTGTGCTTAAATGGAGAAATCCAGAGAGAAAGGAGCCTCTGCAGCATTGCCACAGGGCCTCACTTCCTGTGGGAATGATGGAAAAGCTGGGATTTTCTTTGAAGCCTTGGCAGCAGCTCAGTCCTCAGCACTGCAGCAGCTGCCTCCTGTCAGCCTGGGCTGAGTGAGGGGCACTGAGGGAACAGAGGCTGAAAATCAGGAGCTGAAGTGTGTGCTTTGCTGGTTGTAGGAAAAAGAAGAAGGATTTGGGATGTGTTTCCTTATTTGCAAATGTATCAGCCTGACTCTGTGACTTCTAACCCTGATTTCTGCTGCTCAGAGCCTGAAGAGCTCCCCTCCTCATTTTCACCTTTTTTCCCTCTCAGGGCAGGATCCCTGGTTGGGGATTCTCACAGGCCTGGCTCTGCAGAGCCTGGGGCTGTTGTTCCAGCTGTTATCTCCCCACACAGAGACCTGCTCCATCTCTCCAGGATTTGCCCTGTGCCCCTGTGCCCCTGCTCCCCGACGTGCCCTGGCTTTGGGGACAAGCTCTGTGATTTCAGGCTTCATGCACTGCTGTGTTTGTGCTCAGCCTTTGCTCATGACACCCTCAGCCCGCAGCTGGAACAATGAAAACGCAGACAGAGCCTGGGACAGCCCCAGCTCTTGCCCTGCACCTGCTGACTGCCTGTGGGGGCTCAGGATGGGGTGAGGATGCCCTGAGCAGGAGGGGCACAGGGCCAGGACCCTCCTCTCTGGGTGTCCCGGCAGCTCCTCTCCCGGAATTCCGTGCTCCAGGTGTTCAGTGCAGGTTCCTGGGATTCCTGGGATGTTGAACGCTGCACCCACACAAAACACAGCACCAGCAGCTTCCGTTTGCTCAGCCAGATGCCTTTAAATTGAATTAATCTCCAACTGCAGTTCCTGTGCAAACTCCATCAATTTGTCTGCAATTAACTTGTGGCTCTTGCAGAATTCAGGTTGGTTTTTTTTTCCCTTGAAGAGAGTTTAAAAAAAAAAGAGGCAAATCAGCAGCTGATGGAGTCCTGTTTTTCATTCTCCAAACTGCCAACTCCTGCCTCTGTCTTCTCATGCCCACAAACAACGGGGTCTTTCCCTTCATTAGGTTTTATTGCTTCTGCTGGATTGAACAATAACAAAGGTGCAGGAGTTAAACTGCAGGTGCAGGATCTAGTTCCTGCCCCTTAATGAGGGACTGTGGCAGTGGATGCAGGGATTTTATGGGGTGTAACCTCAGACAAATATGAGAAAATCAGAATTTAAGGTATGAGAATAAAGGTTTAGGCTCAATTAGTTTTTTTGCCATGGACTGGTGGGGTGCACAGAGGCAAATACTGAGATTTATAATTTTAAGTTCTCTTAATTTGTTTATCTGGGTGCATTGGGTGCATGTGCCTGGGCTTTCATATAATGTAGAGATTATTTCCTAGGTGGGATTTAGGCTCTATGAGTCATCAGTGAGGAGAAAAAATTAACTTCTTTGGGTAAACTTGCATCTCAACAGATTACATGAGGTTCAGGATTTACACTCTTGAGCTAAATATTATGACAGGAAAAATTAAAATGTGTCCCTGTCGTATTTTGGTGTTGCCTGTTCTGGGTTTGAAAAATTTAAAAAAAAATTGAAATTAAATTTAAAAGTTAAAAAAAAATTAAAATGCCTCTCAGTCAAATTTTGGTGTTTCTTGTTGTGAGTTTGGAACTCCTGCAAGTTTGGAGCTCCTCCAGTCACCTCCAGAGCTGGAATTCTGTGTTTGCACATCCCTGCTTTCACAAGCAGCCCCTGGTGAAAAGTTCTGGTGAAATGAAGGGTTGGGTTTCTTTGCTTATCTGACAAACTCATCAGCCAGTCAAGGCCAGCCAGCTGGACAGAATCCACGCAGCTGGAACGAGGGATGGATTTGGGAATGGGGTCACTCGGGTTTAATTCACAGCTCCTCAGCTCCCCCCCAGCCCAGCATGTCCCAAAAGGGACAAAATTGTGCAAGTCTCCACTGTCCTGGCCATGAAAGGAGCGTCTGGGGGTGGCTCCCAGAGAGGGAATTCACAGCCTGGGCTTTCCAGCCTGGACTGGGTGCAGCTCTCCCATGTAGCTCCTGAGCAGCGTGGCCACACAAATGTCCCAGTTCCTGGGGAGGGACTCTTTGGGGACTGAAATAAAACCTTTGGGAAGAGCTCCCTTCCCTGTCAGAGCTGTTCCCTTTGGAGCTAGAACCCAAAATGATGCTGGCAAATGTTCTTTGGGTGACTTACACACTCAACACGTGGCTGGAGAGAAAAGCTGAGGAGGCAGGGGCTGTGATTTGGGACAAAAATCTGTGAGTTGTGCAGGAAAAGCTGGCAGGATCAGCTGGATCCTGTAAAAAAACCTCTCAGGATTTATCTTCCCTCTTCTTCCTTATGCTGCTGAGGCTCCTGATCCATAGGAGAAGGATCTGAAGGACAGAGATCCACAGAAGGGTTCTCCATGTCCTTTCCACCCTGTCCCATCTCACACAACTCCGTACCATCTCTGTAGCTGCATGTCCAGGGGTAAAAGTTCAGTTCCCTCAAAATCCCATTTACAGGAGAGTCTGGCTAGGGGATTTCAGCCCTTAATACCGAGATTTTTCACGAACTGGGAGTCTGGGTTGAAAATGGGGCAGGTTTTGATGGGTTTAGCTGATGGGAGAGCTTTCCATGTGATCCCTGTGGGTTCCACAGGCATTTTCCTGTAGAAAATTTGGAACCACTCATTGCTGTAGGAATGATCAGATAATCTCAGCCCCCAGACTTGGAGCACTGAGTTAATCAAACCCTGGCTCCCCTGGGAGAATTTCAAAGCCCTTTGAAGGGAGGATGAGCATCAACAGCAAGAGGTCCTGCCAGGCTTTCCCAGGACTTTGGTTTGGGGAGAACTCCTGGACTGGCACCAGCGCCTGGAAGTGAGGATGGAACTCGCAGGGTGCCGAGCACACAGATCAGCCCCTGCCCTGCCCTGTTTGCTCCAGGAACTGCACATCTCAGCACTGATGTGCTTGGACTCAGCACTGGGCCCAGCCCAAACGATTTTGTGACCCAGCAGAACAGAAAATGCCCAGCACATGCAAAACCAACCTTTACCAGCAGCTTCTTGGCTTCCCCTCTGCCCCCTCGGTGTCCGCAAGGGAGAGCTCTGGGCTGGCAAATTCAACCTGGCTGCAACTTTTCTCTGCCAGTCTTGGCTGCTGGGAGAGGTTTAAGTCTCTTTTTGTGTGGCTTGGGGATTGTTTGCTTTGCTCTGTGCTTGTTTTTTTGGTTTTCCTCTTGACTTTGCAGTTTGGTTTTGCTCAAAATAGAAAAATCTGTGGCTGGTGCCTCTCTCCAGACAGACAGGCATGGCTATTCTCCTTTTCCTGGGCTAAAATTGTTGGAGAAATTACAGTTCAAGTCCTTGGGTAAGTCCTGACTCCACAGACATCAGATTTCTCAGGGATTTCAGTGGTACAAACCTTTTCTTGAAGGGGTTTGGTACCTCTATTTTCTCTACGATTTAAGCGCTAGAATTAGGGGAAGAGAAATACCCTGTAAAGGAGTCAGAACATCAGTGGTGGGTTCCTTCTCTGCTTTGCTGTCTGAAAGAGCTTCTAATTCCAAGTTGTTCCCAGCTGCTGAGCTTGGACTGTGCAAAGAATGATCCCATGAGAGCCTGCAAAACCTCCCTGCCCTCTAAATCCTGCAGCATGTAGCTTTTGGCCTGCCATTTATTTTCCTTGGGTTCAAGAGAGGAAAGAAGTAAAAGAGATGGAAGTGGCCTGCAGCACTTTGTCATCTTGGGGTTCATTGTTGTGCTGCCTTGATGGAAATTTGTTCTTTTTGACTCCCCCATTCTTCCCTGCATGCAATCAAAACTGCCCAGGGAGCTCCAAGCAAGGAGAAATCTTGTTTCCAGGGTATCAGATCAGCTCTGCTCGGGCTGGTTCCCTCAGAAAGGTCAGCCCAGGAGTTCTTTGTGCAGGGCAGAGATAAGGGACAGCATCAGGCTCCCCGGGAAAAGCCAGCAAAAGAAACCAGACCCTGAAGTCACCTGGGCTTGGACGAGTCCCAGCTGGGAGCTGTGTGTCCATCCTGACACAGGGCAGCAGAAGATGCCCCTAAGAGCCTTGGAAAAAGGGGGAATGACAAAAGTTTTGTGCAAATTGGAATTAATTTAAATATTCCCGTATGTTAAATTCTCATTTATCACTGTAAACATCTTTATGATGCTGGAACTTTTGCTCTTTAATGGCCAAAAAATGCCCTAGTCCTGTCTGGTATATTGGAGCCAAGAAACATTCCTAACTCAGCAACACCAAAGTAGTGAAGCCAAAGCTTGAACATTTAGGGAAGATTTGTCTGAATCCTTATCCTGATCTAGTGCACAAAGACAATCCAAAAAATGGGAAAAAAAACCTCCTGGTCTTTAATTTGGGGCACTTTTGGGCAGGAAGTCACAGGGAAACGAAGGGAAAAGCAGCCCCATGGGTATTCATTGGCACAGATCCATGTCCTGAGGGGGCTTTGCTCAATTATCAGGTGACTCTGAAATCTCAGGGTGGCACTCCTCATTCCCTGAGTCTTGAGGGAAGCCTCAAGACTTCTGGAATCCATTGTTAGGGAAATGATGCTAAAAATCCTTTCCAAATCAGCAGAACCCTTCCCAAGTGGAGCAACCCCACTCCCAGCTGTGGCTCAGGTTCAGGAGCTCCCCTGCATCTGCAAACTCTGCACATCTGGGTCTCCAGGAGGAGCCTGAAAGAACATTCCAGCTCCTTCCAGCACTCCTGGCTTTCTTCTTTAAGTTGTGCATTTCTTCCCACTGGGAGCTGGGGCATTGGTGGGTGTCAGTAGGGGCTCCAGGCTGCAGAACGTGGTGCTGGAAGTGAGGGCTGCTGGTGCAGGGAGGAGACGTTTCCTGATGCATCCAACTGCCCTGGAACTGAGGATGCTCCTGGCTGGAAGTCAGAGAATTCTCTTTCAACATTCAGGGCTTTAATGTCTTTGCAGAGCAGTTAGAGGGGAATTGGAGCTGGAAAATGCAGATGTGACCCTGGGATGGTGCTGAGTGTGAGGTTAGGAGATGTCTGGGATTGTTTTTAGGGGAGATCACTTAGGGGAAAGCTGGAGTGAAGAATTCCCTGTCCCAGCCCACCCAGGCTGCTGTTCCTTCACCCAAGTGTTTCTCCATCGATGCTGCAATGAAAGCCACGTGTGAACAGCCAGGGAAGGGGGAACCAGCACCCCCAGGCACATGGGATCAAGAATTCCCTGCCTGGGGAGAAGATCCCCAGCTGATTAACTCAGCCCAGATTCCCTGCCTTGCTCTCCAATATCCTCTGTGCAGCCTGCATAGAAACGAGTTTATTTAAAAGCTGTGGTTGAGATTGTCTGGTGCTTTCTCTCTTCTGCTCTTCATAATTAAACATTTCAGCTTTAATTTCTCCTGTCTCTGTAAACAGCATCATCTTCTACCTGCTAAGTTATGCTGATACCTTTTCTTTGCTGCAAGAACCTCCAATCACCGCAGTTCTGTTCTCTCCCCTGGTTTTAGCAGCTCACTCATCTTCGTGAGTCATTCAGAGTCTCATTTGAAGTCTCTAAAATATGAATTATCTGGGAGGAGACTGGGAAATATTTGAGATGGATTTGGGCTCCACAGCACAAGGTGAATGGGATCTTTGGCCCCTTACATGTGTCCCTTTAAAATGGGGATTTTGAGAATTAGGGTTCAGTTTTTGCTTTCTCTCATGATCAGAGTAGGAGCAGAGGTTTCTGAATAATCTTGAATCTTCCTCCTGGTTTGTTGGTTTGGGGTTTTTTTCCAATCGATTGATTTACTCGGAGTTGCTGTCCTAAAGGCTAATGAGGCAGTACAGAGATTTATGGATGATATTTCCCGAGCTCTGATGGGACTCTTTTAATGCCTAATTAACTCTGTAGCAAAGCATCCCAATCCTCCTGAAATCTGAGCCACTGAGAATCCACTTCTTGTTGATTTTTCACCCAGGACTTGTGAAAACTGAGTCTTGGCTTCCCTGATTCCCTTGGAATGAAGCAGGAGACCACCAGCACCACTGGGTCTGGGACTGGGCCTTTGTATGCACAGTTTTGGGGGCTCCCATAAAAAATGTCAGCTTACTTGGTGAAGAGTTGAGGGGATGTGTGAAAAGTGGAATTTACTTGTGTGGCTGAGACATTTTTGGTCGAGCCTGCATCTCCTTTGAGAGAGAGATTTTAGGGGCAAGGCTGAGCCAAACATAAACAGCTTTGGGGAGCCGGAAATTCCTTCAGTCCCATGAAAAGAACAATATTTGTGGAGAAGCTGGATGGCCTCGTACTGGATGTAAACCCAGCCATCTCCAGAACAATGTGAGCATCTCCACGAGGTTTGTTTTGAAACAAAAGCCACCCAGAAATGTGAGTGGAGCTTTCATGGCTTTGGCTTTTCTGCTGGAATGTGGCTGCTTGCAGAGGGAGAGGGATTCAGAGGATCCTCAGGAGAGAGAGGCCTCAGAGCTTTGAAGTTGATACTGTAATTAAGGCCATATTTATCTAAAAGTAAACATTTGGGATAAGAACTGGGCACTTCCTCCTTTCCTGCTGCTGCTGGGTGAAACTGGTGTGTTTTGCTTTTTATTCCTGAGCTTGGCCATCTCCAGATCACTTCCAGCAGCTCAGGGTGAGGGGACATCACCGGTGCCCATGGAAGGAGCTGCTGGTGTGGCTCTCCAGCATCGGCCCTGGCAAATTCCATGCTCGGGATGTTTGGGAAACAGCTCCTCAGAGGCCAGGATGGAGATAATTGTCTTAAATGCAGTTTAGGAGGTGGTTTGCTGCTGCAGTCTGTTGTGTAAAATGCTCCAGAGACAGAATTGGGAATGGATTCTGCCCTAAACCTTTTGCTGTAGTGGGAGGAAAGGGAGAGAGGAGCAGTCCTGAGGAGAGGGGTGGCAGGAGGGAGCTGAGCTTGGGATCTCACAGACCTCAGTCCCATGTTCCAGCAGCCCCTGTGCTGCACTCTGCTCCTGGCTCTACTCAGCAAAGGTTTCTGCCCCTCAGGTTCTGGAAATCAGGGAATCTGCTCTTGCCTAAACCTGTGCCCAGCTGGAATTCTGCTTGAACACCTTTGGTGTTCCTGGGCCAGTTCCTGCTCCTCTCCAAGGGCTGCAAGTGCCTTCCCTCTCCTGATTAGCAGAGGGTGCAGCCAATAAAGCTCCTTCTGCAAGCACCACTTGCTGCATTTCACTTCCAAGTGCTTCTGTATTCCAGCTCAGCTCTCTGTCATGTTAGACAGAGCAGCACTTAGAGAAGGAGTTTCATTCTCCTCAGGAGAGAAGAGGAGAAAACCTCTGAATCTCCCTAGAAAAGAATTTACCTGGCAGTGGCTCTTCAGCTGAAAGGGCTCAGCACTGATGGGCCAGCGTGCAGAGGACCTGGGGTGTTATAATTAGATAAATCATATGTAAATACAATTTTTCCAGGAGTTCTGTGGATCTACAACCAGCCTGGGCTAAATCCCCTCAGTGTCCGTGTAAGAACCTGCAAGAGCTTCTCCTTCTGGGCCATTTTTTGTAGAGTGAGCTTGGGAGGAAGATTCCTCTTGCCTGTTGATGTGACCTTCAAAAGAAGAGCAGGAGTGGAAGGCTGGAGCACAGGCTGAAATGTCTCATTTCATGAAAGACACAAGGAAAGTTAGATTGATTGATGTATAATTCCCCAGGGGCAGAGAATTTTATTAGAGGAAATGACTGCCAAAAAAATCTTCAAATAATTAATATCAGCACTTGCAGTTTTTAAGTGCTGTGAGAGAGAGAAAATGAGGAGAATTTATAATCCAGAGCACAGGAGCTGAATTCAGGGGCTGTGTGTTTTATCCAAGGTATTGAACGAGCTGATGGAGAAGCAGATATTTCACAGTTTCAATTAGCACAGATTACTTTATTACTTTCTCCCAGACAGCAATTATTTTGGTGATGAGGAAGCCTTGCAGATTTTTTAATTTTCCCTGAGCATATGGGATGGAGTACAACAATGAACTGTAGTGACAGGAAGTCAGATCCCCTCAGAACTTCAGTCTCTCTGAAGGGATGGATGGCTCAAGGAAACACTTGTGACATTTAACAGCATGCAAGTGTCATAAATGTCTGATCAGGGAAATTAACAGTGTTTATTAGCAAACAGAAAGGCAGCATTTTAAAATCCCTTTCATTAGGAGTATGTTTGGAGAACAAGTGGAGCAGGGCGTGTGTGAGAATTTTGCAAAGGGACTGGCACGAGTTGGAGGATGAATGAATCTTTTTCAAGGGCTTGTAGCTGAGCTCAGACTGCCTCATTCCAGCCCCTGAAACGGGGAATTAACCTGGGAGTGTGGTGGTTCCAGGGCCCTTTAACGGATCCATTTATCTTTTGATAAGGGCAGGAATGTTCTGGGCTCCAGAGCTGGCCCCGTGCTTCCCCGTCCTGGGAAACCTTGGCTCTTTGGGGGAGAGTTCCAGCTTGAGCATCCCAAATCTGCCCAAACCCTGCAAGGGCCCGGGGAAGCTGGGTCAGCTCCAGCGAGGAGGGAAGGGAAGAACCCAGCTGTCCTGTGCTGGAAGGAGCTGATGGGGCTTTCCCCAGAGCCGTGCTCAGAAAGCCCCGCAGCGCAGCCCCACATGCACAGAGCCAGCTGCAACTGCACGCAGCTTCTGGGAATGTTTTCAGCAGCTCCTGCCTTGCTTTTCTCCCCCCTGACTTTTTTGAAGTGGAGTTTGACTGGCTCTGTGCTGCTGTGGCCAGGGCAAAAATGAGTCGTGTTTGTGGGGGAGAAAACTACAAGGGAAAACCAGAATAAATGGAATAAATGGAAGCCAAACAGAGCTTTATTTTATTTTATTATTTTATTTTATTTTATCTTATTTTATTTTATTTTATTTGACTGATTTCCATTTTTTATTCCACTGAAACTTGTAATGGACCAGAAGTTTTTATTTCACTAAGGCCCTGTTTTATTAAAGAGAGTGGCTGAGAAAACACAGGACTTGATGGAATAAGAGGCACTTCAAGAGCTGCAAAGAAACATTCTGGCCCTGCCCTATTTCCCATGCTCAGGCAGAGCTGAGGTTTTATTTTGCTCTGGTACCAGTCCATGAAAGTGTGATTAGGAAGCCTGGCTTCCAAGCTGCTACCGAGCAGATGTGCCCATTGTAAAATCACATTTCTGCCGTTCATTGCCTGCTTTTTGTTTCCTTCCAGGCCTCTCCTCTGCCCAGCAGCTCAAAGCAAACACTGCTGGCACTCTGCAAACACCAGGCAGGGCTGAGCAGCCTTTTTGGGGTACAGAAAAGGAGATTTTATCTGCTCCTCTGGCCCCTGGCAGCTGCCCAGGGCTGTTAGCTCCATTCTTCCCCAGTAAATAGGATTCCCCTCAGCAGGGGTGGGTGATAAAGCTCCCAGTCCTGCATGGCCTTTGTGCTCAGCCTTATCAGCCCCTGCCCAGGGATTGTTTTCTTGGCTCCCAGAGGCAGGACTTGCTCCTGGAAGGGCAAGTGGAAGGGCCGTGTGGAAGACATTCCTTTTCTTTGCCCTCTGGCTGTACAGTTTTGCACAAATGGAAAATAAGAAAACCAGCTCAAACCCTAAGAACTGTGTATTTCTGTAGTAAAAATTGGCGTGGCCCCACTGTTTTCACAGACTTTGGTAATTTACGCTGGTTTTTCTTTGCTGTCTCCGATTTGGTTTTAATCCCTCAGTGAGGGAAATTCGCCCTTTCTGGGGCAGACACACTGGCCAACAATGTCACTATATAATCTAAAAATGAGGAAAATACTGAATTTGGGAATACTTTTAATGATCCTGAAATTCCCTCCCTTTGCAGGAGCACTGTGGGTTCAAAGGGGTCGCTGTGGATTGGGCTGCAGAACACCCAACCCAGTATTTATCTCAATAATTAGCCCAAAATTCAGTTTTATCTCTCTCCTGACTCAACCAGAGCCCAATGCCCACCAGGGTCTGGGAATGTCTAGGACACCCCTCTCTAAGCTTCACTGCTTTCCCTCTGCCCCCTGTTTTAGGGGCCAGACCAGGTGGGAGAGGGAAAGCAGGAGCTGTTTCCTGGCTTTTTGGTGTGGAGAGCCACTCTAATTTTAGCTCTCTGCCTTATAATTAAGGCTTTGAGCTGGTTTTTCTCTGCCTCCCCTCTCTGTGGTCATGTTTACCAGCAGGAAAATAAATAGGAGCTCTCCCAAGGCCAACTCTCAAATTGTACCTTTAGAAAATGTTGGGTTTAAATTGCCTGTGGTCCCAAAGCCCTTCCCAAGGCCCTGCCTTGATCTCAGTTTAAGAGCAGCACTATAAATAAGTACAAGCAATGGTAAATCTCCAAGTAATGTGGTTCTATTATGTAGCAGAAGCTCTAAAAAATCAGCACAAAGATGCTTTGCAACCCAGAAATTCAAACTGCTGTGTCAAGCACGCTAAAGCTAAAGCACGGAAGAGGCAAAGCCAAATATGTCCTAAAGCCTAACATTTAATCCACCCCATTCTGTGCCATGAGGAATCATTTGATGCTGTAAATCACCACAAGAGATGATTAATTGCCTGGCATTAGCACCACATTCTCTGGTGGAAATATCACTCCAGCCATGGCATCAAAACATATTTCACCTCCTCTCCCCAGGATGAAAACAGGAGCACGTTCCTGTGTGCTAATCAAGCCCTCCATTAATCAGGGTAAGACACTGTAATTGTGATTACAGTTAGAAATCAATTAATGCTCACCTTAAAATAAAACAGTGCTCTCAGCTGCAGCAGGTGCCCCCTCTGTGACTTTAAAGCCCTTTTTGGTCTCCACAGCACCTCAAGCCCTGCCTTGCTTGCAATCAACTGGATTTAAGTGTTGTCTTTTCATTTCCTCCCTTCAGAAGCTTCTGCTGCTGCTTCCAGAGCAAACAATTCTATAAGTCAGGGGCATAAACATTCCTCAGAGCAGGGAGATTTGGCTGGTGGGGCTGCTGAGTGAGATGTTAAATGTTGGGTTTTGTCTCTCCTGACCCCTGGAACTAATGCCATTTTTGGCATCCTGCTCTGGCCCTCTCTGAGCTTGAATAATGTCCTGACTTTCCAGGCTCAGCCTTCAGCTGGGTCTCAGCTCAACATAAACATTTGCAGGGCAGAGGAGAGGGACTGGCCCGGGACTGGGGTGTCACAGCAGCCTTGAGAGGATGTTTATCCACTTTATTCCCACCCACACTCCTCAAAATTCCCTCTGCATGGCCGGAATTCCGGGCGCGCTGCGCTCCCTCTGCTCTGCCAGGCGTGACGGGCTCGGAGTGACCACCCTGGAGGAGCAGCTCCCCCTCAGCCCCTGCTGAGCTCGGGGACAGGACATTCAGGACTTGTTCCAGCTTTTTGGAAGAGAAGTGGGTGGCTGGGCAGCTGAGGGGGCTCCGGACAGAGGGGAGCTGGCAGGCGAGGGATGCGAGCCCGCATCTCTGGCTGGGAGGAAATTTCTGGTTGGAATAAACTGGCACAGACAGCAGAGAAATCCCTGGTTTAGGGCTTGCCAGCCTTGGCCACACATCGTTAAGGGAGGAAAGGTTCCCTGGGCAGGCACTGTTCACCCTTTCTGTGCCTGCAAACAGCTCTTGCTGCCAGGGCCAGCGAGTTTGTCCCAGGCTGCGCAGGCACTGAGCAGCGAACCCAGAGCAAAGGCAGAACGAGGCTGGGGCAAGCTAAAAACCAGAGTTTGGGACAGTTTGTTCAGTGTGAAACCCTTATCTGGTGCTTCCGCTTTTCAATTAAGCTACCAGAAGCGAATGCAGATGAATTTTCTTATCTAGATCTGATGAGCAAACGCTGCTTTGCTTCCTTCTCTAACAGCTCTCCTTTCAAATACCACTCGCCTCAGCCCTGGCCGCTGGTAGTGGAGAATTTCCCCGAAGGAAACTACTGCTTGTGGCCTCTGGGAAGAGCTGTGGAGCAGGAATTGCCCTCCCAGCAGCACCGACACCTCGTGTCCCCTGCCAAGGAGCCAGATGGAGGTGGGCTCTAATCAGGTCACTGCAGGAGAGGGGAACCGAAAGACTTGGAGGAGGCAAGAACTGGGAAAGGCTATCACAGCTATTTCTGATTCCTGAAGAGGAGAGATTAATTTAGATCGTCTGGTGTACACAAGGAAAGAGGGGGAAAAAAAAAAATCTATTTGAAAACAAAGGGGCCCAGTCCTGACTGTTGTTCTGGGCCCCGTCATTAATTGCGCTGATGAAAAGGGGAACAAACGGCTCCTGCATCATTACTGAGCCCAGCCGGTCACACAAACTGCTCCCGACACGGGGCTTTGTTCCCAGCAGAAAGGGAAGGCACAGATTCCCTGGATGCAGAGGGAAATTTGGGATCTCATGTGGCTGATTAGGGGACACTCAAGCGGCGCTGCCTGCCGAGAGCGGCGTTGCTGACGCTCATTGTGACCTCAGCCCAAAGTAGCAAAATGTTCCAAGGTTCACAAACTGGGAGCCAAGTGAGATGATTGTTGTTGAGTTCTGTCACTCCTCACCGGGGAATTTGGAACAAACCAGCAAAATGCTTCAAACTCCTCATCAGGCTGCTGTGAAGAGGTGAATGGGCAGGGGTGCTGAGCTATAAAATAGGTGAGAGGGGTAAAATCCTGTGGTCTGGGTGATCTGTGCTCCCCTGGCAGATATTTGAACCTGGAAACATTCATGGAAGAGCAAAGGAAGAAGCTACAAAGGAATGCAGCTGAAGGAATTAACGAAATTCGGGTGTCACATTTTCCAGCTTAGCTTTAGAGTAATCCTGCTCTTTGCAGCTGAGGGAGGTGAAGCACTTGAAGCATCAGGTGACAACAGTGCAAGCCCTTGGATCTTCTTCTCATTTTCTTGCCCCTTTTCTCCCACAAATTTCTCCAAATTGGCAGATTTTACTTTTCTGACAGTGGCTGAGGGAGCCATGAGCTGGGTGAAATTCTGAATGAATGGAAACTGCTCAAAATAGGAGCTGAAATACAGAGGTGAGGTTGGGTCTATGCACAAGCCAATTCCAGGAGTTACTAGCCCACTTCTTCTCCTCCATTCATCAGGCAAAAGTTGCTAATTCCTTTATTGCCATAGGAATCCTAACACAAACACAGTAAATGAAGTGAAAACCTCATGTAAATAGTGAAAGTTTCATTTAGGACTCAATTACTTTGCCTCCCCTTTTTCTGTCAGAGCAGAGGGAAGGAAGAGTTGATAACAGAGAGAGGTATTGAACCAACCTTTCCCCTCCTGAATTTAAGTTTAGCTCAGCCTCTGACCAAAGGCTCTGCAAATCAATTAGGGCTGACAAGCCCAGCTCTGAGTGCAGCACCAGGGCAAACAGTGATGTCTCAGCGCTGAGAAAAATTCTCCAGTGTTTCTGACCTTGGGTGGAGTAGAACACTCAGAGCACGAGCAAAACCGAGAAAAAGTCATTTATTAGTGAGCACCAGAGTTGGAGAATAATCAGCTCCCTACAGCTGCTGGGTGGCTTTGGCTGAGATGTGACCAATTATAAGATTATTGGAGAAAAATTGAATTTCCAGCGTGATTTCCATCCTTCCTGTAAGAAGGTCAATGGAATTTCTCTGGAACACCCAAACACCGGGGTTATTCCTCCCTGGGAAAATGGCATTTGGTGCTGATGTGAATGTCCCCTGTTCCTCTTGATGCTGCCCATTCCCATTTCTGGGCCGTGGGCGCTGTCACTGCCGCCTCTTGGGCACACAGACAGATGGATTTTGGATGGCAAGAGCAGCCCCATATCCCTGGTTTTGGAGCTGAGGTGTTTTCAGCCCTCTGGTGATGACAAATTGCTGCTTATTGGGATCACTGTGATGGGATAAGGACAGCCTTGGGGGACTTCAAACTTCCATTACTTTTTAATGGGAGGAACTTTAATAGGAAGGCTGAAATGCTGCTTCTTATTGCGGTGCCTCAGCACTTCTGGAGCCATAAATTCTCCCCTCACCCCTCTGTTATTACTGATGTATCAATTCTTTCTACTTCTCTGAGCACTTAAATTGAAATAAAATAAGGTTTAGGCTTTATGTATTTTTAATATAATGAAATTCAGCTTAAAGTTGTAGAAAAACAGTCCTTGGCACGGAGTGCTTTAGATGAAGTCCTCAATAAATGAGAGCAGCAAGAGGGGAAATGCAGGACTGTAAATCCGGGAGGGGGAAACTCCCAGTTCTGTCTCTGTGGCTCCCTCCCTTATTTCAAATCACCTCCTTTTCCCTGTTCATTCTGCCTCTTGAGTTCATTCTCTATTTTATCTGGTTTATTCCCTTTTCTCAGCCAGACTGCTCAGACACAAAGATCTTTTTCCATTCCTTGACCCCCACTGCAACAGCAGAGGTGTGAAAGGCCAGGTGATTTTAGGAATAACCAGGTGAAAATCTCACCTTTTATCCAAGGGAAGACATGAAAGAAAAACGAGTTTGGTTTCTTGGGGTTTTTTAGTGTAGTTTTTGAAATGCAAGTGGATGTTGGAGTTTAAAGTGCTGAAAATCCAAAGGAACCTGGGAAAATCGAGGAGTGTGGGTGGTTTGGATGAATATTCCTGGAAAGAGACCTGGACTGAAAGCCCCGAAAGCTCCAACATTCCCCTGCAGGGTGTGCAGACAGAACCTCCCCAAGCACTGAGGCCAAGGTGATGCTGAGCCCAAATTAACCCAGAAACCCCCACAATAATCTCTTTGGTTTTTTAAATGGCCAGGCAGAGATGCAAAAGACATGGAAAAGTGGAAGTTTTCAGTGAGTCTCTTTGTGGAGGGAGAACACTCAGGATAAAGTTCTTGTATTGAGGCATTTTCTGTTTCAGTGTTTTTATGGCTGCACAAAATGATGTCAGTCCTTGGGAGGAGCTCTGAGATGATGCATATATTAAAACAATATTTAAAAATTGTGTAAAATACATATATAAATAGAAATAAATATACAATTATAAATATAAATAAATAACTATAGACATAACTATAGATATAAAATAAATATATCAATAGGTATAAAAGATATTTTAAAATAAATATACAGATACAGAAAAATATAAATATATTAAAATATATTTGTAGAATATATTGTCCCAGGTTCATTAGAGGAATTACAGTTTCCATAATTGTCAGCTGCCTTGTCCCATTGTCCCTGTGCCCGCCGTGCCCGCCCTGGCACTGGGGGAGATGCATTCTTTTATTGTTCCTGATCATTCGAGGATTTTAATCAGCCAGGAACTGCCACAAAACACTCCCAGCGAGCCCTAATGGGTTTCCTAATGATGGACACAAAGCTTTTCCCTGGAGGAGGTCGCTGCTGCAGCTCCATCTCTGGCTGAGTGAAGCCCTGGGGGCACTGGGGGAGCCTGGGGACAAAACCTGGAGGTTCCTCACCCAGCCAGACATGAAATCTTCAGTGAAGGGACTGCAGCACTTCTGTCATTGAAACCATGTCCCATGCAAGAACCAAAGTGCTCCAAGGAGCTCCTAAAAACCACAGCAAAGGCCACAGCTGGGACCTGCAGCTGGACAAGGTGAACAATGAAAAATCGTTGTCAAAAAAGTGGTTTAGACCAAGCTGAAACAAGTTGTTTGCTCACAATATGATTTTTTTTCTTTGTTTAGTAATTCCTGAATACTTCATTTTGTCTCAGACCAACAAATCTTGGGATATCAACACCTCCACCTGGGTGGATTTGTAAAGTTGGCTGTGATTTTTTTTTTCCAATAAACTGAATTTGCCCTTAGAATTTTTTTGTTTCTTTTCCTGTAAAGAATTTTGTGCCCTTTTGATTAAAACAGGAAGAGCTTGGTGGGGAAGTCAGTGAAATCTTTTCTCTCCCAGCCCTCCTAGTGCTCCTAAATCTGATTTTAAGTGTCTCCAGTTGGGATCACACAGAATCATTTGTCCATGTGTGAGAGTGCCAGTTGTTTCCAGGACTCTGTGGAGTAAAATAAATTAAAAAAGGGGGGAAAACCCCCAGGAAAAATAGAAATACACAAATTTCACAGGAAAATGTCCTGTGTCCAAATGAGGAGCAGCATGGCAGCAGTTTGCAGGCAGCTTTCTGAGCAGGAATTTGTGGATTGCTTGGGAAGGACATCCAAATGTCAATTAGCACAGGCAAAGGCATCGTGTACCTGGAGGGCCCCAGCCCTTGCCAGCTGCCTTTAGGAGCAGGAATTGAGCAAATGAAATCACCCTGGGCCGGGGTGCTCAGGGTGATGTCCTCAGCAGGGACTTTTTGCAGAGAGAACCAGGCCACAAAAGGGGATCAGTGGTGGCAAAGGAGGAAAAACGCTGCCCACACAGCGGGGAGCTGTGCCCAGCTGGGAGCATCAGCCTCAGGCTCTAGGGAGGCTCTGAGCTGCCTCACTCCTCATCCTCTCTAAGGCCTCTGGGCCTCTTCCCTTCCAGCCTCTCCCTTTCCTCCTCCCAAAACATCCCAGCCCACATTCCATGCTCCTCATCCCACAACACTTGTTGGGCCAGCGGGGGAAAAGGTCAGGGTTTCAGGGACAGGAGCAAGCTGGGACACTGAGAGGTGTCACTGCCCAGGCAGTGACATCCAGGCATCTAGGATCCAACACAAACCACTCCAGATTGCACCATCTCCAAACAGGCACAGAAATCTCCCTCCTCGGTGGGAAACACGGAGGCGCAGCCCCCTGCAAATGCGTGCAGCAGCTCAGAGCCCCTGCTCCGGGGTGGTTTGAATCCACCCAGGCAGAGACAAAGTGCCCTGGTGCAGCAGCCCTGGCAGGGCCAGGCCTGCACTTAGAGGGATGGTTCTGGGCAGAAGAGGAGGCTGAATGACACTTTCCATATTAATATCTATTCCTTCCCTGTCCCCCAGCGTGCTGAATTCAACCTTGCTCCAGCTGTGCCAGTCCAGGCTTGTATTTTCACTTTCCATCTGAGTTCTGGGGTGATTTATTAAGCCTGAAACAATTAAATCAAGTCCTAGTGTAGCTGTTAATTATAAGGAAATAGGGACTTATTTCAGTAATCCTACTGTTGAGTTCTGCTCTTCTTTTGAACTCAGTTTTTTAATCAGATAGAAACAGGGAATCGGGATGCTTGGAAGAATCTCAGCATCCAGATTTCCAAGCCTTGTGCCTCTTTTCCTTTAAGCCTTAACCCAAAAGCTTTATTTTTAAAACTGCTCTCAGTCTGTGGTATCTCTTCAGAGCTTCTGTTCCATTTGGCAACTTGAGCAGCTCATTAGGGCTTCTTGCTTTTATTTTGACTTGGGTAATGAGGGCTGTAAAGAATTGAGAGTCTATATTGGTATTAATGAACAGCAGAGTGCAAGGGGCAGAGCTGATAAATCCCAGGCTGAGGATGAAGCAGGAGAACATCTCAGGCAGGATTTAGCTCTAAGCTTCCTCAGCAGGGCCCAGCTTTGCCAAGGATGCTTTGTCTGTGGGGATGAAATCAGCCACGTGGGGGTTGCCCCCTGATTTTCCGCATATTTGGTGCATATTTGGGCAGCAGGGAGAGCACTTCCCAGTGCCTCCTGTTTTTCCAGGCTGGCTGTGAGCAGCAGGTGGGTGAGCTCTGTCCCAGACTGAGCAGATGGCTCAGCTCTCCCTGCTCCTCAGGCTTCCACCTTGACTCAGGGCTTTGCTTTTTCCAGGGTGAATTGGGGACACGGAGGAAAATCCCTCCCTGCTGCCTTTCCCTATGGGCTGTGGCCAGCCCTGCTGTCCCTGTGCCTTCCCCACCTCGCTCCGGGCCAGGCTCTCACCGATTTCTCCCCGTTGCCATGGCAGAGGCTGCAGGCACAGCTTGAAACCCTGTGCTGTCACCTCCACAGGCTCTGGGAACATGTGGCTGTGTCTCCTGCAGTCCCTGCCCATCAATATTTCATGTCTGCAGCCAGGAATCCATTCAGGCAGCTGGAGTGCCCTGGCGAGGGCTGCATTTGCAGGACCAGAGGAGGCTTTGTAGGCTCAGTGACCATGTCAAGGCCTGGCTTTCCTTCTCTGAACCCCCTGGGAAAGCCGGGCTGGCACTGCCCGTGTCACTCTGTGCCCCCAGGAAAGTCTTCCTTTGTCATTCCCAGTGCTCCCAATGTGCCTGGCTCCAGAGAGCTCTGACAGAGAGGAGGTTTGGAAATCAGGGGAAAATCCTGAGGGTGGGGAGGCCCTGGAATGGATTTCCCAGAGCAGCTGTGGCTGCCCGAGCCCTGGCAGTGCCCAAGGCCATTGGAGGTGTCAGGGTCCCTGCCAGCCCAGGCCACTCCTGGATTCTGGCAGTGTCTGGAAAATCCCTCCAAGGATGGGCTCCAGGGCAGGAGTGTGAGCTTGTTGGGGAGGCTGCTGCTGCTGGGTTTGGCTCCTGGCAGCACAGCTTTGATCCACAGCTCCTTGGAGAGCCCACTTGTGACAGCCCAGCCAAGAGCTCAGAGCAGCCTCCTGCTGCTCCCATGGCAACTGGATGCCTTCTCATGGTCACAGGGACCTGCTTTAGGGACACCAGGGGTGCTGCTGGGGACACAGGCTCACCCCAGGGAGCTGCTGGCCCCATCACACGAGCCCTCACAGGGATTTGGTGCTGCTGCTTCCCCAGGGAAAAGAGATGTGGGTCACTCTTCAGGATGTGCCCCATGAAATTCCATTTACGCCACGTTTTAATGTGTGACATCTGTCCAGAGCGGCTCCATCACCTCCAGCTCCCAGAATCCTGGAGTTTCATCTCCTGTTCTATTCCTGTTCCATCACTTCTAAAGCATTCAAACACCCTGGGAGTGGAGCTGGCTGCAATTCCCCTAAAAAAGGATTTAAACAAACCCGACCTGGAAATGTGCTCAGCTCACGGTCAGGGAAAATCCCTCGGGCAAATCCAGAGGATTTTCCTGGGCTTTTAACTCCTTCCTGCCCAGTTTGGTGATGTTCTGCTGCTTCCAGGAAAGGCAGGATGAAAGCAGAGAGAAGGCTGCTGGTTAGTGGTGTTGGAGCATCATCCCAGCCCTCCCCCGGCTCTGGGCATGCCAGAATTCGGGAGTTCCTTTGGTCACTCATCCAGCAATTCCTGGAGCGCTTTCCTCCTGCCCAGGATTCTTCCTTTCTGTTGTAACTCCATCATTGCTGGCATTAAATAAGGGCTGGGAACCTCCAGGAGGTGAAGAGAGAATCCTTTCTCCTCTAGTGGATTTATCCCACCAGGCACAAATCCCAAAGGTTTGGCATAGCTGTCAGGTGTTTTGGGAGTTTCCAGGTGTTTTATAGGAAAAAATCCCAATTTTGATGGGAAAAGTGTTGAGGTGGAAGAAACAGGAGAGACCCTGTGACATCCCATGTCATGTTTGTAGGGCACTCAGCTCAAATATGGGATGGCTGGACTCAAGCCCCTGTTCTGACAGAAATATTAGGATGTATCCCAGCTTGAGGATTCCTTTGTGTTCTCCAAGGAAAAATACAGAGGAAAGAGGCTGTAATGTGAACCAGAGCAACTCCAGATTTGTCCTGTGCAAGGAGGATTTTCAGTTGTGTGAAACCATTCCATGGAAAATGCCTTGTCCTTCCATTAGGAATTGTGGTGGAGATGCTGGAATTTCAGGATGGTTTTGAGCACCCTGAATTCTGGACTGAACTGGAGCTGAGCGATCCTTCCTGGCCTTACAAAGCCAGGAATTTACCCCAGCACAGGAAATAGAGATGCTCCCCTGATTTTTCAGGAGGATTTTTTGTGGTCCTGAACTGTTTTTCCCCAATTCTTTGTTCTGCTTGGCTCCATACACCCACCTGACTTTTCCTTTTGAGTTACTCCCAGGAAAGCCAGGTCTGAGGCATTGTCCCTTCCTTCCCAGGGGCTTTTCTACCATAGTTTGTGCCAGGGAGGGATTCTTACAGTGGCTCCATACTCTCCTCTCCCCACCAGTTGATCTCATCTATCAGCAAGGGTTTTTAAACCTTTTGTTGGCAAAAAATGTGTAATTTTCCCTGCATTCTCTGTCATCTCCAAAGGCAGGCATGGTGCTACTGTCCCAGAATTGTAATAACTTATCTCTCCTTGTTGCCTTTGTGTCAGGTGTTATTATTAATCCTTATCAGTCTGTTGAGGGGAGGAAATGAAAAGCTCTGAAGGGACTGAAACGCAGAAAAATTTGTACTTTGGTCACAAGCAGAAGCAAAAACAAATGATCATGTATAAGATTGAGAAGTGTATTTCAAACTAATTTCTTTTCTTTTTGGAAAAAAGCAGTACAGAGGCCAAAAATAAAAAAAAGGAAGCTCTCCCTTCATCCCCACAAAGGGTGGGAAGCCAAAGGAGAACCACAGCAAACCCAGACACGGCAATTCAGTACAGCGTTAAATCACAGAGTTAAATATATTTAACTGGAAAGGAGTTATTTGAAGTTGCTGTGAATAAATAATGGATTTCGATTTTCATAAACAACTCATTTTCCTTCACAGAAAGCACCCAGAGCAAATGTTGCTCTGAAATTGTTTAATTACCAAGCCTTGAACTGAGTTATTTGTTATGAACTTTCTGTCTTTCAGCATCTTCCCCTCTTAGATTAAATCTCATTTTCCCACTCAAATGCTGGGGTGTGAATGGAATCAGCACTTTCTCTATTTAGAATGGAACTGGGTTTCTGCATTATTAAAAGAGGGATCAAATAGGAAAAAAAAGAGTTTTCAGGAATCCTGGAGCTCGTTTAGCTTTTCTGTTTCTTGTTTTCAGAAATGCTTTTCAATGCAAGCACAAGGAGTGGGATCCAGTTGTTCTCCAGCTGCAAAAGGAAAAAGATTTTTGCTCCAGTCCCATGTCCATGACCTTGTCCAGCTGCTCATAAAATGGGATTTGTTCAACACCATTCCAGGCTTTGACCTGAGAGGTTAATTTTAACCAAACTGGCCAATTTACCTTTAATGGGATTTATTGGCACCCAAATAGGAATCAATAGGAATTCTCCATTACTGGGCTTGCAAAACCAGCACTGAAAATAGAAATAGATAGGAAGTAGTAGCATCAAGAGAACAAAAGTAACAAATCCAGAGCTGTGCCTGGGGCTGATTCTTTGCTGCTTAGGTTTCCATACCCTGCAGGATCTTGGTGTGGCTTTGGTGACCAAATTCCCTCCCTGCAGTTCTCCAACTCCTTTTTGAAGGGGATTTCCTGCAGGGCTTTGGGGAGATCGATCCCTGCCCCAGGAAGGTTCATTCCCAAACCTGACTCTGCCTTCTCCCCTCCCTCCCTCCCTTCCCTCCCTCCCAAGCCGGGAGCCAGGGATGCTGAGCTCAGCACAGGTTTCAAAGCCTTGCAAGGAGATTTTTGGGGCTGTGGGAATGGCAGCCCCGAGGGGAGTGCCGAGGGGGGCGGGATGGCTGCACAGGTGAGCTGCTCACCGGGGCTCAGCTCTCAGAAATCCCCCGGATATCCCAGGGAAGTTGTTTAATCCCAGAACAACCCCCTTAGTCAGGGCTCGTGGCTGTTCCTTGTGGATAAAGAGCCAGCTCTGCTGGCAAAAGCAGCAATAAAACATAAAATTAAATCCTCTTCCACCAGAATGTGTTAAAAACTCTTTTAATTTTTTTTTTCAATGGGGAAAGTTATCTTTGAGCTGTTCCAAATATTCCAGATCCAGCCTCATTCCAGATACCCAACAGGATGGAAAATTTCCCAGCCTTTCAAAGAACAGCCCAGAGCTGGGACAGGATCTGTTCACTTTAGATCAGCTGAAGATCTTGGCTTTTAGTGCCTGCAGCTTTGGGGCTGAGCTGAAGGGATTTCTTTTCCCACTGGTGGCTCCCAGACATGGATCAGACAGTGCTGAAGCCAGGACATTCTATCCAAAGAATTCATGGCTTCCAGTAGAGCAGGAAGTGTAAAGCACTTTATGTGTGAAAAGAAATATTAACATTTGAGCTAAAACTAGCAGGGAAAAAACAAATCTGCTAAGCAGAAACAGCTTTAGGTGAGGATTCTTCTTTTTCTCTGAACTTGTAGGAAGTTTGGGGGCTCCGTGTATCTTGCAAAGGAAAACACTGAGAGCTCTGCTGTGTTTGGGGACAGGGACGTTTGATCTGTGCTGGGGTGGGAAAGCTGCGCCAGGCTGGGCTCAGGGCTGGGGAGCAGGAGCAGCTCTCAGGGCACTTTCCTCTGGCAGACCCTCACTGAAATCTGCTTTTTCACCCACCCTGGTTCAGGGGGAGATTCCTCTGCAGCAGGTTCCTGATTCAGCTGCAGGGGATCCATGTGGGATTTCCTCTGGGGTCATTCCAATGCTGGAAAACCCCAAAATCACAAAAGCTCCTCTCTGCTGTCCTTCAGACTGAGAGCATCTCAAGGACCTGAGCACAGCTCCAGGCTGCTGGGGGTGAGGAAATGTTGGATTTTTGTGAGATAATCAAAGGCTGAGTCTCCATCCTGCCTGTGCCACCATCTTGGGGTGAGCCCCCTGGTTTGTGGCAGTGGAAATTGATTTTCTTCATCCCTGCCAGGGTCTGGCTGGGAGGTGCTGCAATCATTTGTGGCTGCTCTAACTGTTGGGGATGTTTAAAGGGGGCTCAGGGGGCACTTTTCACTCCACAACTCCTTGACAGGAGGGTGCAGCCAGGTGTGACCGGGCTCTGCTCTCAGGGAACAACAGGAAAAGGGGAACCAGCCCCAAATTGTGCCAGCTTTCCTAGGAACGCCCTTGCCTTCACCTTGTGGGCTGACACGGGGAACCTGGCAGGGAGGTGAGGGGACCCCCAAAGGAACCCTGCCACTTTTAGCTTGTTCTGGAAAAGGCAAAGAACAGTGAAGATACCACTGATTTACCTGCTGGAAATCTGTGGCTTTCCCTCTGAAAAGTTGTGTTGTCCTCTCTCCTCCCCATCCTCTGTCTCCTGCCACTCTTCACACCTCCCTTTGCAGCATCACTAAACTCCCTGGTAACAAATCTCCTCTAAACCCTGCTCTTAAACGTTTCCCTGCTGCCATAAATCCAGGCTGAGGAACAGATTGGAGGGGTGTAAAAAATGCCACATCAGGCAGCAAAACGAGGAGATAAGGGGCTGAACAAGCTCACAGGTGTTTGATCATCCCTCACGTGCTGCCAGAGCAAACAAACCTTTAAAAATGAGTAAATGGACAACGTGTCCTTTTCATCTGCTTTATCTTGTCTGCTCTGAGCCGGGAGATTCATACCTCGCTCTCCTCGGGCCTCGTAAATTGTTTCTATTATTCATGATTAAAGTCCGGAGCAGAAGGTTCTTGCATATATCAGCAGACACTTGTTAGAGACATCCTGATGTTATTAAGACATAGATTCAGCCAAAGGTCGTTAGGAGAGCGTCCAAATGGAAATATCACGTGGGAGACAGAGGAGAAAATTAGGGCTGAATGTAAAACAGGAGCGGGGAAGCGTCCCTGGGAAGCAGAGTGGGACAAAAAGGGGACAGGGGCAGTTTTGGGGCAGGGGACAAGAGGGAGGAGGTGCAGCACATCACTGTCCCCTCCTGGTGGAGTTTAACCCCTAAAACTCTACCCAGTTTTTTCCCAGCATCTTTAAGCTGGGCTTTATTAGGGCAAATTTCAGATCTAAAGCCACACTAGAGCTTATCCCTGGCATTTAACACAAAGCCCTCATGCCTGGCAGGAATATCCAGATGTTCCAAAGCCTCACAGAGGCTGTGCCTGCGATTCCAAGCCTCAGCATGCAGCTGGAGGCCTGGATGATGTGGGAATGTGCTGCTGCTGGACCAGATGAGCCCTCCAAGCTCTGCCAACCCCCTCCTGCTCAAGCTGGAGGTGCTGGGAAAACAAAGTTATTGATTCATTGATGGTGCTTTAATTGGAAGAGATCCACAGAGCAGGAATAGCTGCAGCTCCCAGGGGTCCCTGGGAATATCCAGGCAGGTGCCTTTGTCACACGCTTGGCTAATGTGGAGATCTACAGGAGTCTGAAGGGGAAGCAAAGGGCATTGAGAGACACAGGGACTGGGCAGATTCCCACACCTGGGAGTGGATTCCTGCCTGCCAAGCCCCTCCTGTGTGTGTTTGGGATGTATTTCTGTGTCCCTGGGAACAGCTCATGGCAGGTATAATGGAATAGCTGACTGGCAAAGCATGGTCTGTGTTTCAAAAATGCAAACATAACTCCACGTGCCTTATCTGATAAAAGTATAAAATAATCATTACTCAGTGGCAGAGCCTGTTCTTGTGTGTGCCGTGGGAACAGCCCCTGGCCTGTCCCAGCTCTCTGGAGGTGACTCCAGCCCCAGCCCCAGCCCCAGCCTTCACTTTTGTGCCTGGATAATGACATCTGACAGCAGCTGAAAACACCGAGCTCATGGGGAGCTGCTGCCCTGGCAGGGTCAGGAGGATTTTCCCACCTCTGTTGTGCCATGGGCCAGGGACAATTCCCACACAAGAACCCAGCTGCTGTTCCCAGGTTTCAGAGCAGCACCAGATTGGAGAAATGTGCTTTTTCCTAACATTTTAAACATTTTGACATTGAACCAACCACCCCGATGGCACTTCTGGCCTGAAAGTGCAGGGCAGATGTTTAATGAAAGGGTTTACCTGGTCTAGGAGCCCAGGAAGCCAAAAGCAGGTGTGTTAGGAAGAGAGAACCCAGCCAAGCTTTTGCCCTCACCAGCAGAAGTGCTCCCAGTGAGTTGGAATCCCAAACAGCACTTTGTAATTTAAATTTAGGGGAAAAAAAAAAGGAAAGGATTCCAATTCCCTAGTAAAAAGGCAACATCGTCTTCTTTCCTGGACTTTCCCCCTGCACAAAAGCCTGGTTCAAGGCACTGGTGGTGTTGGCACAGGCGTTGTGGTGAGAATTAACAAACACCCCACTGACAGTCAGCCATTGTCTATGGCTCCTTTCTAATGTGATTTAACAAAAATGCCAGCAAGTCAGAATTAATGCAAATGAGTGCAAATTCACATATTCCAAAAGGATTAGAATATCATTAATGTGGGCATTAAATATTTAAACAATATCTCTATGAAAGAATTATGAGCTTTCAAAGCTTGTCTGTGTTTTATGACCACATTAAAGCAGTTGTAATGACATCTTCTATGCTGGGACTTGGAATTATCCCTTTTTTAAAGGATCATTGTGGCCAGAGCCCCCAGTGTCCCCCCAGGAGGTGGATCCTGGGTGTTGTTGCCCAGGGATGTGTCGGGGTGGGAGAGGCAGGCACGTGGCTGTGAGTGTAAAACCCAGCCCACATCACCAGCACAGCTCTCCAGGGCCCTTCCACCTCTGTTCTGGAGTCAGAGCTCGTCCCTGGCCTTTAACCATCTGGGATTCCACTGCTGGAGAGCTGGGAAGGTTTTCCTGCCTGTGAGGGATCCTGTCCCTACAAAAGTGCAAGAATTCCCAGAGCTTTGTTCCCTCTGCTTTGCCAACTGCTCATTCTGTGTTTCAGCTCCATGGGATCTCTTCAGCCAGGGCCCTGCATGGACAGGGATTTCCTTACTCATGGAATTAGTCTAATCCATGCTTTATTTACACATCTGACAGCCTGAGCTGCATCTGATACTCTGCTTTCCCACCTAAGCCAAATTCAAGCTAAAACAGAGGCACGTTCCATAACTAGCTGCAGTGAAAAGTTCTGATTTTTTGGGAATAACTTGATGGAAAGTCTTCCCAATTTCAGTCAAAGGAGCAGAAAGATTTGGAGAATGTCTCAGCTGAGAGAAGAGCTTGCAGGAAAAACAGATGACCACAGATTAGATGGAGACAGGGGGGGATCAAGGAGCTTATTTGAGTGGCAAATGTAAAATGAAGATATTCCCAGGGCAGGCTCAGCCTATCCTGAACCTGTCAGGCCTTTCCCTGGCTCTCCATGAGAACAGGAGCTCATCAGGATAACTAAAAGGATCCAAATTTAAATATTTGGGATGGCCTCAACACCCACAGTGGTGTTTTTAAGCCCAGAAGGGCTTTGCCAAGCAGGTCTGCAATGGGATCTGAGCTCAGCTCTCCACTCCTGGTACCAAGCACTTGTGTGCCATTTCCAGCAGTGCCATGTGTGCCTAACAAAGGGATTAAAATTAAAAAATCAGAGGGAATCAAGAGCATTATTCCTCTCAGGAAAAGGAGAGAGGAGTGAAGAAGCCACTTGTGTGACTTAATGCGTTTTCTGAGGAGCTCTCTGGCAGTGGGGAGGATTGTTTGGGAGAGAGCCACAGATCAGAGTCAGGGGAGGATCTTTGGGGATGGCAGTGAATTGTTCTCGAGGCTCTCCAGCCCTTGCTGCCGAGGCACTCAGCTCTGCCAAGTGCTGGGAACTGGCAGTGGGAAGTGCAGGGAAACACAGTGGGCTGAGCTGGATTCCCAAACACTCCATGCCTCACAGCTCTGCTTCTCCTCACAGCTCCCTTCAAGGGTTTAAAACAAACCGGGCCAGCAGCTGCATTGAGAGGGTTGTCCCTGGAACGAGGCAGGTGACAAGGGCTGGGTGGTCCCCGTGGGTCCCTCCCAGGGATTTTCCAGGAGTGTTCCTCAGGAACAGCAGCTCCTGCTGTTTCCTGCTGAGCCCGTGGCCCTTTTCCATGGGGTGCAGGGTGGTGGGACTGGCGGGCAGGGGAGCAGCAGGAGCTGGGCTGGTGCTCAGGGCTGGGCTTTGCAGTCCTGGCAGTGGCGTTGGAAATCTCTGCCCTCACCAGGAGAGAATTTCCTTGTGCTGCTCTCAAAGCCAGGGCTGGGCTGGGCTGCTTATCCTTGGAACAGAAGAGGATCCAGGCAGGGATGCAGATGGATTCAGACCCTGCAGCATTCCCTGTTTTCATTTCTGACCAGCACAAAATGCACAACCCACCAACCCGAGCTTCTGAACCTGCTTAAGGATGGTCAGACACCCCAAGCATCGGTTCTGTGACTAATCTGATCCATCTCTACATTTATTCCTTGTAATCAGCAATCTGTTAGCTTTAACTGCGGGCACCCTACGTGACCACTAATGATCTAATTAAATGCAACATATTAATGGTCCCCTACATGGATCTGTGATCCTGTAATGAATGGCGGAACCACACCACAACTCTGCTTGATTTGGTTGTAGCTTGGACTTTAAAATTATTTTCTCCATTTAAGGGCCAAATAATTAATGATAAATCCGTGCGTGACGCTGCTGTAAAATCCTTGATGAAACCTGCTCGGAGAAGAGCATCAAGCCCAGCTAAGGTGGTAGAAATTGGAATTAATTCAGCTCTTGCATAGATAGTAGTAGGTAGGAGGCTGAGCTGTAGGTCTGTGCTTACTTTGCCAGCTCCAGGTTTCCTGTTTTGTTGCCATATTCACAAAAACAGCAAAGGGGAGCTTTGGGGTGGAGCAGCAGTGACACCTGAGAGCTGCAGTTATTTGCTGGAATGTCAGCTCTGAGATTCCCTGTGATCTGCTGCAAACCTCGTGGTAGATTAAAGACAGAAACCGGGAAGCTGGAGACAGAGCTGGCTGCAGCTTGAAACAATCCCATAAATATTTATTTATGCACAGCTGCTCTCATGGGTGACTTACAAGAGGCTTCCATCCCCTTTCCCTTCTGATTTGTACAAGTCCCATAAATTGTCATTTTTTTGACCACTGCTTTATTTAACAGCTAATCCAGCAGCTTGGTTTCAAGTTAGACATGAGGAAAAGCTAGAGGATTATTCAAGGAATAAATAAATGGTTTGGTAGGAAGTTCCTCACATGAAGGGAACAGACTTTCTCAGCAAGGGGTCAGTGAAGGCTGATCCTGCCTTGGGGCAGCAGAGAAGCTCTCCAACCCCTTCTCACCCCCTTCTGAGGAATCTGTCAAATGTTTGTTGAATTTTCTCAGCTGTTTGTGTAAAGTGAAAAACCCAGGCCTGAACCTCGAGCACCAGAATGTCCTCACCCAGAAGGCAGAGGGTGACACCCAGACTGAAGCAAGCCTGGCCTGGTTTCTGTGCTGCCGCCGTGGAGCCAGGAGCCCAATTCAGTTTCTGGGTTGTTGTTTTTGTGCTTTGCAAAGTCTGCTAATTGGATTGGTTTCAACTCTTTATTGCTGCTGGCTGATCCCGCTGCGTCAGCTCTGTGCTGCGGAATCCTCGGGGCCGCTGCTTTTCCTCCGGGAACCTGGGATCCACAACGGGGCCTGCAGCGGGTCCGGGTCCGGGTCCGGGTCCGGGTCCGGGTCCGGGTCCGGGTGCGGGTCCGGGTCCGGGTCCGGGTCCGGGTCCGGGTCCGGGTCCGGGTCCGGGTTCAGGTCCGGGTTCGGGTCCGGGTTCAGGTCCGGGTCCGGGTTCGGGTCCGGGTCCGGGTCCGGGTTCGGGTCCGGGTCCGGGTCCGGGTCCGGGTCCGTGTTCGGGTCCGGGTCCGAGTTAGGGTCCGGGCAGGCAGGGACACAGCCAGGGCACAGGTGCCAGCAGCACAAAGTCCCCGCTGGCCCTGGAGGAGGCTGCTGCCTTGAGCCTCGGGGAGCCCCAGGGGAACCCCAGGGTGGAATTTCTGGAGCTCTGGCCTCAGGTTTCCCCAGCTGAGCTGAGCACGGAGAACCAAATGGATTTTCCTCTCCGTCATCACAAAGGGGTTGAGTGTGCAGAGAACTTGCTCAGAGTGGTCTCGGGCACCTGGATTTTGGGAACGTTCCCCCTGGAGAAGCTCAGGCAGGGGAAAGAGTGGAGGGCTGAACCTCCACAAGTTGCAGTGATTCCAGGGGGCTCCGGATGCTCAGGAACTGGTTGCTTTGCGTCTTTGAGCAGGCATTTTATACATGTATGTATAAGAAGAGCAGATAAATTGGGACAGTGCATGCTGCCTTTGCTCTGCTTTGATCAGGGTGTAACTCCTCCAGAGCTGCCCTGATTAAATCAGAGTGAAAATAAATTGAAAGGGCTTCTGTCTGATTTGTGAGACTTCTTCAGGTGTTAAGGGGACAGAAAAAACATCCAAAGAACCAGGAAGAGAGGATTTACCATTTCATTGCCAGGGCAAACTCTTGCTAACTCAGAGGGCAGTGAATTGGGGGGTAGGAGCTGTGGGATTTCAGTGCTCAGGTAGCAAAGAGCGAATCTCTGCAGAATCATCACCCCCATGTCCTGCACAGGACAGCCAGGACAACAAAGCAATTCTTCCCTTCCCAGTGTGGCCTTCCAGGAGCTGAGGCTGCTCAGCGGTGCTGCAGTGGTGCTGCAGGCCTCTCCATCAGCATTAGCACCTCTCCCCGCGCCATGAATATGGAAATCCCCGAGCCTTTGGTCTCACTTCCCCACCGAGGACAAGGGATGTTCCATCCCTGGCCACAAAAACGCTCTGCGGGGATGATTGAGTTACTCCAGTTGCTTAAAAGCTGCCTGGAGCCACTGAAAGGCCCTGACAGGCAGGGAGGGGAGGTCAGGGGTGGAGTTCATCACCTCTCTAACAAAATTAATCAAGGGGACAAAATCAAACACATTTGCCATTGAACACTGTGTCAATGCCCGCTGGAAAGCATCGTGGTGTGGTCCCGATTTAGAATTCCCAGAGGAGAGTGAGAAAAGCCTGGGGAAGGTCCAAGGAAGGAGAGCAAATCCCTTTGTTTCTAGGGAAAAAGGGAGAGAGAAGGATTGGTTAAGAAAAGCTGCAGAAAGAGAAATTATTGTCAGGTCTCCCTGTGATTTTAACCTTTCGTGAGATTATTTAAAGGTTTTTAATCCAACGGGGGGAACTGGGAAAGGAAAGAAATAAATGCCAGGAAGGTGAATCAGGCAGGAGCATCCTCCCAGACCCCTTGTGAGAGCTCAGCCAGGGCCCTGCCTGCCCTTGTGCTGCCCGGAGCTCCAGCAGGGCAGGATGAGCACCCTGCAGGTTTCTGACAGGAGACTTTGCCTTCACTCCTTCTTTCCACGTGGCTGGCCATGCCTAGATCCACTTCCAGAGGGGGATTTGCAGGCACAGCCCGGCTCCTGTCCCCATCCCAGCCCCTTCCCAGGAGCGCTGCAGAGCCTGGTCCCTTCCCAAACCCTACAGCTCCGCCCGGCAGCGCAGCTGGGCCACCCAGATTGGGAAAATTGATGCTTTTTCTCTCTGGGTCAGCGTCCAGAAAACTTTGAAGCATCAGAGGGATGTATAAAACAATCTATAAACCATTTCCTTTTCACTCCCTGCTGGCTCCTTCCCCCCATTCTGACCCCAGTTTGTTTGTGCCAGTCTGGGGTGGACAAACAAACCCAAATCTCTCTTTGCTGGCTGCTGTAAAACACAGGCAGAGCCTCAGCACTGAGATAAGCAGAGATTTCACTGCAAGAGGCAGGAGATCCTCAGAGGATGTTGCCTCTAGGGAAATTTGTTCAGCAAGAGGCTTTATTTTTAATGTGAAATGGAGGAACAAAACACAGAATTGAAGCTTTTTGCTAAACCTTGCATGGGGCCCACAGCCCAGCTCGCTCTTTTTGGAGCCTTTTTTCAGCCTGCTGTTATTCATGCCCCAGATTTGCTTTTTCTCAGTGGGTTTCCCGAGATAAAAATGTTCATTCTGAAAGAAAAAAAAAAAAAAGATAAAAAAGTATAATTCTGCTTTGTAACCAACCAGGCTCTCCCACAAGTCCCTTTATGTTTTAAATGAGCAGCACATTTCAGGTGTGCAGCTGAATTTCCTGATTGCCAAAGCTGCTTGTCAAAATTATCAAGGCAATGGTAGCAGGCCCAGTTGCAGTAATTTGATTATTAGACAAAGCATGCAGAAACCTCCATGTTTCCCTCCCCTTCTAAATACAGTTGTTCCCGAATCTTTTACTGCTGCATTCGGTGATCTTTTGCTGAGGTTCAGGGCTTTGAGCAGAGCAGCAGAAGTTCAAGTTGTTCAAGTTTCCTTCAGCACCAGACTGATCACAGAAAAACAAAGGCAGAAAAACGTGAGGAAAAGCTGTCTTTGAAATGAGGCCTTGTCCTGATTACACCCAGTGGCTAAAAGGGGAAGGAACTTGGACAAAAACTCCATCTGGGAGCTGTTCAGTCTGGATTTTCAGGCAGACTTGCATGTTGCTCGAATTTCTTTTCTTCCTGCCTTGACCCCAGCAGAAAACTTGGCCGATCTGTTTGGGAGATCAGTGTGGAACAGAGCCGGGAGCTTGGGAAGCTCCTGAATCGAAGAAAGATGTGAAAGCAGTGAGGAAATGACCAGGCCTGGAGCTCCTGAGGGGGCTGAGGGCGAGCACTGCCATGGAGGCAGCGGTAATTTACACATTCCTTGGGAAAACACCCACACAGGGGCCTCACTGCCAAACATTTCCTTTCATCCACTGCAGTGCTTTCAGCACTGAACAATGCCTTGCTCTTGAACTGCCCCGTTCTCCTCTCACTCCACACCAGGCATCAGCTTTTCCTCCTTTCCAGCAGCGAGCCCAGGGCTGAGGAGAGCAGGACAGTGCTCGTAGAGATTGGCTTTTCACGGCTTTTGCTGAGAGGACACGCAAAGCTCTGCATCATAACAGCTGATGTGTGAACTGCCCTAGTTTTATGGCTCCCAGCTCAAGTGGGGCTTTTTGGGGTGCAGATGAGCAGCAGGGATCCAAAGGCTTTTCCAGCTCAGAAATCAGGCACCAGCCCATGGGAGGAAAGCTCCAAACACTCCAAAACTCAGTGTGGACGAGGACTGAGGCCAAATCTTGGCTGTGGAGAGCCCTTACCCAGGCTCAGGACACCAAAGGGAGAGCAGAGTTCACCACGCTCCTCCCAGGAATATTGGGCAGGGCTCTGTGTTTGTTTTCCCCACAGGGAATCTTTGGTATTTCCACATTCGGTGACTCTGCTGCACACCCAGCCTGGAGATGTGGCCCTGGGTGCTATCAGGGTGATAATTGATTGTGCCAGGGCTCAGCACAAACATTCTGCTGAACACCAGGAGAAATGGAAATCCGGAGATGTGTTTACCAGACACACAACCCCGGAGATGCTGCTCCTCCTGTTGCCATGGTTACTACACTTGTCTGACAATATTAGGAGGAAAATGTTCACATTGATTTCTCCCCCCTCCCCTTGTTTTCTCACTGAAGTAAAAGATGATACCCGGGAATTAAATGAATCCCTGGGCAGTTTCCAGCACAGGGAACACTGTACTCAGGGATGGATTTTTCCCCTTTGGACTTCACCAGCCCAAAGCATTCCCTCAAATTCCCCATTTGCCACTGCTCCTCTCCCCTTAACCCTTTGCATGCCGTGCTTTCCAGAAGGAGGATCACTCCAGGGGTAGGGGAAGAGGGATTATTGAGGGATGGATGGTTTGTGTACTGGAAGCTGTGCATAATTTTTTTTAAGGTAGAAAGTGTTCCAAGCAGTGTTCTTTCATTGGTGCTCAGAGGAGTGTGGGTGCTCTCATTTCACTTTGTAACTCCCATTTAAACCAAGTCAGCTGGGAATCAACTCAGAGACCAGCATTAAGCTGAATTTCCCATGCTGTGAGGACAAATATGATCCCAGGAAATGGGGCTTGCCCCCTCTGACCTTGTTCCTGTAACACTCGCTCAGCTCTCTGATGGCCCAAAGGAGCCATCCCACTTTCACAGTCACTCTTCCATCCCCTGGGCACACCTGATGCTGTTTGAAGCAGCCTCTGAACTGATTCAAGCCTCACTGGTACAAAACTCCTCAGGTGTGAAGCCTGCAGGGAAGGTGGAGAGGATCAGCAGTAACAGAACAAGGGAAAATGGCTTTGAAGGGACAGGGAGGAGATTCAGGGGGAATATTAGGGAAAAACCCTTCCCTGTGAGGGGTGGAGGAGGGAAGAGTGGTGCTCTGGCACAGAGGGAAGGAATCCAAGGGGAAGCTTAGTTCCTCCATTTAGCAATTAAAATCAATCTTTCCTTTCCTTATTGGAATCTGAGAATCCTAAAAGCTTCCAGCACTGAACAGTGAGGAAGGAAACTTGCTGAGTGCCAAAGACTCTCAGTCCATCCTATCAGCAGCCCCCCTGAAAAACTACAAAATAACATTTGTACATCCCTGATCCTTCCCCTAAACCAGGGGCTTCGTCTCTGCAGCTTATCCTGAAATGGGGCTGAGGGATATTAAGAAGCCACAGAGCTGAGCACGGGGTTGCTTAGCAATCCAGCACGAAGATTCCCGGGAATCACTGCTAAGCTCAGATGAATTTAATGTTCCCATCACAAACTGGCACAGAACTTCTGAGCATCACTTCATTGTTCTGTTTAAACCTTCAACATTTAGATACGAAAATCTTAAACATCTCAGCCTTTACTCTTTTTTCTGTACTTTAATGCTTTCAGTCCCTCAGTTTATTCCTCCCACGCTGAAGAACTGAGGCAGCAGCACAAGATTCCAAACACCTCGGTGTCGTTTTTACCTTTGCTGGCTGCTGCAGCAAATTAAAATCACCTGCTGGTGATAATCCCCCTGCCTGGAGGCTTAATGATGCCATGAACTCTGCAAGGGGAGTTTTTGGTGTTTGATCCAATTATCCAGAGCTAAAGATGACTCAGGATGGAGAGAGGGATGATGCCAGGCTTCTGTGTCATTAGATGGTCACACACAAGAGATGAGCCTTTGAAGGGGATGTATCACAGACTTTTACTGCAAAATGTGATTTAGATAGACAAGACTAAAGGCTGGGGGAAAGAATTTCTCATTCCTTCAGCCCACCAATGGGAAAATGAGGTGCAGTGATGCACGAGGACCTCTAAAAGCCAGCGCAGTGCCGAGCTCAGCCGGGGGACTCTGGCGTGGCTGATTTCAATCCTGCCTGCAGAGCCACGCTTTCTCCTGGCTCAGTGGCTCCTGCTCTTTCTTTCTGCTTTTAATTTACATTGCACAATTTCATCATTACTGCAGGCCCTTCGGGCTATTTATTCTTGGAGAATAAAAGCTGAATGAGAGCAACACGTGCAGGAGCTGCAGCAGAACCCTCCCTGCTGCTGCCCGGCAGAGTTGGGGCTGCTCTCTTTGGACTCCAGACAGGTGACAAGGAGCAGAACAGGCTGCCCTGAGGGGCTGGAGCTGCCCCATCCCTGGGCGTGGCCAGGCCAGGCTGGGATGAGATGCTGCAGGTGGTGGGAGTTGCCCAAGGTTGGGATGAGCTTTAGGGCCTCTCCCAGCCTAAACCAATGCATCAAATGAAGCAGCTGTTTGTCACTTCCCCTTCCAATGTGTTTGAGAAGAATTAATGTGAAAAGCCGCGGTGTTTGCCCCCTCCTGTGATATTTAGCCAAACAAGACTTCCTGAGGCAAAGAGAAAGGTGTTCCAATGGGACGTGCTCAGCAGGTGGGGCGGCAGGGGCTCGGGCTGATCAAAGTGCTCTCCATCCACACGTCCAGGCAAGCTGCACAGCCCCACGCCTTCCTTGTCAATGCTGGGCTTTCACAGCCCTGAGAAGTGAAACAATAACGTTAATTGATTTGGGGAGCTGCCCACGGAGTGCACTAATAAAGGTGGCCAGCAGCTCGTGGGCTTGGTGAGCGAGTCCTTAGAAGAATAAGGAAAATTAAGCTTTAATTCCTCTAACATCAGCACCAGCCCTCCTGCACCCAGCCAAAACACATCCCTAGAAAACAGAGCTCCAAATCCTTTATCTGGTTTGTTCCGGGAGAGATTTCTGAAATGTGGAATTTCTGTGCAAGCCTTTTTTTTCCCCTGAAAACAACAGATGTGAGCAAAGGACACAAAGGGGGATGAAAAGATCTGTTTTGATGAGTAGGCCTGGGAGAATTAAGAGCAAGTTCTGAGTGGGATCTCCTGGCCCATGTGCACAGAACAGAGCATCCTCAGTGCCTGGGTTGATTCCACATCCCACAGGACCCTTTGCCTTGTGCTTCCCACCAGCTTTGTCCTTTCTGCTTCAACTGAGCAGGACCAGGAGAGTCTGTGCTGTAAGCGGGGCTGGCTGGAGCTCTGGGATGGGGAAAGGGACAAACCAAAGCTGCTCTGTGCAGAAACCCAGGTCCAGCATCCCTGGGGACAGGCACAGCGGGGTCCCAGAGCCATTTGCACGGGTGACACCCCTTGCTCAGCCAGCCAGGCTGTCAGGGAGTCCTGGTGGTGCCCAGCAGCCCCAGGAGACCTTTCCTGGCTCTCTGCCACCCCGAGCAGCAGCCTGTGCACAGGAGCTCCTGGGGCAGCTGCTGGGCTCCACAGCTGATTTGTTCCTCCTCAGCAGGTCCTGGGGAGGCTCCCAGGGAAGCCCTGGGCTGCGAGGGGAGGCTGCTGGCCCCCGTGACAAGTGACATGATGGAGAAAATTGCCATGCCAGCCCTGGTTAGGGACAGCATTTCCCTCCCTGCCCCGGAGGAGCCCGAGCAGGTCCCGGCCAGGGGAGCTGGGAATCACCTGGAGCTGCTGGCCCTGGGCTGGGTGGGGATGTTTGGGAGGACACCCAGGGGAGGCTGCTGGGGCCTGAGGGGATTCTGAGCACATCTGCACACTTGACCTGCTCCTCACCCCTGCCTTTGCCAGGAGACACAGGGAACAATGTGCTCCTTTCTGGGCCAGAGTGCCTTGGCATTTTTGGCTGCTTCCTAGGGATGAGCTCACAGGGGACTCAGGGAAAACAATTCCTTTTCTCCCTAATTAGAAACAATCAGCACCTCTCAACTCTCTCTAGGTCTGTTCAAAACCATTTGCTGGCTCTTGCAAAGCCCCTTCCCAAAGGCCTGGTTTTAGAGACACAAGGCTGGGCTAAGCTGGCTCCAGCTGCAGCCTCTGCCACTCTTGGGTGGCTCTGAGGGCATCATCTCCCTGTTCATCAGCCCCAGAGCACCCCCTGCTACCCCCCTGGACCGACCCCTAATGCCTCCACACACTCTTTCCTCTATCAGACAGGAAGAACTTTGGAACAAAGTTTTGGAAGTTCCAAATACCCCCCTAAGATCTGCATCCCAACCTCGCCTAGGAAGCCTTTTTATAACAATGAATTTCCATCCCACCTGACAGGGACCATAGGCAGCTGCCACCCTGATTATTCACAGCACAGAAATCTCCTCTGACAGGTTTTGGTTTCCTTATTTCCTCCCATGAATTGTTTCCCTGGGAGCCTGGAGCAGGGTGCTGTCCCAAGGAGAAGGAAGAGCTGGCAGCAGAAGTGTGCACAGCACTGCCTGGGCTGTGTGCTCAGACATCCACGCTGTCCCTCCACCTCCAGGGTGGTGCAGGGAATTTTCCTGCTAAAGAATTTCCTTGGAAATGCCCACTGTTCCTCCAGATCATTGTAACTCCGTTAGTTGATCACAGCCTTTTACCAGTAGTGTTTGGCAGAGCTGATGAAGAACCTCACCAGGGTCAAAAGAGAAGGAAAGAAGCATTTCCCAAATTTTCTCTTTAGCCCAGTTTTCTCCATTCCCAGGGCCCACTCCCTTGCACTGCAAATGAATTTGTCAGAAACCAGGAGCTGGCTCCTGTGAGAGGTGGAACCGTCCCAGTTCTGATGAGAGCCCATCCCAATCCCCTCCCACCTGAGCTGGGGGATGTGGGCTGTGTTTGGCACCCTCCCACCGGGGCTTCTTTGTCATCAGATACCCTCAGCTCTGACCAGGAATTTCTGCTGCAACTTGAACTTTAAAGAGCAGCAGCCCTGTTAAGGGCAGGAGGACAGGGAAGAGGAGGAGGAGAGCTGGGATGGTTTCCATGGAAGGAGGAGCAGGCAGGAGTCGCTGGAGGGTCTGATCCCCCTGATGCTCCTCAGGACACACAAAGGGACAAAGAGAACTTGAGCAGCTGGAAAATGTTTCTATCCTCAAAATCCAGCTGCCACTGAGATTCCTGGGTTTGCCTTCCCTCCCCTGCCCTTTGGATCTCCTGTCTTTTAGTTTGTGCCACAGAACCCTGCAGGAAAGAACAATTCCCTTATTCCTATGGAAAGGGAAAGGATAAATCCCAATCCCAGACCAAACAGATTTAAAAGCATCTTTAGTCTGAAAGTGATGATAACAACCCTCACCAGCAGCAAAGGAAGGCTCCTCCAGGAAGGCCAGCAGCAGCCTAAATGTATTTTTGTGGGGAAAAGAGAACTTTAAAAACACAGATTGCCCAGGGAGGGAATATTTGCATGGATATTTTCCTTGTGCCTGATATCACATCTCCCTGCCTGGGAAATGAAGCGAGGGGAATTTTTTTGCATGCTCTGCATGGACGAGGTAATGGGAGATTTTGTGCTCTAAGTGGAGATAGCAGAATCACATTGGGCAGGTGAGAAATTGCCTCTCACTTTCCTGCAGCCACTATCACCATTCTGAAACAGGGAGGGGGGCTGGACAGAGAAATTATCTCCAGGAAAAATAAAACAGCTTTTAAAATAGCAGGCCTGGAGGAATAGGTAACTCATCTGTAGGAGCAGTGCAATACAAGAGGAAATCCAGATTAATATTTAGCAGAAGCAACAAATTCTTAACACCACATTTTCCCCCAGAACATTCTTTTCTCCACTTTATTGTTCCTTTCCTTTGGCTCAGCTTGAATGCTTTGGAAACAACTCAGGTGATTCTTTGCAGACTAAAGCAGTCATAGGGGTTTTTTTGGTGCTTCATGTACAGGTGATGCAGCAGATTGTTGGTGCAGGTGCAGCTTCAAAAATTCTTCCAGGTAATTGGGATTTTTTTTAAGGAGCCATTATGGAATTTCTCATTCACATCTCATCATTTGTGAGGTTTCAGCTCTTCTCTCTAACATTGGGGTGTTTTTTTAGCCGCTTCAGAATTTTTGTTTTGGATTTCAATATGGTTTTAATTAAAGATGTTAATGACACACATAATGCTCATGAAAATAACAGCAACACTCCCCCAGTGACTCACTAAAGAAAGCACATCAGGTTGTGCCTTTATGCTGAAATAGCTGCATGTGGTGATGTCCCATTTTATCTCTTCACAACCTTGGCTGTGACTGAATTGAAATTCCAAAAAAAACCCCTTGAAATGGCTAAAACCCCATGAAATTTGGCTTTTCCCCCTTCCTTTGGCTGGCAAGGGCCCTTACCTGGGAGGAAAACAGGCCAATAATTGGGAATTCAGCATCACCACGTGCTTGCTCAGTGCTCTATAAATACGAAAGGGAAACCCAAGGAAATAGGAATCAATATTCCAACACACCTGGTGGCCTTTGGAGCTGCCCAGGTTTATTCTCTCCCTGCAGTCACTCTGAGTTCTCCTCTCCTTGCAAGCCCCCCTCTGTTGGCATCAATAACATATTAATATATTCCTGTGTACTAAGCAGCTCTTAATAATTACGTCAACCCTTAATTTGCAGCGACTCAATTACTGCAGCAGCTCATTGACATTGTTAAGGTTAATAACTCTGAGATTCAGAGGACAGGACACATTACAAACCACGCTGATTGTGGCAATTGTAGCCGCAAACCAGGGGAACAAGAGGCAAAATGTTATTTAGCAACACTCAGGCAACAACTTTGCCAACAGCCAAATCCCCTGGGTGAGCTGCACAGGTCCATGCATGGTGCCCTGGGGAGGTTCTGACAGGGAAATTCAGGCAGTTTGGGCTGGGAGGGTCTTTTCTGAATCCTGGGGGATTTTTACTTGAGCCAGGTTTTGGATCCAGCAGGAGCAATGCTGGTGGGCCGGTAAAAAATAGCAAATTTTCTCATCCCAGTGGTCTGTCTGAATTACAACTCCTCTACAACAATCTCCTTGAGGGAAAAGGCCTGTGGAATGTTGCCCCAGCACTGGTTTGACCCTTTGTTCTGAGCATGGCCTTAAATATTTCTGCTTTTCCTCCTTCAGAGCTGGAGCCAGGCAGGACCACTCCTCCCATCCCCAGCACTGATCGAAGGAGTGATGGTTTAATGTGTGTGCTGAAGTGACTCCTCAAATGAATCTTAATCACACGGGCTAATTAGAGGCTGTGTTTGTTAATCAGATGTGAATAGCAGGCTGATTTCTCTATTTAGATAAACGTCTGCTGCAAAACCTCTTGGCAGATGGGCCAAGGTTTGCTCCCCCCAGCCTAAGTGGGCAGTTGAGCAGGTTGCAAACATCGGTTCATAGCTAATTAGGGACAAATGAAAGCAGCAATTCTGGTGTCCACAGCACGGCCCAGCCACTCTGCCGTGGCAGCAGGCAGGGAAGGGCTGTGTGCTGGAATCTGCAGTTGCAGCTCCTGGATCCTCCTTGGGGCTGTTGCCGTGAATTGGGCTAAGCTGATGCACAGGACTGCTTGCAACTCTCTCCCCTACAAAATAAATCAGGGTGGGATTCACTTGCAGGCTTTACAGGCTGATAAAAACCGAGTTAAATTCTTGGGGATGCCCTGTGCAGGGCCAGGAGTTGGACTTGGATGACCCTTGTGGGTCCCTTCCAACTGTGCTTCCATGATTCCAAATAAAACCGAAACCTGGAGACAGCAGCTGCAGCTGATCTTGTGGCAAACCCAACTTTAATCCAAGTTTCTGATGCCCTCAAGTCCTGAAACCAAGGAAAACGTGAATTTAGCCTTAAAAGGTCCTAGAGATTCTGTTCCTTGGGTTGTGGGTGCTTTGCCTTCTGCCAGCTCTCCCCTCCTCATCACCCCACGGATCTTCTCCGCTATGCTGGGGTGGCTCTGGCTGGGGCATCACCTCCCTCCTGGCTCCTCCAGTCAACAGCTGAAGTTAAAATGAGATTTTCAATGTGTTTGGCTTCCCTTGCACTCTCCAGAATTACCCTGAAGAGTATTTAAATATCTCTCCTAATAATTACACCGAGTTCCCTCTCCCCATATTCCCAGCAGCAGCTCTGCCAGTAGAAGTGCTGAGTTATCCTGCTTTTATCATGCCTACCTATGGATTACAAATAGATCTTATTAACTGCTCCAAGCTGACACATCTATTGGAATAAAGGGGCTCGTTTCTTCCCAGGCAGCAGAACAATCTTCCTGTTATGCTAATAAATACAGGAATTTGCATACATCTAATCAGATGGGGAGGCTCAAACAGAGCCCAGCGCTCCTGGGTGCTTGGGGGAGCTGCTCCTGCAAGGGAATTTAGGGGAAGTGGTCACCATCAGTTGGAAGTGGGCAGGGACTGGGAGAGAAGGAGGTGGGAGTTGCCATCAATCCAGCTGAGGGGGATTGTGTTGCAGAGCCCCATCCTGGGCTGCACAGCCTGTTGCATTATGCATTGTCTGCATTAAGTGTTGTACTAGGGATAGGAGAAGGCAATTTGCTCGGAGCTCTGATGGTGCTGGGTGTCCCTTTGGATGCATAAGGAGCCCTGCAGTGGCACCGCTTTGTGCTTTTGTCATGTGGCAAATGCAGCACCCCAAAGCCCCAGCCCTGGCAGGTGTTGCTGCTGTGGGTGCTGGGAGCATCCCCAGCCTCACAAACCCCCTTTTGCTCTGTGGTGAGCAATCCCTTTCCCTCCAACCCCATCCAGATAAAGAAACCAATAAAAAGTCCTGCGGGTTTGGGGAGAGAAGCTGCTCAGATGCTGGAAGGATTTGTCACACCCATGACCTTGCGCAGGGTTTTGTGTCTTGGACAGCCCTGCACCAGACCGGGCTGAAACTGGGGTTTTTATGTGGCAGAAAAGGGAAGTTTCTGCAGCCTCCTCCCTTTTAGAGCTGGTTCAGAGCTGGCAGTGCTGCAAAGATGCAGCTTCTTTCCTCTCTGCACCGGTATTAATGACAAACGTGTCATTAATAATTCTATCCCTGCTCATCCCTGCTGCTGCTCCCCTCCTGCTTTACCCTCCAACAGTCTGGATTTGCTTTTGGAGGGCAGGAGAGTGCTGCCTTCCCTCTTCAGCACATGTGCAAATGCCTAGCAGATGTCTGCTTCCCTGTGGGAAGCCTCCCTTGGACCAAACCCGAGGATGTGCTGCGCTCTGGGCAGGGGAGGCTCATTTAGCTGGAGAGGCAGGTGAAGTCAAGGAACACCTTCATGGCAAAACCAGATGCACCCTTCTTGCAGAATGAGCCTTAAACCACATTTCCCACCACGTTTTCGCTTCAGATCCCATCTGGATTCCTGGCTGGAAGCGTTGCTGATGAGTCCAGCCCTTCCCATTCCTGCCGGGGAAGGGCCGGGAGCCCGGGGCTGGTGCCGAGCACTCCCAGTTCTCCCGGCAGAGCAGCCCGGGAGCTTTGATTTTTTCCCTTGGAAAACACTTGCCATGCACCTCTAAATGCTTTAGGAGCAAATATCGCTCCAGCTCCGCTGGGGCAGTAGCTGGGGACTCTTCTCACAAGGTGAGGATGCTCCAAGGGCAGAGTGGGAGAATTTGTTGTGGCAGGATTTCCAGCTGGGATCAGGCAGAGGAGGCACCCAAGAGCTCCCCCAGGGCAGGGACACCAGATTGCTCAGAGCCCCATCCAACCTGGCCTTGGGCAGTTCCAGCTGCTCTGGGAACCTGTGCCACAGCCTCACCTCCCCAGAGAGGGGGAAAGAAACAGCCCCTCTCTGCAGAGCTGGAAAATCACTTTTCCATCATGTTCTCCTTTAGGTTCAGGTTCTGGAGGTGCCCCTGCCTTCAATCCATGGTCATGTTTAAGCAACAGAGTCCTCTGCCCCCCATGCTTTCCATGTGCTGGAGAACAGGGTGAAAAACTTCAATTCAAATTATAAAATGGTTTAATTCTCATAGAGAATCTTTAAGCACCACCTGCTTCTTGTACAACACCTGTAAAGCAAAATATTCCGCTCGGGATGGTTTGGGCAGGGTCCCTGTGAGCAGCGCAGGGCTGGGGATGCAGGGACCGGGTTTGTGGTGGCTCCTTGGCTGAATTTTGGGGTTCCAAAGCCTTTAGCTGCCCATCACCCCCCAGCACAGCCCTCCCTTGTAGCAGTTACAGGTCAGACAACAAGAGCAGCATCAATGTGGGTGAAATAAAAGCAGCCATGGCCAGCAGAGCCCTGCAGCATTCGTTCTGCACCTAGCCAGGCCATTTATCCCAGCAATGATGACTTCAAATTTTATCCACTTGGTGCAGCTCCAAGAGGCTCACAGCACATTTGGAATTCATGCAGGAAAGGACTTCTAGACACTTTAGCAGGGCAGGACCCTTGGAGGAACCGGGAGGTTTTCCTGAGAACGTTCAATGTCGCCTTAAATTAGGCCATAAAAAGTAAGTGCTTTTTAAAAGCAATCTTGCACAGTAGGGTCTGCATTGTCAGAGCTTCCTGGTGATTTAAAGGTTCTCCTTCCTTGTGGCTCCTGCAAAAAATCCAACAAACAGGAGCTTGGCTGCTGTGAAAAATACCCTTGCCTGTAAATCTGGAGGAAAATCTATATATATGTATATATGTATCTATATATATAAATATATATATAAAAATGTGATAAACATCCATAAGCCAGAGCCCATAAAACAGGGAGGCTGACAACAGAGGTGGGAAGCACTGCCAGGGGAAGAGCAAACCTGGATTTTTTGGCTAGGGATGTAAAGGTGGCTGCTGCCGAGATGTTTTTCATGGTGTTTCTTGTAGTATTTCCTTTTTTTAGAGCAATGAACAAGAGAAAATCCCACAGCACTGAAGTGGCTCGTTTGTCACCAAGCTGCTTTTTTTTTGCCTCGTTCTTTCTGTTACATCATTTGAGTCTCCCTTGCTGCGTTTCCAGCATTTCCTGAATGTTTTATTTTCGAACTTTTCTTGTGGGAGAGATGGTTCTGTTGGATGGGCTTTGGGGCTGGGCTGGGTGTGTTCTCCTTTTGCTGCTGATCCACATCCCCACATGTGCCTCCTTCCCATTGCTTGACTTCAGATCTGGCTTCTTTGGTGGTAGTGCTTTATTCAAATCTGTTTTAATGTCAATATTGTATTTTATTATATTTCATTGACCACTGGATCCAGTGACAGCTGCCCTGCATGGCCAGCATCTCTCTCCCAGTGCCTCTTACAGAGTTTTCTTACCCCCTGAACCCCTCTGTCATTAGTCCTCCCCTGGCCTTCAACTTCAATCAGCTTTTGCCTCCCTGTCCTTGGGGCAGCTTCTCCTGGCTCCAGAGCCACCTCCCTGGCTGTGCCTGGAGTTCCCAGAGAATGGGAGTGGGTTTCTCTGTGGGGCAGGGCTGGGGCTCAGCTCAGCAGAGGGTTGGGAAAACAATGTGGGGAGGAATTAGTGCAGAGCAGCAGAGCCTGGCCTTTCCCAGAGCCTCACTGAAAAACCCCTTCAGAGGCATTTAATGTCCCCTGGCAGGGGCTGCAGTGGCTGACCCAGGGGACAGGAGCCCTCCCAGCCCCACTGGGTGCTCTCAGTCACCTTGCAGGGGTTGGGTTTTTCTGAAAATGTGCACATGGACAAAATAAAAAGGGTGGGGGGAGCGGGGGCGGCAGAAATCAGCTTGGAAAATAACATTCCCTTCCCCATCAGGAGCTTAACAGGAAAGGACAAGACCCAAGCCCAGCTCCAAAAGCCTGGTCCTAATCTCTGATGACATCTGGAGCCAGCACCAGGCGAGGGAGGAGCTCTGCAGCACCAAACAGCCCAGAGCAGCAGAGAACAGAGCAGTTTTCATCTCCCCAGTTTTCTGCCATGCCTTTCAGTGTGGCAGAGGGAGCTGAGCCTTGCAGCTCTGCCAGGCACCAGGAGCTCTCCTGACTGGGCTTTGCAGTCCCAGCTCTGTGCAAGGGCTTTGCTGTGTGCCACACAGCAAAATCAGAGCTGCAAGGGCATCTAAATGGGTGAGCAGCCAATCTGCAAATTCATTAAATATTTGCCACAGCACTGGTGGTTCTTTTATCTCCTGTCCCTCTGCCAAGGGATCCACAGTGGGAGCACCCCCAAATTGAGCTGAGCTGGCAAAACCCTAGTAGAAAAAGCCCAAAATACACCCAGAGAGGGAGATTTCGGGGGCTGTTGCTCCTCAGGGTGTTCTGGCTGCAAGCTGCCCTTGGCTTGCTTAAACCCCTGCACTTGGGAAGGAAAATGATGTGACAGCGCCAATCTTTGCAAGAAAAGGACACAGAAAGCAGGGCAGGTTCAGGTCCCCTCGGGGTTAGGAAGAGTCCCCTAAGGAGGAACTTCAGAGCTTCATTCCACCACTGGTGCTGAGCTCCAGATGGAAAAATCATCAGGGCAAACTTCCTGACCTGAGCTGCTGCAGGTGCAGAGATCAGGATGAAATAAATAATTGTGCAGCTGAAGTCTCTGAGCGAGATCCATGAAGGAAAAAGAGAAGAGAGATGGGGATGGGGGCACCAAGCTGCCCTGGAATCCTGCAGCACGGGACTGAGCACTTGTCTGGACAAGGTGGGGAAAGGTGGGCAGGAAGGCAGTGATTTGCATACAGAGTGCTGAGATAATGAAAAAGACCAATTAAAAACATCAATCAGGGGCCTCATGGTTTAATCATGAGGCCTGGCAAGACTGGATTGTCCCTTCCAACAGGAGGTGGCTCTGCAGTGAAGGAGCTTTACTGGAGGAATCCAGGTGAATTCTGACACCCAGGACACATCTACACGGGGCTTTTCCTTTTCCTTCTCCATTTGGCTTTTGCAACACCTTGAATTAGAACCAGCTCTTGTTTCCACATCAGGAATGAGGCCAAGGCTGGTGTCAGTGGTTTGTGTTTTGTGCCAGCTCTGCAATGTCTTGATTGCAAAACCTGCTCTTTTCCCAGGTTCCTAAATCTTCGTTTCTGCTGGTTTTAATTGGAGGTGAGCAAAGTAATGATCTGTCAGCCATGCAATCCCTGCTCTATTCATCTTGCCAAAAAGGAAAAAATCTGAATTAAAGGAGAAAAGAATGATCTTGGAGGTGTTTTCCAGGCTTAATGAATCTGTGATCCTGCGGTGTGTGACTGCAGAGGGCCCAGCCAGGGGCAAGGGTGGCCTGGGTGTCACCAGCCAGCTCAGATGGGGCTGTGACACCTGGGCTGGACATCCAGGCACAGAGCAGGGCCCAGGGGAGTGCTGAGCTGTCTGTGGGTGCTCCAGAGAGCTCCACTCAGGGGGAAAAGCAATGTTCTAATCCAGGGAGGAGCTTTCTCCTCCAGCACCTCATAGAAATCCCTTTATCTATATCATTTATTGTCATATTATCATACCAGGGCTGGGCCACCTCCCGCCCTCCTGAGCCCCCAGATCCCTGCAAATCCAGCTGAGTATTCCTCCTGCTCCACCCCCAAGCACAGCTGGGCTCCAGACAGCATTTATTTATTTATTCACTTCACAGAGTGAATAAAGCTAATCCGCCGTGCTTCCCATGCTGCCCTGCCCTGGCCACGCTGGGGAGCTCAGGCAGAACGATCTGCAGGGCTGATACCTGAGCAGAACGGGCTGGGGAACACCTGGGACAGGCAAAGGGAGCTCCCCACTGCAAGTTCTTGGGATGCTGCATGAAATGCAGTGTCTTCCCTAATGTGGGATTGAATTCCAGCCCTGCTCTGTCAAGAAGAGGAGTCCAGGCCTTGCTCAGAGGCCAGAAAGGGATGCCCAGGAAGCTCCAGCTGAATATGGGGAACAGCTTCCCTAGGCAGCGATGCAGACAGGAACAGAGCAGTGAGGGTGTGGATGCTCCCTCACTGGGGACATCCAGAGCCTCCTGGAGGAAATTCTGTGCCCTGTGCTCTGCCATGACCCTGCTTGGGCCAGGTGGTGCCTTCCAGCCTGACCCAGCCTGAATTCTGTTCTTGTGTGGAGATGAAATTCATTTCATTTCCTAAGCGCCCCCTTCTACCCTTCCTGTGCCCTTGATGCCTCCTGCTGTCCCAGCAGCCAGAGCCCTTCAGGAAGGACCGGTGGGAGTGGGAAGGAGCCAGCTGAGGTAAGAGTCAGCTCAGCAGGGCTGATGCAGTGAGGGCTGTGCTGAGGGAACTGGAGCACCCACACCCGAATGTTACTGCTGTAAGGGCAATTTCAGGGACCTGTTTCTCATTAGTGACTGCATTATGGCTACTAAATTAGGCTGAGATAATGAGGTGACATCTCCTCAGTCGGGGGAGATGCTTTGTGCAGGCAGGGCTGGAGTCAGAGCTGTCCCAGCTGTGCCACCACCGAGCATCTCCTCTCTGTGCCCTGAGGGGCACCCGGGCCAGCCGAGCTGAGCTTCCCGAGAAGCACCTGGGAGCAACTCCTGCAGACCAGGCTCTTCCCCTCAGCTTTGTATGGGATTTGTGGTGTTTCCAACAGCTTTTGTTTCTGTGAAAATCGCTGCAAAACGTGCTAGAGCCACCCTCTCCTCAGCAGCTCAGCTCTGTCAGGGAAATTCTCCAGCTTCAGAGTGCCCAGGGTGAAGAAATGAATAGCAGCTGCCTGGGAGTGTTTGCTCTGTTGGCTGGCACTGAAAGGCTCTTCCCTGCTCCTCTGAGCCCCTCGCTGCTGTCCCTGGAGCGAGAACTCCGTGCGTGGGGACTCTGGACAGAGAAGGAACAAATTCGGGGCCCCGGGTCCTTCCTGCCCCGGAGATGTGGCCCAGGGTGGGGGAGCAGCTGGCAGAGCGCTCCCAGGGGAGCCAGCGCCGCTGGCAGCATCCAGCAGTGCCAAGCACCGTCCGCAGGGAGCCCAGGGAGATCCCGCCCTGCGGAGCCCTGAGCGAGGATTTCCTGACGCGTTCACCAGGGACGGGATTGCTTTGATCCCGGCTTTTCTGGGCAAACATCTTCGTTTCGGGGTGCAGCAGGATCGCGTGCATCGCTGGGGATCGCAGGTGTTGTGGCTTTGGATATGAGAGGCAGAAAACTTTGAACATCAATAAATCAGTGGCTCCTGGAGTGACTGGAGAGATGTCCTGGAGCTATTATGAAGTAAAATCCATGGGTAGGATCTGGAATGGGAAATTCAAATCCTGATAAGAACATTTCTTGGTTTAACCCAATTTCTATTCAATATTCCTCCACTCTGATCAGCTGGGTTTGTCAGGATAACCCCAGTCCCTACATCTGCCACAGCAAAATCCCAAACTTCTGCACTTGCTGGGGAATGGTGATGTCTCTTCCCACAAACAAGTGTATCTCATCCCTGCAGGACACAGGGCAATGCCTAGCCTGGTTTTCTGGTGATAACATGGTTGCTTTCTCATAGGAAGCAATTTGGGAATTGCACAGATCATTTAATTTTCTTGCTGTTTTGTCCAAGCCCTGCTCTTCTTTTCTCTCTCACAAATACCCCTCTGTAGAGAAAACATAACAGAAAAGAGCCTCGGGAGAAAAGCAGAATATTCAGTGATTCAGGAAACCTCAGGGGATAGCTCTGCTTTTACTGCAGAGTCACCACCAGGAAAAACTGCAAATCACTTCTCTGCCTTCCTCTCGACGCCTCGCTATTTAAAAATGTAATTAGATCTGCATGTTCCTTGGTTTTAATTTTCATTATGTGTCTGGAGCTGTGTTGTTAAGGTTGTTTGATGTTGGTTCCTAAGTGAAAATAATTCTGCTCCATCCTGAATATCCCTGCACTTGATTCCATTTTAGATCGAGGAAATGTATTATTTTAAAGATACTAATTCCAAAGAAAAAAAAGCTCTTGAAGATATTTAATTCATATTTTCCAAAGGATTTCTGGCTAGACTAAAGAGGCTGGTGTTACTTGCAGAGTTTGATAACAGACAAACTTCCATGAAAAATTCTCTGCACTCTTCTTGGGTTTTTCTTTGGATATGTAGATGGAGATCTCAGGGGTTGTGGGCAGGGAAGGTGGATTGATGGGGTAGCTTTAAATGGGGTAGACAGGAGCAAAACCCTGGATGTGCCATCCCTGGAAATGTGCCAGGCCAGTCTGGATGTGGCTTGGAGCAACCTGGGGTAGTGGAAGGAGTCCCTGCCCATGGCAGTGGGGGAACAAGATGCTCTGGGTTTTGCCTCTGGAACTAGGAGTTCTGCTGAAGTCCTGGGCTCTTTGGAAAAATACAGTTTTTCAGTGTGTCAGGGAATCACTTTAAAATAACTACACTGATGAATAAAATGAAAATAAAAAATAAAACCCGCAGGCCTGCCAGGTAAACCCGGTATCCCCTTCAGCCCCAGCCCAAGTGCCCAGGTCCCCCTGAGATCCAGCCCTCTCTGCCGTGCAGCTGGCACATCCAGCTCATTCATCAGGGAAGTGCTTTGTTCCTGTGAATGGGAGCTGCTCCCCCTGCTCAGCCCCAGGAGTTTCCCCTCTGAAGCACATCCCTGGTTTCCAGCAGAGAGAGGGCTATTAATAACCATCCATTTAATGAGCTTATTCCAAGATCACCCAAGCAAGGTGAAAACTTTGCTCACCTCGTGAGAACCCAAGGAACCTGAGGTGATTCGGGGCCTCTGCTCAAAAAGGGGGTTCTGTCCCGGGTTTTATCAGGAGATTTTTGAGGAGACTGCTTTAAAACAAGGGATGGAATAAAGGAGCTGTAAATGGCCTGCACACTCCAGGATCTTTGTGCTGCTGGCAGTGGTGCAGGGGTTTGTTTTGGTTTGCTTTCTTTTGTTTTGCTTTTTTGATTTATTTTTCCTGTGAACACAAACAGTGAAATTGGCAGCAGATATTGAGGGAGATGGATCCGTGAACTCTTCTGTTTTCTCATGCAAGGAGTGGAAATTCTGGTCAGGCACAGGCAGCTTTTAGCACCAAAGCAAATGCATTTACGACTTCTTCTTCCAGCCCTGTAGGGAAAAGGACCTGGGATTCTGGGGTGGTCTTTCTGCAGAATTCCAAATTTTGGGACCATTTTAAGCACCAAAAACTTCTCCAGGGCCAAGCTGTGCTTTGGAGAAGCCACAGCAAAGCTCATTTCTCATGTCCAGGGATTCAGCCTCGTTTCTTTGCCTGATTATTTGGGTACAAACCCTTCTGTTTATCCCAATTGCTCTGTTTTTCCCAGAGAGCTCTCTTAACCACACACATTTTAATGTTTTCCTCTGCTGCTGTCTCAAATCTCTTCCTTAGTCTTTGATGCTCTTTTTGGGCAAAGTTTTCCCTAAATCCTTACAGGTCTCACAGCATGGGAAGGTCTCTGAGTTATCTCGAGGCTGTCAAAGGTGCATCCTCTGAGTGCCTCCCTTGCCCCCTTTACAGAGACTCATATAAGGACCTTTTCCTCCTCAAAACCCACGGCCTAGGAAACAGAATTGAGAGTTGCATGAGGCATTATAGGAACAAAAATTTGGTAAAAGTCTATATGATGCTTCTCTAGTTGAAGTTTTTCTGCTTTTTTCCACCTCCCAACAATTCCTCCTGGACCCTCTGGGCAGGGCAGGGAGGAGCCCAAGGTCCCTGTGCTGCTGCTCTGGGTTGGGTGCCTACTCCTATAACCTTTCAGAGCTGGCTCCTGTCTCCCAGCATTAAATTTCTCATTATCTGCCTGCTTAGAGACCAAGACTTTCAGGGCCAAGGCTGCTTGACTCAAATTTTGTCCAACAGCTGATGAAAGAAGTCTTTGCTCTGCTTGGGGTTCTCTGGGTAATGAATTTCTATGGACTTGGAGAGGAATGTTGGTGGAAAGGTTGAACTAAGATTGTATTAACTGAGGTAACACTTGATTAGCAGCAGCTCTGAGACATCAATCCATGAAAGTTCAGGTGTAAAGGTGCATTTTCCCTAAAATTTTCACCTCTTTAGAGCAAGAAGGAAATGGGAGAGAAAAACTCTTTTTGGTTCAGGTGTCATTCTCAGTAAATGGAAATTATTGCTGAAGCATTTGCAGGGCTTGAAAGGATGAAATTTTCATAAGTGGCAATTAACATGAGATAGCTGATGGTTTTCTCTGCAGAATGACAGGCAGGATGTTTCCAACTTCAGCCAGCCAAGGAACTTTCCTCTTCCCCCTCTAGCCATGTCACAGCAGCTGAATAATTTGCTGTGTCTTTTGTAATGATCCTTCCCTTGGTTTGTTCCTCCTCCTCTCTCACTCCCCTATCACTGAAGGCAAGTTTTGTTCTTTTTCTGTGATGAAAGCAGTTAGGAACGGAGCTCAGCAAGAAAGATTCAAAGTTTTTTCCAAGCAAGGCCAAACCATACAAAGCAAAACATTTTTCTCTCCTGAGGAACAATCCTTCAAGAGCCAGGTGCCTCCAGCTCCATCAATTCTGGTGTCAGCAGAGCAGTGACTTGTGAAAAATCAACTCCAAAGCAGGAACAGCAGTGAGGGACACAGAAATGCCTCTGCACTTTCCATTCACCTCTCTCAGAAAGCCAAACAGAACATTCCTCTCTCCTGCCTGTGTTCCTGGAGAGCCCAGCCAGGAAGGGACTCAACCTGTGGATGGAAAACGAGATCTCAGCCCTGCCATGGGGATTTCCAGCTCAGCTTTTCTCCTGGAACCTCCGAAGGCAGAGTGTGCAGCTCCTGCTTTGCATTATGAAAAGTCTGGGGATCATTAGTGCCCATTAGAGACCCAAACCCTGCCTGGAAGTCCTTCCTCACCCCTTCCTGTTGTGTGGAATTCCTTCTCCTCTGCTTCTCCCAAGTGGTTTTTTGCTGTGTCCCTCCCTGCTGGGGGCCCTTCCACCTGAACGTGCAGCACTTCAGGGCTCTGCATTTTTCCCTGGAAAAGATGAGGATCAGGTGTTGCCATGGGGTAGCTGTGCCAGTCTGCTCCCAAAATACAACCCCAGAACTGCCCCAGAACCAAGGCCAGACAAGAGCCTGGGATGTGAAGATGCTGCAAACAACATGCACCAAAGGAGAAATCCTGATTTTTTAATGCTTCCCCCCCAGGTTTCTGTACCACAGGGGTAGGAGAGGAGATAAAATATATTCATGCCCAATATTGATTTTTTACATATTTGCAGTGTGCCTTTGTTTTAGTTCACCAAATCCTGCCTGGCTGCTCCAGTTTATCAGCTCCATCTCAGCTGCAGCTGGCCAAGGCCTTATCATTTAATTTTGCTAACGTCCCTCATTCCTAATTCATAAACCCAGCTCTCTGACAAATTGAATTTGTGTAACACAGTAAACAAAAGGGCCTCTAGCTCCAGTTTCCTGTGATGGCCTAACCTTGTTGGGAACAGGCTTTAAGTGGAACGGGCAGGCCTGGGGCAAGGGCTGGGCCCCCCTGGCCTGCACTGAGGGCCCAGCCCAGCCCAGCCAAGAGGAATTTGCACCTGCTGGGACGATTTCTGATGCTATTCATTACCCCCCAAGCTTTCTGCAGGGAAATGGGGCGAACCTCTGTGCACAGTGACAAGTGGCAGGGGAATTCAGCTTTACTCTGAAAGGGGGTGCTTTGCACAGCCTGGGCCCAGAGGGGCCGAGCAAGGCCAGGGTGTGCCCACAGCTGATGGAGATGAAGCAGAATTTCAGAGCCTCCCTGGAAAACCTCCCTGAGCTGCCCTCTGTCCATGTGTGCTCCCTCCACAGCAGCTCCTGCTGCTGCCCCATTTATCTTCCCTCACCAACACGTTTTCCTCCCGTGCTCAGCCTTTTTCTAATCCCTCTGTTTATTGTTATTCTCTCCCCTGGGAGCAGCCTGGGGCTGGCTGAGCTCCCTGGAGTGAATGGGAGTAGCTCCACTGCCTTCCTGATTTAGCACCTGGAAGCAGGGCTGGCTCCACGCCTGCCAGTGATCAATCTGGCAACTGGCACCTCAGGATGCATTTTTTTCTCCCCACTTTCTCTCCCATTTCTGTCAAAAAACTGAGTGGCTCCCACCCTCTAAATGTAGATTATAGAGAAAAAGAGAGAGAGAAATTCTTGTCACTCCTCTGCATCCAAACACAGCATCCAGGGAGACAAAGTCTAATTTTAGAGTGCATCACAGACAGCAGCATCTGAGTAAACTCATCTCTGTCTCTGCAGCACTGGCCCCCAGGGAGGCTGCGTGTGTACCTGCAAGCAGCTGATAATAAATAACTGCAAGGTAGAAACAAAAATAAGCAAGAGATCCTTTTCCTTTTGTGCCCAGCTTTCTCTCGAGGCAGTCCCGTTTCCAGGGGCCTCCTGGTTGGAGGCAGTGCACAGTTGATGCTCTTGAAGTGATATTTAAAGAATGAAAAATGCCTGTGTTGCCTGCAAATAGAAAGGGCAGGGTTTTGATGGCACATTCCTGTAGCAGATCAGCATCACAAATCCTGCTTCCCTCTGAAATTTATCTCTTCTACATTTTCTTCTCTATCTGAGGCTTTCGTTTCAAAGCCTTATGGGGGGGAAAAATAATCCTGACAATGAGGAGAGATATTTAGCCTTCCCAAATACCTGAAAAGCGAGGTTTTCCTTCTGGGATTTACACATGGAAATTATAAATATACACATTTGTGGCTGAACTGTTGAGACAAGAGGAGAGTTGTGACCCAGCTGGGTTTGCCTGTGAGGCAGCAGTGTCAGTGCAGCGTGGAATAATTTGGAATAAAACCCATCTGGGCTGAAAATCCAGGGGCATCCCAGGCAGAACAAGGAGCTCTTTTTGTGGTGGAAGGCACTGGTGCTCAGGAGTGTGCAGACTCCACCCCTTGATATTCACCTTCCTGAGCCTCACTTCCAGAGCAGAGCAAATGAATCCTCCAGTTTCCAACCTTTCCATATCATTTTCCCCTTCCATTGCCAAAAGCAGGAGCGGAGCAGTGCTTTAGGATCCCCCTTGTCTCCAACCAGCTGGGAAGTTCTCAGGAAGTGCCAGGGGAACAGAAAGCCTGGAAACAGCTTTTGGCTTAGGAGCCTCTCCTTGCTTTATTCTCTGCTTCTCTCCAGCCCTAAATTACCTATGGGAGCTGATGGAAACATCAGAGGCCTCCAAATGGCACAGCCAGGCCTTTTCCCTTTGCCAGAGGTCCCAGCAGCTGGTACCAGCGTGTGAGCTCTGCAAACACAACCTGTGGGCAAACAAGAGGGAAAAAAGGAGTCTTTTTTCCAGAATTCCTGGTCCAACTCTCAGAGATTCTAAGCAGACCCTTCCCCAGCTTTGAAGCTGTTCTGTTTGCAGTTGCTTTAGAGCCAAAGTAGGCTTGGAGTGGGCACAGAAGTATCTTGAAGAGTTCAGGCACTCCCCACAAATTCCATTTTAGGCTTTTCATGTGCTCTTAAGTTCCTGTTTCTATGAGGAAATGAATTATACACGAAATTTTTACCCTTTCAAGAGGAAAATGGTCCCCAGGTCTGACTTCTTGCTAATGTGTTGTCAATGCACAAAGAGGGATATTTAATGCCAGCACTGGCAGATTAACAAATTGCCTTGTCTGGTGTTCCATGGGATGTCACAGGCCTGACAGGGAAATGCTGAAACTCTTATCTTTAGCTCTTTAGGAGCTGGCAATGAGCTGGCCTTTGGATTGCAGGGGCAATTTACACTGAAAAACATAGGGCAAATGTTATTTTTTTATGTTATGCCAAGTGACAGATCCAGAACCTCCACTTGTCGCTGGATCCCATCATCCAGCCCAGCCCTGAGTGTGGACAACCCCAGCGGGAGCTGCCAGGTGGGAAAACTTTAATTTCAACTTTAAAAATGTCACCCACACGAGAAGGGGGCAGAGCAAGGAGGGGGTGCAGTGATCAGTGAAACCTCACAGAGACAGGGGCTGTGCTTGGATCCATCAGATTGTTACAGGCAGGCACAGGCAGTTCAAACCCTCTCCTCTGCCCCCAGTCCATTTTTTCCTGGCAAATGGGCTGACGTCAGCCCCTAATCAAATCTCCCAGCCTCTGCTGCTGCAGCTTCCAGGGGAGATAAGGTCCCACCTAACCCAGTTATGCCTGAGGGCTCCCTGATGAAATTACCGATGGCACTGCGCTTCCCGGAGCACCAGAGGGACGTTTGTCCCCCGCTGTCCCCTGGGGGGTTTGCAGAGCCGGGCTTTGGGCGCTGCCTCCTGCTCTGTGGCTCCTCCTCTGGCACACGGCCCCAGCCTTGCCCCGAGAGCTGCAGGGCACTGCGGGCTAATGACCTGAGGGATTAGGAACTGGCTGCGCCATTCTCCCAGCCCTTCTCCATCCTCCTTGGCAAACGTCCCCCTGAAGTTGTGCCTGCGGAAAGCCACGCCAGGGGCAGGGCTGCCCTGCAGGGCTGAGGCTGCTGAGGCAGGACTGGTGTCGAAAAGCAGCTCAGGGTTTGTCTCAGGGAGTGGGAACAGCCGGAGCTGTGTGATCCATGCCCGTCATTCCTGGCAGGAGGGTGACCCATGGCCACCCTGGTGCCTGCCAGCCCCTGCCCCAGCCCTGCCATCACTGCCTGCTGTCACCAATGTCACCAGGAGCTGTTTGCAGTGGCTCAGTGACACAGGAACAGTGACAGACTCTCAGCCAAGCCCAGTGTCACAGCCAATTCCACCTGCAGGAGAAGGACTCATGAGATGTGATGGCTAATTTAAACCAGAAATGCATTCTTGTCTGTGTCATCATCCCTCTGGATGACACTTGAAGAAGATGACATTTGAGTGAGGTTTTGCTCTCAGAATAAGCAGAAGTAATTCCCATTTTTGGATATTTGAATAAGTCTGGTTCTTTAAAGGACTCTGGCTGGGCAGAGATGCTGCACTGCTTCTCTCTGGCTGCTCCAGAGACTCCTGGGACTCTTAAACCACTCCATGGAATGAACTTGATTATCTTCAGTCGCTTGTGGAGAGCTCTCGGTGTTACTGAACTCCTGTTCCCAACAAGCTGGAAGGTTTATTTTCCATCAGGGGCCCCTGAGAAACAGGATCCTGTGAGTTAATAAACACCTCTGCTGCTCCAGCAGAAAGTCAAATGGACACAGATCAAAAAGTCAGAGGAGAACCCCACTCCCCTGGCCAGGAATTTCTCCCTTTTCTTTCTGTCCAAGGGCAGGGACTCCTTCCACCACCCCAAACCCCATCCAAGCTGGCCTTGGACACTTCCAGGGATGAGGAAATTTCCATGCTGTGATTTGGCAGTTCCCCTGAGCCAGCCCTGGTTTTTCTGCCTTTTATGAAACAAAGCATGGACAGCAGGACAGGAGTAGGTTGCTAGAAATGCCTTCGGAAGAGCTTATCACAGGTCTGGTTCTCAGTGGTTTTTTTCCTTGAGAACCTGTTCTAGGGGAGTGCTGAAACACCTCAGCCTGGTATTTTAAAGGGTCTTTAAATATTTTGAGGAATTAAAGAAAAAAATGCCCCTGGCCAGTCCAAGGAAATTCTGCTGAGCATCCAGAACCAGAAGAAAACACATTTTCTCATTTTCCATCTCCCCCAGAGGAGCAGGGCCAGGGGCTGGTGGGAGCTGCTGGTGATTGCAGGATCCCAAGGGTGTGATTACAATTTGTCTCCATTGTGAATGTTCCAGTTTAGGAATAATCACTTTGTTCAACTCCAGCTCTGTCCCTTTGGCTCTGCATTTAAAAACCCTCCAGAATATCTTTAGAGCTTCAGATCCACCAGTCCCTTGCAGAGGAAGGTCACAGAGTGGGGTCAAAGACACCCAAAATCTCTGCTGGTACCTCTGAAATCTGGATTTTCCATCAGCCCATCAACAGCAGCCCAGGGGTAGTTGAGCTAAAGCCATTAATTGAATTAACAGCCCTGTGTGATGTTCTGTCTGCTTTTAGGAACACGAGGTTTCAGCCCTCACAGTTCCTGGTGGTTTCTGCAAGCATTGATTTGTTCTCAGGAGCAGGAGAAGTTTTGCCACGTGGCTCTGTGAGAGCTGCTCCAGACATTTCCGACACAGGAAATCAGAGAAGCTTCTGCAGCCTCAGTCTGCCCTAACCAAAGAGACGAGTTATTCCTGCTGCAGACCTCAGTCTGCCTTCCCCTTCCACTGGGGCAATAAACACCTCATTTACTGATTAATTCTGTGACTCTGGTTGCCGACTGAGGGTTCTGTGGATTTCCTCTCTCCCTTCACAGTTTGCTCTGCTACAACGAAGCACTTGACTCCAAGGCAGAGCTGTTCCCAGCTCGGTGTGCTCCAGCCATGCAGCCCAGAAACACCACTGGAACTCAGCTCAGACCTTCAGATGGCTGGAAAAAGAAAAAAACCCAATAGATCAATCCCTGCCCTTCAGTTTTAGAGCAGTCGGTGCAGACAATTCCAGTGCCCCAGCAGGAGATGGAGCCAAACTGTGTTTTCTCAGAGGTTTCACACAGGTCTGTGCTGTGCCTGCACCTCCTTCACATGGTCCTGGAGAATTCTGGAGTCTGTTTAAAACCTCAGCCTGAGCTACTTTTGGAACTTGCAGCTCTGCTCAGAGCCTTTATTCCCTCCCTGTTACTCACTGCACATTTGGGAAGCCAGATTTTGTTGTCAGAGAGAATCAAGGAGTGCAAAGTGAAAAACATTAAAAATATATAAAAAGCTTATAGCAAGGGGCTCTTGCTGTCCATGCCATGGATGAGAGATAAATAGAGTTGTTCGCTCTTTTTGCCTCACTCACTCTTGCCCATGCTTTGCTGGTTTTCTCTTACTCTCAGTTTTTTCCCTTTCATATTCAATTTACTTGTTCAAAGGGGCTTGTCCAAGCTGAGTTATAAAATCTCCAATTGCTCCAGGGTTCCCAGGTGTTTTCAGCCTGGGAGCTCTGCAATATTTTTGCTCCACTTGCCCAGGGCTGCAAACCCTTGGTCCACCCTGTTAGGCCTTATCTGTGTGGAGCAATCTCCCCAAACATTAATTTAATCCAATATTTATTTCATTGCCTCAATTTTTCTGCTCTTTCAAACCTTGGATAGCAAGAGGGCTGACAAGAAATGTGTGCATTCTCCCTGTAGCTGTATTTATTACAGGTTTTGGGGTTGTTTGGGGTTTTTTCCCAGCTTTAAGTGCCCACCAGTGGCAGGTTTAGCAGAGAATTGAAAGGAACTTAAGATTTCCTCTGCTGAAGACCAAAGCTGCCATGCGAAGTAGAGTGTTTTCATCTCTAGGATTGATTAATCCATCCCCAAAAGTCCCTGAAATTCTGGTAAGGAGGGGAAATCAGAGCAGCACTGGAACAGGTGCAAACCAGGAGCTGCCTTGAGCCACCTCCATCAAATTGGGAGCCTGTAGTTTCTGTTTGAACCGGGCAAAACAAACACCCTTAACCCAGGGAGGAAAATGCCAGAGACTTCTAAACCCAGCAGTGTGTGCATAGACAATTTACCTGGCTCTTCACAGTGTGGCATTTCCTCCCTGTGCTCCAGGCAGGGAAAAAAAAATCCATCCCCAGGCTGAAAAACATGGACGGAACAAATGGGTTTCCATAAAGCAGGGCATAAAACCAAAGGAGGAGTGTGAGCAGAACTGAAACAAACTGTAGGAGATGCAGCTTTTCCTTTCTGCCCCAGACACGTGTAGCTGCAGTGTGGTTGTGCTGATTCCCCAGGAATTTACTGATCAGGGAATATTCAGTGATCCTGCAGCCACTGGCTTTACCTGGGCACTCCCATATTTCCTAAAAATTAACCAGGAGCTGATATTAATTGTTCCTATTCTCTGATCTACCAATAGTAGCATTAACAGTGGGCTTGGACAGAACTTTGGGCTCCAAATCCCAAACCATCCCAGCCAGGCCGCACAGAGGAATTTTCTTCCTGACTCTCCTTTCTATATTTAACTCCCCCAGGCTCATTAACCACGAGCCTGCACCTTGTTACCACATCAATCCCACGGAGTTATTTTTCGGCTGCAGTTATGCTTCAATTTGGAGTATTAATTTCCTTTAACTCTTGCCCTATTAATCACTTTAACAATCAAATTAAGACAATTATTTTAATGAGTTAATGGATTAGACGGAGCAGACGATGCACATTTATAACCACTTGTTCCAGGGCACTTTTACCAAAGTCAGCCTCGTCAATAAAATATGAGATCATAAACGAGCTCCTATAGGGCTGAGGGAAGGGCTGGCAGAGGTTTCTGTCTGACTGATTTAAACCCGTCTGTCTCAGCTCTCAGGGAGCTTTTATGTGCTCTGGGCCTATTAAAATCAAGTGCCAGGCACTGAGAGGCAGAGCTGTTATTTTTTCCTGGGATATTAATGCTGGATGGCAAGGTGTTCTCTTTTAGATTGCTTCCAACGTGGCTGCTCTGGATATGTCACCGAAATGAAGCTCTTTTTCCACCACGTTTTGTCAGATATTTTCTCAAGGAGATGGTGCATTGCAAAGTTCCATCATCCCTCCAGTGGTTCACAGCTCTCTGCTCCTCAGGTGGGAATTTTGGCCTGGGAATTTCAGGGAATTTTCCAAGAACTGAGTCCTGACACCTTTCCTATTTCCCTGATTTAAAACATGATTTCTGGTGGGATTATAGACAAATAAGCTGGCATTTCCAAGAGCTGGAAAGAGGAAGAGTGGAGGGACCAAACCCAACCTGTGCAAGAGTTTCTAGATGTGTTTTTATCCCACAGGTCAAGGTGGGTTTGGAAAGGCTGATGATGGAAAGGCTGTCACTGATGAGGCTGAAGAGGTGAAATTCTCAGGTAAAAATGTTCTGGCCATAATCAGTGGACACCAGAGCTTTGAAAGGCTTCAGAGGGTGAACAGAGGATGAGCAGGACAGGGGAAATGACACCTGCTGGTACCTGAGGGGAGCCCACAGGGAAATAGAGAGGGTCTTTTTACAATTTAGGTCGAGGGAAATGGTTTCAAAGTGACAGAGGGGAGTTTTGGATGGGATATTGGGAAGGAATTCCTCCCTGTGAGGGTGGAGAGGCCCTGCTCAGAGGAGCTGTGGCTGCTCCAGCCCTGGAAGTGCCCAGTGCCAGGTTGGATGAAGCTGAAACACCAAGTGGGGACTCAAACTGAGGCACTTTTATCTCATTTGGACAATTTCTGGGCCCAAGTCCTGTCCCTGAAAACATCAGGTGCCTGACAAAGGAAAAACCTTTCTCTGGGCGAGCACCTTTGGCTCCTGAGGAAAGGATTCCCTGCCAGGCCTCATCTGCCTGAGGCAGGAAAACCCCTCCCTCCTTCCCCTGACCCTCAGGGTAGAAAGGAGCTGTTCCAAATGCCTTTCCAAGGCACAGATCCATCAGCAGGGCTCTGCTCTCTGCAGCCCAATCCCATGATGGATCTCACAGTTCCCCTGCACAGAAACCCATCCATATTCCCTGAGCAGCTCCTGCTAAGATAATACTTCAGTTATGTGCCCATCCATCCCAATAAACTCCAGGGCTTACAGATCTATTGGAATCTTTACAAGGGATGTGCTGGGGAGATAAATGACAACTTTCCAGTTTGGAGCATCGATTCCCAGAGTGAAGGGATGAGCTCGTGGGTGGGACAGGGAAATGCATCAGGGAGATGGGTATGAAAAATCAAAACAACCAGGGGTGAGCTGGGAGGAGCCAAAAAATGTGATTATATATACATAACCCTGTGTTCCTGCTGCTGGGGGAGTAGGAGCTGAAGAATAGAACCCAATAAACTGATTGAGCAGGGAAGTTTTATGTCCATGGGGGGATCACCAGAGATTCATCCCCGTCAAATATTTTGTGTCCTGGGTGAGATGTGCATTGGAAATACAGAATTCAGCCCCAGCAGGCAGAGGTGGAGGAAAGGGGGAGAGGTACGCCATGGATTTGCTTTTGGTTTTTTGTTTTTTAAAAAGGCACCAAATGCAGCATTTTGGACTTGCTGACCTCTGAGGTCTTTTCCAGCCTGGTTCATTCTGTGATCCTGTGCTGGCTCTGGGGACACCCAGGGCTCCTCCTTGGTGATTCCCATGGGCTGGCCAAGAACTCTTGGGAACAGCAGGAACAACTCCCAGCTCCTCCACGGCCTTGTGTGAGTTTTGCCACTTCTCCCTGCCCTGTGAGGGGCTGGGAGCCTCTCACGTCCCCTTCCCGAGTCTCCTCCTGGCAGGGCTGGGATCCTCTGGGGTTTTGTTTGCACCCATGGAAATGACTGCTGGGAGATGTTGTGTCCTAGATTTCACCTGGCAGCTCGTGAGTCCCAAGCCTTCCAGGGAGTTCATTAAATATCCAGCTCCAAGGATCCTTGCCAGGGTGAGAACTGGGAATTGCACCTTTCACAGCTGCTAAATTCAACATCATTTAAGCTCTAATCTAAACCCATAATATGATTATACTCAGATACATTTTTATTTTCAGCTCTGGTTCTGTTCAGGTACATTTCATTTTCAGCTTTGGTCCTTCACACCTGTCACTGGGTTTCAATCCCAGTCACTTCAGAGTAACTTTTTAATGGGAAAATCAATTTTCTCTGAGTAAAATTTCATTATCATAGAGCTCTCATTCCGGAAGTGCCTGATGGTAAAAGCTGAGGATGGGGATGAGGGAAGTGCAGCTCATCACTGAACCTTTCTCCCAGGCTGGTTTGCCCTCTGAGGAGATGTCCAGCAGAATAAATAATGACCAGCACCTCATGGGGAATTTTGGGCACCAAATTACAATAGGAAGGACAAAATGTGGTCCAGGAACCCAGAGAAGCCACTGGAAAGCCCAGTGCAAAAAATTTCCACTTCCTATCCCAAAAGCTTCGCTGTTTCCTTCTATGCCCAGCTGCTCCAAGGCACCATTGCCATGATTTATGAGGTTTTTATTTTTACTGACACTTGTGCAGAGCTCCTAGCTGCAAGAAAGAGGATAATAAAAAATTACTGCCACTTTTATCAGAGGTTTAACTGTAAAACCTCAGTTGTGACTTCTGGCTGCCCAAAAGAGCCAAACTGAGGCTCTCATTCTCAGGGCTTTATTTGTTTGATGTTGGAGGTTCACCATCAACGTGGTTTCCTTCAGCTCTTTCTAGGCCCAAGACAAGGTTACAATAATTCCTCTTCCTTTGAATCTCAGCCTTGCCTCGCAGGAGCAAAGTGGACAAAGACAAATTTGTGATCTCATGATTTTGTTTCACTTAAAAAACAATTAAATTGCAGTTTTTGCCACGGGCAGTCAGACCTGACTTGAGCTGGGTGGCAACAAATGAAGGGACAATAAATGAAAAATTCAAAATTATCCAGGGTGGGGATCTGGTGCCACAGAGCAGGAGCAGACCATGGAGAAAGAAAAATGCTGGTCCCAAGGGAATCCTGGTTGTCCATGGGAGGAAAGGCCCTCACCCCATGTTTGAGGTGACCTGGCTAAAGAATTCTGTGCAGAGTCCTGCTCTCCAGAAATGCTTCCCAGCAGAAACCCTCCAATAAAATAAAATAGCATAAAATAAACACCTCCCTGAGATAAATGATCAGCAAACTTGGACTTCCCCACCACAAACCCTCTGTTAAACAAATGAAATAGAGACCTCCAGGCTCTCTCCCTCTTTTTCCCTTCCCTGTGATTCACTGCCCAATAAAAAAAGATATTAAGCAGGTATAAATTTGATACAGGCCCTTCTAAATGGGAATCCATTACAACTACAACAATAAACAGGAGTCACTTTGCTGGTGGAGTGTTTCAGTGCAGTTGTGACCCTTCCACCTCTGGTTTTCTCCCAGGAGAAAGGAGAACCAGGAGAAGTGGACAGTGTGTGTGGAGCTGGCAGCTCCCTGCACAGGATTCAGCCCCTCTCACTTTTTATTCACAGGCTGAAGCTTTCCCAGGCTTCCAAATTAAAAGCAGCACCACAAACAAAGCTCCAGCCAGGGAATGTTGGTCCTAATCCTGCTGCAAAGCAGGGATTTATTTTTTGTTGCTGGTGTCACTTCTGCTCCTATGACCTGGTTCCATTTTTCTGGAAATGGGGACAGCTCAGCAAAGTGAACAACATTTGTGAGGTCATTTCTCTTCAGTGTCATGAAAAGTGACAAATGTGTGGACACAGGGTGCCATGTCTGGAGTGCAAAGGTCAGGGCAGGCATCTGTCACCAGGGGCTGCCAAAAACCACGCGTTTGCATCCCAAAAAAACCATCCCCAGCAGGGCCCAGGGCTGGGGTTGGGCAGGGCACATCAGAGTCCGGTGTGGATTCCTCACACCAGGCTCCATCCACAGCCAGTCCTGATGGCACAGGATGGGCTCACTGGAAATTCACTGAGGGCTTTGCCTCTTTCACAAAACCATAAATAAATCATTATCAGATTCCAGGGAGTTAAGACTGAACCTTTTGCCAATGCAGAGCTCAGTGATTTTAAAGTAACTGCTGAGTCCAGTAATAAATTTTAGAGGGAGAAGTCACTGACCTTTGGAACAAAATTCAACTCCTACATCTGTTGAATTCCTTTCCAAGGTTTTCTTTGCCTAAAAAGTCTGCAGAATGGAAAAGTTTTATTCAGAGGAAAGGTTTATTCAGCAGAGCAAGTGATGGAGCTGATGGGCAGCTGCCCCTCCTGCAGACAGAGACTGGTGTGCAGGAAGCAGCTCTGGAAATGAGGAGACAATTATCCACAAGTCCTTGGAGACAGGAGCAGCTTCTCCTTGTGTTGTTCCAGGCTGCAGGCACACTGCTGACCCGTGCAGGCCAGCTCAGAAAAATAAACTTGTGGTCTGAAAAAGTGCCAGATCTCCTTCCCAGTGTGCCCCAGCAGAGACCTTGGCTGCTGTGCTTGGACACATCCATGCATCACTGCCTGCCCTTGCACTAGGGCTGTGCAGTTGTCACTCCCTCATTTAGTGCAATTTGCAGAAAAACACCAGGTTTAGGCTACGAGCAAGAGAAGAACTTTTTTCCCTTCTGTTCTTTTCATTGGTGACTTTCCAATTAGAGCCCCCAGTCTGAGTGCCTGCTCATCTGGAACACATCAGGCTGCTGAGGAGCTCGGCCCCACTGGGGAAAAGCTTCCCAGAAAGGCCCTGCTGGAGTCACTCACTCATAGAAATCCCTCCAAAGGTTCTTTTGGCCAAATATCATCCCCTAAACTAAAGCTGTACTCATCCCACGCCACCCTATATATGGAATTAGGGAGCCAGAAAACAAGGAATTTCTTTCCCTTTCTTTTGTGTGCTCAGCCTGAGCTCTTTATACCAAGTTTAGCTTTTCAAGGGATCTAAGGGTAGCTCAGATCCTTTGGAAAGGGCCACCGTGATGCAAAGAATAATTTTATATTTGTGGTGGAGGGGAGAGGAAAAGGGAAAAAAAAAAGCAAACAAACAAACATAAATTAGGCTTATTAAGATTCCTGCTTCTCACAGCATTTACAGGAGATCATTGACAGTTGGCCAAGACAAAATTTTGGGGTCTAAAGAATAAAGGGCAGCTTCAGGATGCATTAATGCACCTTGAAAAGCACTTAGGAAATGCTGGTGCCTCTGATGGAGTCAGGTATTGATCCAGAACTGACACACAGCAACCTCATTGTTCTTGCATTAGGGGGCAGCTGTTAAGTTTTGGTTGTGAATCTTCCTTTTCAGCCAATTTAGGATTTGTCTGCTTCTAGCAAAATCACTGAAGAGCTCGTCTAGAAAAGCACAGCCTGACTAAGCAAATGTTCTCCCTGCTGTGATGGCAGCATCCACAACAAATTCGGGGGGAAAAAATACAATAATCACAAGCAAAGCAAACTCCAGGGTCTCTGCAAAAGCTGTTTTCTAATAAAACATCATCCCCTCAGGAAATTAATTTGTATGCTTAATTGGTTCAGAGAATTAATCTTCAGCACAATCCCTTAAGGACCTTGCCTTAATCTCCTTTCATTATCCCGTGCTTGCTGGTAGGACCTGCAACAGCTCCTGCTGAATTTTGGGATCAATGTGTATCAGCATTCCCTTTTCTTTGGGATCAAACTGGCCCTGATAAACTTGTGGGATCATTCTGCTCTTTGTGCTTTTGAGGGAAAAGAGGAATCCTTGATTTCTGGCCGTGCTCCATCGCCCATGGCCAGGGGCTGGCGCTGGCTCAGCCTCCCTGCAGAGCCAGCCCAGGTTTGTCACAGCCCTGGCTCCAGCTGGGAGCAGTTCCAAGCTCCTGTGCCCTTCTCCCCACGTGCCAGGATATGTCAGGCTGCTGATGGGATCATCCCAGAGCTCAGAGGGAATTCCTGGCTGGCACCAGCAGGGATCCTCTGCTTTGCTGGATTTGCCTCCATCTCTTTGTCTAGAGATCAGAGCCCTCCTAAAAGTGGCTGCAGCCCCCCCAGCCAGGCTCCTCCTGTGGATAAACCCATCCTGGTGACATCCCAGAGCTCCAGTTTGGCTGGAGCTGTCCCAGTTTGGCTGGGAGCTGTCCCAGTTTGGCTGGGAGGATGTGGGGTGAGCAGCAGGTACCACATCATTCCTGAGGGGTCTCAAAATCCCTTCCTTGCTTGGATTCTGGAACTTAAACCCTGCCAGAGGAGCCTCTGCTGAGTTCTGGCTTTTCTCAGCCCTTAAAGGATGAGTTTGACTTCAGGAATTGCTGGAAATAATGAAACAAAAGCAGATTTTGGTGCAAACTTTGGTGCACAATTCTTTCTGAATCACTGCAGATTCAGAAATTATTAATTCTGATATCACCAGAACAGCTCCCTCCTCCTCAGATTCTGGGGTTCTTATTTAGGCTCAGTTTTGTCTTATTCCCTTCTCCAGAACACTGTACCTCAATCACAACAGCCAGTCTGGCTTTTATAAAATTATATAAAAGCAAGAAGCTTTTATCTTTTCCTATTTTTTTAGTGGATTGTTCATAGCCCACAGAGCATCTGTTTGAGAGTGAGATGAAGTCGCAGAATTTCCCTTTATCACCGGGAAATTGGGTGATGCTCACAAGGGAATAAAGACTCACGTTGGGAAAAGTGACTGAAAAAAGCTGTTCCTTGTATTCCTGCTCTGCTGGAATGACAGCCAGGGCTGCTGAGTTCGAAGGAATCATTTGTGACATTAAACACCAGGTTTGACAGACCTGGAGTGCAGGTTCCTGGAGTTCCTCGTGTGCTTATATCAGATTTCAGCTCCTAAAAAAGAAAAGGTGGAAAAGGGAGAAGAGGAACAAAAATTGATTCCAGCTCCCAGGATTTGGGAGGGAATCCCAGACCATGCAGGACACATTCCATCTGCACTACAGCTGGCCTCTTTCTCCTATTTATAGGTCAAGAAAATAACATTTTTGAATCCAGGAGCTGAGGCAGTTGCCAGGGGAAACTCGATATTCTAGAAGGAAAATTGTTCTTGCATTTGCAAAACTTGGGGGTTTCTGTAACAGCCAAATGTAAACCAAATGTGACACAACGAGGAGGAGGAGGAAAGAGTGGGTGGAAGAATGGGAGGATGAAGTAGAAAGTCAGGTCAGGCTGTGGTGTGGAGTCCTGGAGCCAGTTTTAGCCCTTTCCACGAGGAGTTCCCCGCCCTGAGCTGACAGAACACGCTGGGAGCTCTGTGCTGGAGGGCTCCCAGGGCAGGGAGCTGCTCTGGTTTTGTGTGCCACATGAATGATAAAATAATACCAAGGCTGAGAAAAGGGGCTATTTCAGGGCAAAGTTCCCCAGCTGGGCTGAGCTCCTGATCACCCAGAGCTTGTTTGCAGCAGGCAGACGTGAGCTCAGGCTGCTGCTGCTCCAGAGCCTGCACAGATCCAGCAGCCAAATTCAGTGCAGAGCTCAGCCCACCATCCCCCATGTGCAGTTCTGGTCCTGCAGCCCAGCTCAGGAAATGCTGGCACTGCTTTTAGAACATCACTGCTTTGGGGCTGGTTGTTTTTTTTTACTTCCAAACAGAAGAAAATGAATTTTTTACAAAGAACTGACGAGAAGCAGACAATGCTTGTGCGCCCACACGCAGCACACAGGCACGGAGCTGCTCTGGACAGGGAGAGGAGTGGAAAATCCATCGAAAGGCACAACTGGCTCCTCTTTGCAGGTGTGGGCCAAGCCCTGAGCCAGCCCAGCAAGGCAGCAGCGATGCCTTCAGTGGCCACACCGGAGCTCCAGAGGCTGCCCCAGCACTGCCCCGCTCCTGCGGGACCCAGAGCTGGCCCGAGCTGCTCCTGTGGCTCAGAGCCAGGCAGGACAGGATTTTCCATTCTGTCACACATCTGCATCGATCCCTGCCAGCTCTGGGCTGTTATTGGCTGCAGGGCATTGATCAGGAGCATGAGGATGGGCTCTGCCTCAGCCCTGCTGACGTGGGTTGGGATTGTGCCCTATTTCAGCCAGCTTGGGCTGTCACTGTGACCTCCCTGGCAAGGGAACTGTCCCCCAGCCTCAGCTCTCTGCCAGGAGCTGAGCAGAGTGCTTGGGTGATGCCCTCAGTTTTCAGCTGTTATATTTTTCAGATCCTGTAGTGTATGAATGTAGAACTCTGAACTCAGCATAGCTGGGTAGCTTTCTTCACCTTTTGGTCAGACTGAACAATCCTTCCGGGCCTGGGAGCCAAGGCACAGCCTGAGGCCCAGAAAGGATAAACAGAAGTGAATGGGAGAAGCAAACCAGGGGAATGGGACTTCATTACCTGAGGCTGTAATTAGACAATTAACCCTGATATGCAAATGGACCAAACTCATACCTGCCCAAAAACCCGGGGACTCTTGTGCATCCTGGGCATTAATTCTGGCAGGGCTGTGGGGACAGAGGCTCCTGGAGCTGCGGCTGCATCCTCAGCTCTCCTCTGACATGGGACATGTTGGATTTTCCCATTTCACTCTGCACTCCTGATAAACGCTTCCCTGCCTGCTGGAATTGATGTGTTGTAGGAATTTGTGTCAATCCTGACAACGCTCCCCAGACTCACGACGGGGATGAAGTGCCTTCAGTGTCAAAACATCCTGTTGTGATGTTTGCAGAGCACTTGGAGGGGCTCCTTTCAGGAGGTTGTCTCAAAATGGGGTTTGTTTTCTCAACATTGCAATCATCTGAAACATTTTGACAGCCCAGAGATTGTTGTGGTGGATTTTGTAAAATTTTTTCACTCCCTTCATGCACAAAAATGTGAAGATTTTAATTGCTGCCTTTCTAAAGAAAGGGAAAATCAGCCTCCCCCACCTCCTTCCCTTCCCATCTGAAGGTAATTGCATCAAAAAACATTTCTTGCTTAAAATTTGTTTCCTGTCCTCTCCTACTAATGATGTTTTCCTCCCCATGTCTCACACCATTTATGTGAACAAATTAATCTCTGGAGCTCCCAAGATGCAAAAAAATATAAATATTTGACAGCTGGGAAGCCAAGAGATTAAGGGGGAGATTTTGGTTCCAAAGCCAGGTAAGAATGGGATGTTGTTTATAAGGCACCAAGGTCAGAAAGATTGCATCTTCAGGCATCAAAATAGCTCTGAAATCTGCCTGTGACTTGCACAAAAATCCAGAAGGCTGAAAGCAGATCCTCCAAAAAATCTGCAGAGGTAGAACCGTGTCTGCTCGTGGCAGCTGCATAAAATATTTCCCCCATGGAGCTGCAGGGGAGTCAGGAAAGCAAGGAGCAGAGCCTGGGATGTCTGGAGTCTCTTCCACAGGGCTTCAATCCCCCAGGGACTCACACACGTTGCCAGAGGCGTTTGATGACACTGATAAATGTTTGCAATAGCAAATCACAGCTTGAACCCTTCATTTGCTCCATCAGCTAAGCTCAAACCATCCTATCTTCAGGAAAATTTCTTCTGAGTCACATTTTGGAGGCCAGCAGCCTGGATTGCCTGGATGGTCCACGCTAGGTCATGCTGAACTGACAGCTCTGAAGCAAGGGGACAGGAACTTGACCCCAAACAGCCCCAGTGACACAGCCCGTGCCCCAGGTCAGCCCTGGCTGTGCAGGGGCCCCAGACAAACCTGGAGGGACAGAACACTTTAATGCAGGGAACACTAAAATCTTGCTGGAGACTGGAAAACAATAGCTAAAAATAATTTTACTAAATCCCATAAAGTTTCAATGGTTTTGATACACCGGCAAATTTAACAAACGATTGACTGGTTGTGAGCGCAAAGAAATGAATGCAGGGTTTTGAGTAAGAAATACAGGCCAGGCGATCCTGCCCCATAAACATTTCGGTTGGGCACGGGGAGACCATTAATTCTCGTGGTTCTGCATGCCTCAGGACAGCCAAGTAATGGCTGGAGTGGTGTATGATGAAATCTAATGCCGGGGGATAATTCCTGCCCATCGATCGGGGCCAGCCTGGGGCTGATTTACAGCCAGCACTGGGACAGCCGCTCGCTGCGCTGTGCAAGGGCCAATGAAGTTTATGTGCTGTGTGATGTTCAGAGCTAATAGATCTGGAATTATGGGCAGTGCAGTTGTTTCTACTGAGGCGAGTTTACCTGGAGAGCCTGAGGAGGGGGCACAGCTGGCACAGCTGGCACAGCTGGCACAGCTGGCACTGGAGTTCAGATCACTTGGGGACGAGTCGTTGTCCTGGGTGGCACAGTGAGCAAAAAACAACTTGGAGCAGCTTGTGGAAGTCTTCTCAGAAAGGGGGAGAACGCTCTCCTGTCTGCTGTCAGGTGTAAGCACATCTGGGAGGGCAATGGCTGTGCTGCCTTTGCAGGGCACCCTTCACACACCCGCCCCAGCCAGACTGAGCACGTGGAGGAGCAGCACCATTTATTACGGGCTCAGAGGAACATTTGGGTTTCACCTCTCCAGCAACAGGCACTCTGAAACGCTCCTGGCAAGCTGTTCCTGCCTGGGAGCAGAACGCTGCCACAAGCTGGAGCTTTGCTGTTCGTTCCTGGCTCTGTTGTAGGGCAATGCTGGGCTCAGCTTTCCAGGTGAGGTTCCAGGTAATGTCCCACAGAATCCCTGTGGTTTGAGGCCTTTCTTCCACAGAAAGGAGAGGAATTACAAGGTGGGGCTGTGGTTTGACCTGGGGAAATGGGGTCACCCCTGTGGAGCCCAGCAGGTGGGACAGCAGCACCTGGCTGCCCCTGTGGCTGTGCTTGATCCCCTCCCGTTTTTCTGAGCCTCCTCTCCCCCTGCAGCCTGAGGGGACAGAGAATGGGGCTGGGCTCAGTTTTCCCCTTCTTTAAGAATCCCCGTTTTCCTTTTCTCCAAATGAGTAAAAAAACCAAACCAACAAATACTCAGAGAAATGGAATGTCTGCAAAGAAATGGGCTGGAATTTAAGGACAAGATCTTAGAAAGGGAATCTGCTGCCCTAGAAGTGAATTCCTGCTTTTCCCTTCCCAAAGATCCCACCTGTGAGGCTCCCCCTGGCTCTGCTCATCCCTCGTGCACGGACACACAGACCCAGCTCCTTTTCCAGCTGCCTCTGGAACACTGACAGTGCCAGCCAATGTTCTGTGGGGAAAACAGAAAGTCAAAATATTCCTGCAGATCCACATATGGCCAGATCCTTGCTTGGTGTCAACGCTTGCAGTTCTGCTGATTTTTTGGAGCTGGGCCACGCTTTTCCTCCTGCTCTGGCTCCATGGAACTGAGCTGATTTGGGCTTTTCTAAGATACAGATCTGGGCCATTGTTGTTATAAATGACTTGAAAAATCTGGAGTGTGGGTGCGATTTGGGTAACCAGCTCCGTGCTGGAGCATCCCCCGTTCCCCCAGTGCCATGGAACAGAGGGAGCAGGGCCTGCTCTGCCTCCCCCTGCTGATTTGGGGACCAATAATGCTCATTTTCAGACTGAATTTAACATATGCCCAAAGCTGCCCGCTTGCCCCCAGCCAGAAAACTGCAGCTGGCAGCTCTGGCTCCTGGCAGGGCTGGGTGCAGAGTGGACTCTGTGCAGACCCAAACACGAGGCCTGGGACCTGAGCTGCTCCCAAGGATTTGGTGTTTAATCACAGCACAGGCCAGGGGAGTGTGGAGGGAGGAAACTCTGCTCCATATTTACTGGGAAACGAGAAATCACCCTCAAAGATCTGCCATGACTGGATAAAAATAGGAGTTTAACAGGAGATGAAATCCGTGGGAGCTGAGATTTGAATGCAGCAAACTTTAACACCCCCCCCCCCCAGTCAATTAAAATATAAAATAAAATATCTTTCCTTAAAAAGAACTCTCTCAAGGCAGCACGATTTACACAGAGCTTATGCTGGACCATGAAGTGGAAGTTTTCCTGCCTGGTTTGTCAGTTGGAGGAATAAATGGAGTTGAACACTAACAGAACTCTCCAAAGGGCATTTTAAAACCAGGAGGGGAAGGGAAATGGAACAGAAGCCCACAAACAGGAGGATAAATAGTAAAAATGCCAGTGAAGCTTCAGCAGCCACAGTGATAGAGGATCTGTGGGAAAAAAAGCAACCCAAATATTTAAAATGAGAATCCTGGTGACCTGTTTCTAGAAATTTCTCCATGAGAAAATTCATATTCTCTCATGTGCTTCCCTGGAACCACAAATTCAAGGGGAATTAAAAGTCCTGGATGGTGAATTCTGCTTTCTCTCAGGAGGTCCCTTGGATGTATGATGGCTTTTAAATTTTGAAATAAATGTGCCCCTTGGAAATCAGAAATTACTCTCTGTCTGTAGAGTTAGTCATGAGATAGCTCTCATAATTAATCAACTTTTTATTTTATCCTTGTGTGGAGGCACAATCTGGAAACAGCTTGGAGAAAATCAAAATTGCATGAGGGCAGAAAGGAGTAAATCAGTAAATCCATGTGGATTCCTGAGTGCAGGGAATCCAGGCATAACTTGTGTCAATGCATGAATGCACCGTTTGTAATGGGAAATAAAACCCCTTGTACAAAAAATGAATGCACGAAGCATTGAAAACTCAGGTTTTTCTCAAGTCCCACTCTGCCATTATTTGGAAAGCCCAAAATGAGGCTGCACACAATGTATCATTTATTGGGACAACTTTTCCTGACAGTGCGTTTTGGAAAGGGGAAAAATAATGTGGGAATGAGAGGTAGAGGCAGCTTGGAGAGGGGAAAATGAGACAAACACCCTTTTCCCTTCACCCCTCTGCTGAGCAGGGCAGTGCAAATCCTCTTTTTGCCCAAAGCCTGGCCCTGCACGTTAAAATTTTAGGACTGTAAATCTGATAGAAGTCTGTGCTATAATTTCATGACCCAGGAAGGGCAGAAAATGGGAGTTGTTTTTGCTCTAAAAGCCTCTGCCCAACTCTTTGTGTGGGCACAGGCACGAGAGAGGCTCTGCCTGCAGCTCTGCATATGCAGATTTATTATTATTAATTATTTATAAGTCACCAGGAGTGTACCTGGAGCATCAGACACACAAAAAACAAGCTGGCACCTCCTGTGAGTTGTTTCCCATCCCAGTCTTGCAGCAGGAAATTTGGAAATCCAGCATTTTCAGGACAAATGTGCTGACCCAATAGGAATAACTTCCCGTTGGAAAGGGCACAGGCCGGCAGGGAGCAGCTTTCAGGAGGGAGGATTCCACCGGAGTTTTCATTACAGAAAAGCTTTTTTGTCATTCTCTGCCCTTCTTCCTGTTCATGAAATGATTATTGCTACCAGAGGTGTGAGATGCCAAAGTCAGAGCTGGATTCCTGCAGAACCACAGCCCAGAGGTGCAGGGAATTTATCCTGTATTTCAGCTCCTGCTGGACTGAGTTCTCCAGGTGTCCCTGGGTGTCCTGTCCAGCTGTGCCACCCTTGGGGTGCAACCTGAGCCAGGGATTTGCAGGTGAAGGGGTGGGAGAACCTTCCTTAAAGCCCTGGGATTCCCAGGAGGCCATTCCTGCTGGGAATGCAACACGAGTGACACAAACCACCGGCCTGGCAACTTGGAGCCCCTTCAGTGAGCTACTGTTGCAAACCCTGCTTTTATTCCCTTAAAATTCTGCCTGGAAGTCTGAGACAGGGGCTGGAAATTGGTGAATCCAGCCCCTGGTGCTGCTGGAGGTGCTCAGACCTCTGGCAGAGCAGCCTGGAAAAGCTGCAGGACAGGGGGAAAGGAGAGAAATGGGCACTGATGGATTTTTTTCCAGCAGTGTTTTAAGGATGTTTCAGCAGCAAAGCAACAGAGGAAGCTCAGGAGATTTCCCGGCCCCAGACCTGGGAGAAGAGGGATTTCCAGAGCATTCCTGGCAATTCCTGCCTTGAGACAGGAGGAACAAACGGGGCTGGTGCCAAGGAGCTCTGGAGCCAGGACAGCTGATCCGGAGCTGCTGCGCTGGCTCCGCTTCCCTCAGCTCCCTCTGACATCGGGACCCCAGCCCTGGTCCCACCGGGGCTCCGTCAATCAGCCCGGCCTCATTAGCAGCCTCATTAACAGCCCTGCTCTGACAGTGCCCGGGGCAGGGGGATTTCCAGGAGATCTCAGCTCCAAGCCCCGTTCCCTGGCGCTGGGGCAGCTCCCGCGCGGCTTTTCCATCGCCTCTCCCCGCTCTCCCGTCACTGAGCTCCGCTGTCACCTCCAGCAGCCCAAACACGCCTGAGGCAACGAGCGGAGATTTATCCAAAGGCCTGGCTTGGCTGGACGTTCTCCACCAGAATGATCGCTCCAGTCCCCAGCTGGAGTCCAGATCCAGCTGGGATCCTCCCAGCACTGTGGCTGCACACGAAGTCCCCAGAAATCCTGACTGGTGACGCTGGTGCTGCTTTAGTGTCCCCAGCTCTGCTCCTGGGCTGCTGCAGCTGCTCCCTGGGGTCAGAAAGGCATCAAAAGAGGCCTTCATCACTGATGCTGCACAGCTACGTGCCCTTGCTCTATCCCTGAGGCTGGAAATAAATATTTTTCCGTGCCTGGTGAGGCTAAACATAGCATTGTGCTCCATTCCCAGCTGATTCCATTTCCATTTCCCCTTCAGCACTGCTCTGCATTCATCTGCCTATGAACACCCAGCCCTCAGATGGCTGGGGCAGGGAAGTTTGCTGGTGTTGGAAGGACCTTCCCTTCCCTTCCCTTCCCTTCCCTTCCCTTCCCTTCCCTTCCCTTCC
>VWYI01014734.1:273874-294194 GCA_013399455.1 Anthoscopus minutus | reverse complement strand
TCCCTTCCCTTCCCTTCCCTCTCCCAGCTCCATTTCCCAGCTGATCACAGCAGTGCTCCAAAGCAAGCTCTGGACAAGTGGATTCATCTGCATGACAGGGGAAGGTGTTGGTGACATCCAGTGCATGGCACGTGTGGGAAAAATCTGAATTGAACAGTTGATAGATAGCCTATTGAATAATTCCTCTTCTCTTCCTCTTCCTCTTCCTCTTCTCTTCTCTTCTCTTCTCTTTCTCTTCTCTTTCTCTTCTCTTTCTCTTCTCTTTCTCTTCTCTTTCTCTTCTCTTTCTCTTCTCTTTCTCTTCTCTTTCTCTTCTCTTTCTCTTCTCTTTCTCTTCTCTTTCTCTTCTCTTTCTCTTCTCTTTCTCTTCTCTTTCTCTTCTCTTTCTCTTCTCTTTCTCTTCTCTTTCTCTTCTCTTTCTCTTCTCTTTCTCTTCTCTTTCTCTTCTCTTTCTCTTCTCTTTCTCTTCTCTTTCTCTTCTCTTTCTCTTCTCTTTTGTTTCCCCAAACCAGGCTGGGCTCAGCCCGTACAGAGCAGAGACCTCATTAGCAGATAATCCAATTAGATAAGATCAGCGCTGAGCGCTCAGGAAGTGCTGCGGGAAGGGGCAGCCGCTCCTCTGGGAAGGAGCTGAGGGGAATGTCCCGTGCGTGTCCCGGGAGTGCCATCCAGGCCGGGCAGCCCCTCCTGGCCGGGGGTCCCTGTGCCAGCCCCGGCCCCGGAGCGGCCCGGCTGCCTGGTCCTGCCCCCACCCTCTGCTTTGTTCTCCTGGAAGCGCCTTTTATTTATGGAGGGTATTAAAAGATACCGAGTCCCTGCAGGGGCTCAGCTCCAGGAGAGGGGAAGAGGAATTTCCATCTGCTCCCAGTGGATACAGGAGAGGCCAAACGAGGGCTGCCTTTGAAACCTTTGTGAAGCTGGGGGTTGGTTTTACAAAATAAAAGCCAAGGCTGGGTCGGCTCCAGGGCAGCACAGGAGTGAGGGGAGGTTACAGCAGCGTTTATGCTTTTGACCTGCATTTACATTTGAACATCTCTCACCCTCTGCAGAATTCATCTGAGCGGGCTCCAGTGGAATCAGGAACCTTCCCAGAAATACGGAACAGCCTGACTGGGAGAGAGCAGAGCTCGGGGTGCAGGAGCCCTGCTGAGGAGGAAACACGGATCTCTTGGGCCACCCTTGTATTCCCCAGCGGGGACGTGGCTGCCCCTGGATCCCTGGCAGTGCCCAAGACCAGGCTGGACGGGGCTTGGAGCAGCCTGGGGCGGTGGGAGGTGAAGGGGCTGGAGCATTCCCTGTTTCAGGAGAGGCTGAGCAAGGGTTTATGGCTGCTCCCATGGTGTGGGGATTTCCTCCAGCCTTAGCCTCAGCCCCACACCAGGGTGCTTGCACACATTCTCACAAAATATTTCGGTTTTCAACGGATTATGAGACGCTCAGCAGTCTGGAGAGCGGTGGCACCCGGGCTGGAGCGCTCCCGACCTGGGCATTTCCATCCCTCCTCAGCTCTGTTTGCAGGCAGGAGCCACTGTGCCTCCAAGGCGTTTTAAATCACATTTTAACTGGTTTAAATTGCCCAAGCCCGGCCTCCTTCCAGCGGCTCCCTCCAGTGGCTGGCTCCAGGAGCTGTTTTCCTGCTAGACTCGTCATTTTCGGGAAGCCTGTGTTTGTTTGTGTGTGATAATCACCAAACCCAGGCACACCTGGGCACTCGCCGCTCCCGAGGTGCCGCTTGCCAGGAAACAAAAGCCCCGCGGATGTGAGCTCAGGGAAGCAGCATTGAGCTGAGTCGTTTAATTGAGCCTCTGCGGGCTGAAATGTGAAGGGGAGGTGTTGCAAGATGAGGGTTTCTCACCAGAAATCTGAGATGGAAATATTAATGGAAATATTAATGTTGCTTCACCAAGTGGCCACTATTAACCCACCTAAGTTTCTTTTCAGCCTGGATTAAGGTCCCTTAAAACAAGCGAAAGCTGAATCCAAAGGGTATAAAACAGCCCTGGTTTTGCTCTGTGAGATCTCCACCATTTCCCAGCTGCAGTTTGGTGTGATGGAGATGATTCCTGAGCTGGAAAACAAGGGCCATCGCTGTAACATTTCAATTGCAAGAAGGATGCCCTGATCCACCAGGCTGGTCCTTAGGCACAGGCACAGCAATTGCCAGTGTTGATTCACTTAGCTCAGGCCCAGGCAGGTCAAAATCAATCATGTCAAAAATACATCACCTGCATTCAGGGAGTTTTTTAAAAGGGAATGAGAGGTGCAGGCTGCAGGAATAAATCACGGCAGAACGGGGACTTGCTTGGAAACAAACCCATCATTTGCTCTGAAAGGATAAATATGTTGTTTGCTCCCAACATTTCCGCAATATTTAAAAGACAGCTTGGCAAGGAGACAAGGCTGGGCTTGGAAAAGCTGTGTCTTGAGCTCAGAAAGATGGGATTGAGGATCAGAGCCTCCCCTACTCCAGACCTACAGCTCCCTCTTGGCAGTTTGAATGACACCTTTGCCATGGGCAGGGCTTGAAATTGAGAAAAAGAGGATTTTCCCCTCCAGCACCGAGTGGAAATGTTTATATAAAGATCTCTGCCTGATGCCCAAGCCTCCTGCCCCAGGGGCGAATCCCCAGCGTGTCTCCCAGCAGGATCAGCTCCAGGGCAGTGGGGATCAGCTCTCAGTGGCTCCGTGGCTGCCGGGGCTGGAGCAGCTGCGAGCACATTCCCGAGCTGGCAGCAGAACGCTCCACACCAGGAGTTGTGAGCGATTGTCTCTGGTGTTTGGTCAGAGTCAATCACCCCGGCCCTGCTGACAGCCTGCAGCTCTTCCAACCTGCCCCAGCTGGAAATTCCCCCTTTTCCTCTGCTGAACACAGCACTGGGGAGTCTCCAGGGGGGAAAAGCAACGGAGATGGGGCTGCAGTGAGAAGGACTGGGCTGAGGCAGAAATGTTACAAGTGAAGGGTGAGAACTGAGACAGGAATTGTAGGGATGGCCTCACTTCTTCCGTCAGTGCTTGACGCACAGATTTTCTTTTATTTGCAGATTCTATTTACTTGAAAGAGGAAGAGAAAGAAGAACAAACACTAAAAGAGCAAACGCTTCTTCCAAGAGTTAAACTTGCAGAGCAGCAGCTCACTGGAGCTGTGCCCTGGCTCAGGCATGTGAGCCTCACTGTCAGCTGGAGCTTTCCCATGGGTTCAATCAGCAGGCTCTGGGAAGGAGCATTTCCCACCTCAGCATCCCTGCAAGCCCAGGGAGAGGCCGGGAGCTGCAGCCAGAGGAGCTCCAATATTCCCAGATTCACAGGTGGGGATTGCAGCAGCTGAGCCTGCTCTGCCACAGCAGCCCTGCCAGGACTGGTGCTTCCCTTGCATCCAGCCCAGCTGCAGGGAACACCTGGCAATAAGCAGCACCTGCAATGGCGTGAGGCAGATTCTGTCTCACACCTCACGCCCTGCTTACCTCCATTCTCACTTTGTCATTCCAAGGGACATTTCTTTTGCCTCGCTGCTGCCAAGTCGCTGTTTTTAAGCAGCTCTCCCAATTCATCAATGAAAAATGAATCACGGAGCTGAGTCAGGCCAGACCTCAGGCAGCTGATTTCAGATTCAGCCAGGAGCCAAAGCCTGCAAGGAGCAGCTCCATGAATCCCTGTTTCCCACAGGAGCAGCCTGGATCCGGAGATGTCACTGGTGATGTTGGAGTGGAGGGAGCAGATCCCATCCCGAGGGAACACAGCCCTCACACCTGAGCACAAACCCTTGCAAACACTGCTAGGATTTGTGGCAAGTCCCCCAGTTCCTGATTTTCAGCCAGGAGCTGGGTCCTGGCTTTGTTTTGCAGAAGTGTTGGTGACTCTTGTGGAGCTCCTGGCACTGGGAGGATGAGCTGGCACAGATCCCTGGGGGATAAAGAGGGGTTTTGTTGTGTGTGAGTGGCTCCTGGTTTCACTGAGCTCTCCAGCCAGCCCAGCAGGAGCAAATGGCCAAGCAATTCCAATTCCGGCTGCATTCTTTCCAAAGCTGGGCTCAGGAAAGGGGAGAACAGGTGGTTGTGACAGATGCTCAGGGGTTAAAAACCCTCCAGTGCAGAGGGGACCACCAGGATCCTCACTGGGGAAATCCTTCAGGTAATCTGAATCCTGCCTTGGCTCTGTGTTTGAGAATTATGAGCATTTCTCTCCCGCTTTTGGACAGGAAATCAGAAGCACTGGGCCAAAACTGCAGCCTTGGTTATCCCAATATACAAACCACACCAGGCTCAACCCTTTGTCCAGAACCTCTGAATTCCTCTGCTCCATCCCCAGGGCTGTCACTCGTGATAAAGTGACCAATTTGAGCCAGGAACTGAGCAGACAGCAGGGCATGGATGGCATTCCCAGATGGAGCAGAAGCTGAGTGATGAACAGGGAGATGCTCTGGCTGGGGCTGTTCAAGTCACAGAGTTCAGCCCAGATATTAAAAAGGAACGTGTTGGATGCTTCAGGCCAGGAAAGAGATATCAAGAAGATGCTCTGAACACGGTGCCTCATTTATCAAAGGGACAAAAGCACAGGGTACCTTGTCAGGGAGCTCTGCCCTGGGCCCAGGGAAGAGGAGCTGGATTAATATTCTGCATGTGGAGCAGGGAAGGCACCAACTGCAGCCTCGGTGCAAACCAGGAGCCCCAGGAGCCGTGGGGAGCTGCCATCCCCAGCCCTTGGCTGGCTGCAGCTTCCCCTCCATGTGTGGAGCAGGAGGGATTGGGATTGCATGTCCTGGTGATCATCCAGCAAGGCAGGCCTGTGGATTTGCACAGGAAGCAAAAGGAGGAGGAAACAGTGATGTTGTTAGGAGAGCTCAGAGCTGTGGGTTCTGGCAGGTGGGAGGAGTGGCAGAAGGAAGGAGTCCAGGTTTTCACAGCTTGTGGATCTACTGGGGGGTTCCTTCCACATCCCAAGAGCCCAGACAGCAGCTGAGGAAGGCAACAAACACTGAACAGAACGGGAATCCTGCACCTTCCCTCTGTGCAATGAACTCTCACCCTCACAATTACGGAGCAGAATTACCCTGGGCAGAGCTCAGAACGTTCTCGTGGCAGATCAGCGCCAGCCTCAGTTCTCAGGAGGGACACAGCCAAATCCACCACCCCCACAGGACCTTCAGCACTGGGGGCAAACTTCCCTTGTTCCACAAGGGAGGCTTCAGGCACAGTCCTCATGGCTGGTCTTGATTGCTCCGAATGAAATCTGAGATTTCTTCCCACCCATGATTCTGTGGGGGTTTGAATCGGGCTGTGCTGCTTCCGAGCTCCTGGTTGTGACTGGACACCTCTCCTCTCTCCCCAGGGTGTATTTTCCGTGGATCTGGGGGCAGGGAATGCCAGACTGCAGGAGTGACCCTGGGACACTGATCCCATCCCCAGCTGCCTGCCAGGCAGCACCAAAGCCAGCAGGGAAGGATACTTGCTTTAATGCTGCCCTTCAAGTATTTAAGGAATCTTTTAGGCAGCTTTGCAATTTTAAAAGGTTCTCAGTGATGCAAACACCTTCCCCTCTTGCCTGAACTCTCTGCTTGGGCTGCAGCGTGTTCAGAGCCGTCTAAGCCTGACCTGATTGAAAATGGAAGAGGTTTTAAATCCCAAAACACAGAGAGAAAAGACCAGACAGTGGCTTAATGATGCCCAGTCCCAGGTGGATCGCTGTCCCCAGGCTCTGCCTCCTCTCCCCAGAGCCTGGCTGTTCAGATGGGGCTGCCTGGGTGATGCAAACCAGCCCTGGCACACATCCCTGTGCTGCCCAGGGAGCAATTGCTCTGGGCCCAGCCTCAAAGCACTGCTTCATCCACACAGGGAGGCATTAACTGGGAGTGTGGGGCACCTGGAGCCACCTGCAGCTGCAGGGAAGGCAGAGACAGCAATGCCACTGCCAGGGCACCCGGCTGCTGCACTTCCACTCTCGCTTCTGAAATGTTAGAAGGCAAAAAAGCCCCAACAAAAACAAACATACAAAATAATAACAAACAAACAAACAAAAAAAACCCAACCCAAAGGTGAATAAAGCTGTGTTTGTGTCCTGCCATTTGTCATAACCCTCCTGGCAGACAAGTTCTATAAAATGTGAGTTTTTCAAGAGAGCTCCCAGGAAAGGAGAGGGGTGGACACAACCAGCAGCATCAGTGGGGAGCAGGAATAATGCAGATTTTTTTGAGACTTAAACCTGCCCCTTTTCCAGAGCCTTTAATCCTCTTCTTACAGCTGAAGTGCCCTCAGCTCCAGGGCTTGGTCCAGGCTGTCTCCCTTCCAGATCCCTCCTAGAACAAAGTTTGTGTTTGCAGCAAGGAGATGAAAAACCAGGGGCAGTTTTCACCTCTGCTCTGCAGTCAGGAGCATCATTAATTAGGGCTCAGCCCTAAATAATCCCCTAATCTGTCAGATCACAGATTATCAACATGAAAGCCAAGAGCCTGAAGCAAATCAATGCCTGGGCTGGAGGGTTCCCCAATAAAGTCAGGGAAAGCTGAGGCTCAGGGGGGGTTAGGCTGGGGCTGGCAGCACAGGCAGAAAGGTCCTGCCTGCCCAGACTGCCAGAGGGGCACTCCTGCAGGGCTTTGGGGTTTTTCCCTCTGGCCAGAAGGCAGAGGATTTTTTCTCTCCCGGCAGCAGAGTCGTGGGGCCACAAGTTGAGGGCAGGAAAGGCTTCCCAAAGCTTTCTGGCACCTTTTCTGACGTCCCTGCCATGTGTCACTCCGTGTAGGTGATTAGCACTTGCTTGGTGATTACCAGGTTTGCTGGAGCTCGCTGGGTGCCAGGAAAGCTGCGCTGGTGTCCCAGGGATGGAGGTGACACCGGGTGGAATTAAATCACCTCACACCCATAACTCTTAGAAAAAAAAGTTACAAATCCCTCTTTCTCCATCTCAGGGACCTACAGGAAGCCCAAAGGATCAATTAATGCACTTCATTTTTCCTCAAGGAGCAGACCAGGTTTCACTTCTCCCCTCAGAAAGAAGTGCTTAAAACCCTCCCCATCTTCTGACTTGTGGTGCCTTGGAAGATGTTGCATGAAAACAACTTTGCTGTGCTTTCCAACTGTTTCAGGATATCCTGACAGGGTTTTTCAGGCACTTTTAAGCTCAAGGTGTCTTATTTGAAACTGCTGTTCCTCTCCCCTGCTGCAGTTGAGGGAGGTTTCCATGGTGTGTTGTGATCCTGGGGGCTGCCTGGGTGTGGGGTCTGCTCCTGGCCACAGCAGCCTGACCTTCCCCTGGGATCTGCGGGGGCTTGGAGCATTCCTGCTGCGGGCATCACTTCCCAAGCCACTCCCTTTTCCCTCAGATTCCTCTCACAGACGGAATCCTGTCTGCCTTTAAGCCTGAAGTGATTGCAGGCTTCACCCTTCTCACTTCCTCTATTCCTCCTCCTCTTCCTCTCATTTCTTTGCTCATGCCGGGGCCGAGGAGAGCCGTGAGTCCCAGTTCCCCTCCTTGCTCCCTGCCTTGCTGCTGATCCAGAGGCGCTGCCTGGCCCCTGTGCCTGGCCCTGGCTGTGTGCAGTCAGTCCCTGCCACTGAGCTGGGAGTTATTAAACATTTCACCTCCCTGAGAGCCCTGACAAGAACCTCATTTCAAAGGCCTTGCAAACACTCTTTAGCCCAGATAAGGCTTGAAGGGTGAAGAGGCAACAAAAAGCAGCTAATCCACTTAACTGCCGGGGAAACTTCAGCAGCCAAAAGAGCAAGTGGGTTTTTGGGATGACTTCTCCCCAGTCAGATCCCGGGGATTTCCAGCAGCTGCACAATCCTCCCTGCCCGTGTTTTCTGGTAATGAATACTAACGATCCTTCACTTCGATTTTAATTGCCTGCCCATCAAGCTTTGTTAATCTTCTCCATTTTCCTTAATCTTTCATCGTGTCACTTTTTTTTTCCCAGTGTTTCTTCTGTGTTGACAAGGCATTTAAACATTTTGCCAAGCAGAAAAAGAAATAAGGGAAGAAAAGAAAGAAAGAAAAAATGAGAGAAAAAGAAATCATCCCCTTTGCATCTGGGATGCTCGTTTTCCAGATTAGAAAATAAGTGGCTGCGGTGGTGTCTCATTCAAACTAATCGGTTAATTAGTGAATATTCCTCATCCTTCCAAACCAGGAAGGCTGAGGGCTGCTTCAAAGACAGACTGTTCCTGATCCAAACAATCCTTGCAGCTCACACAGGTTTTCTTCCATAGGGAAGCTCGAAGCATTTTAGGAGGAATTTCACCGTAGGTTTGAGTTTTGCTGGATGAGAAAGGTTTGGACCAGAATCGTTGCTGCGGTAGCGACTTCTGCTGATGTTTGTTGTTTTTACCCAAGAACCGGCTTGGGAGGAGCGGCTCTCCCTGTGGATTTGCCGTTCCAGCCATGTGCTGAAACGTGGCCGGCTCCAATTCTCTCTCAATCGATCCCAAGGAGTCGGTGCAGGGGATCGCCCTGCGGGGAGCAGACCTGGCTGTCCCCGCGCAGAGCTGGCCCCAGCTCTCCCGTGCTGGCCTCGGGAGCTGCCAGCTCCCTCTGAGAGGTCTCCAGGAGGCTTCTCCTGGCCCCAGCCCCTGCTGGGTGTCACCGGCTCCAGCTCTCTGTGCCGAGCGGCTCCGCCAAGGAGAGGCTCCCTCCCGCCCCTCTGCCCGCCCTGATGTGCCCAGACGCTGCAAATCTCCTCTGCCTTGCCAGGGAGCTGCTGATGTGAGCTGAGCCTCGGCAAATGGCAGCAGGGAGGGACCCACGCCCGGGGAAGAGCACGCGGCGCTTTTCTTTATAGGGAATAAAAATAACTCCACGTGCAGATTGTCCAGTTACAGAAATCCCACTCCAAAATCTCAAAAATGGGCCCCAGGAGGAGCTCGGTGCACAAGTGAGAAGTTGGGAGGGCTCCAAATCTCTCAGAGCTGCAGATTTAGAATGAGAAGGTTTTAAGTTTTTCTTTCTTTTGAGGAAAATCCGAGGGAGTGTTTGTGACCGAGTCCCTCCTCTGTGGAGTCTGCTGTGTCCTGACACAGCCTGGGGAGTGCTCGGAGTGCTGCTGGCAGGGCTCTGCTCGCCGGGACAGCTCTGGGGTGGGAGCAGAGCACAGGAAAAACCCCAGGAGCAGCTCAGGCTCCTCTGAGAGAGGAGTTCCGTGGGGAGCAGCGTTGTTTTCACACCTGCTGTGCCCTGAGAGGCCCCCAGGTAGCAGGGATGTGTCCCCAGCTGCCACTGCTTGTTGTCACCATCGGAGCCTTCCTGAAGCCAGGCAGCTGCTGCTGCCTTGATTAAACCTGCTCTGGGCAGCTCCTTAACGAGGAGTTTAAAGCAGCAGCAATTACAAGCTCTTAATCCATCCCAACGTGGGAGTGGAGCAGGGCTTGCTCTCAAAAATAGTGCTGTAAACTGGGCCACAAGGCATGGAAAGGAGAATCCTGGGAAGAGCGAGGAGTCAAAGGGGGTGATGGGGATGTGGAGGGAACAGAGAGGGGTGCAAGGCTCTGCAGGAACAGCTGCCATGAATTTCCAGCTGCCCTGGGTCAGCAGAATGCAGAGAATGAACTGTAATCATCTGTCAATCTATAAATTACATTTATCAAGCTGATAACCTGCCAAGATCCATGATGCTGCTGAAGAAAAGGTTGAATATTCACAGGAAAGATGTAGAATTTACTCCTCGTGTCTCTTCCCCTTCCCACTTCTTGGCAGCCCAGTTTCTGTGCTGCCCTCCCACCTTTCTGTCATGAATACCAAAAGCAGTCTGAAGTCACGGTGGACAGGATCCTTGTGTTGCCCAGGGAATAATGCCTGATGGCAGCTGGGAGCTTTTCTGAGCCTCTGAAGGGAGGAAGAATTATTTGCTCTGCAGTTTGTCCAGCTTCCCCTCAGGACTGGAAAACGCAGGCACGGGTGAATCTGTCAAACTTCAAACACACCCGGTCCTTCAGCAGGGACCCAGTTCTGAGGCACCAGCGGGGCAGGAGCTGCTCAAGTGTGAGAAGGGAGAGGGGAGTTTGCCCTGTTTCACACACGCACTCCTTGCCTTCACCTGGGGGAAATGTGTGTCTTCCACAAAACAGAGCCAGTGCAACTTTCACCAGGCAAGAAGTGCTCATTTCTGAGAGAAAAAAAACCAGAGCAATTAAGGATGATTTTTGTATTTCAGATGCTTAGAAAACCTCTAGAAAGTGTTTGTACTGATCCTTAAACCCTCTACCCCAGACATCCCCAATCTTCCATGAGCTGGGATTTGGCTGCTTGGAAACCTTGGTTTGGCATCTGTAAAAAAAGTGTTTAATTTTATCTCGTTGATGTGTTCATTTTAACAGAGAAATGCAATCAAATAAAGAGAGATGCAAAGCCTGTTTTTATGTAAAAACTGAATTGATTGGTCTGTGCTGCAGCCACGTTGAGAATTAAGAGAAGGTCGATGGTCCTAAATCAGGAGGTGCTGTCAGACACCTCCATCTGCTCCCCTAAAGGACGAGGGCTCCCTGATTGCTGGCTCAGCACAGAAACCAACCCCCAAATTTAATTCCAGATGGGCTCAAGCAGTGGCTGTGGGTGCCGTTGCAGCCCTAGGTATCAAATCTCAGCTTTTAGTGCCTCAGAGGCCAGTTCTGCTTGGAGGAAGGGAGAAATAGGAGAGTGAAAAACAAAGGAGGGGGAGGCCACATCCTGCCCCAGTCCCAGCGAATGTCAGCTGATAAAGCTCCTGCTTTGCTCCTTCTCAAAAGGCACTTTTTACTGCTGGCCCCTGCCTGGGCAGGAACCTGCAGGATGGGGCTTCAGACCAGTGGAGGTGAGAGCTGAACAGGTAAAAAGTCACCTCCCTGCTCCACAATTATCCCAACAGTGAGGTCCTGAGACAGCGTGCTGCTCGCTCTGCAGCTGCTCCACTCCAGCTCCACATCACAGAAATTACTCAGTGCCACAATTAAATCCTCCCAGTCCCGCTGGGCCCGGGTCACAGCCTCCTCAGGAACAAGGAAGGGTACTTGGAGCTCCTCTTGAAAAAACAAAATTACATTGGGAAGTAATTGCTAATTAGTATTGCTATTATTATTTATTACTTCCCGAACTGATAAGGTGTGCATGATCTGAATGCTTTCAAATCCTCCCTGCAGTGAGAGATGAGTTCTTGCGGGCCAGGAGTCTCTGTGAGGAAGAATACATTAGGAAATGCCAGTTTTATTGCCAGTCCTTTGTTTTTTTCTCTCCCTGAATGGGTTCTGTGAGCTTTGCATTTATCATGTGGGGGGAGAGGCAATTAAAATACAGGCAATTAGAATGTAGAGGTGAGTATTGATGCTATAAAACACAGCTAAGGAGAGGGCAAGATGGATCTTCCTGCTGCTTCCTCAGGCAGGAGGGGATGAGGGATGCTCTGAACTCCTGGGCAGAAAATGGGATATCACTGGCAGCCAGGAGCCAGATGTTGGGATGCAGAGCAAGGAGTTGGGCCCCGAAAAAGCATTTCCAGTGGGAAGGCTCCTCTCTGCCCCTCAGAACTGCCCCAAACCATCCTGGGGCTGAGTTCCTTGTGCCCATCTCAGCTTGCAGGAGGCAGCTGGGCTGTTTTCCCATGGCAACTCTCTGCCAGACAAGGAAAATTAACCTTTATCAAATCAGCACCTCTGTGTGCCCATGAAAAACAGCCCAAGCCCAAAAGGTGTGGGGGAGTCATTTGTCAATATTGGAACCATTTAAGGTGTGGAGGATTAAGTGGGTCACCACCACACGCTGAGCACTCCCAGCTCACCATCTTCCCTTCTCCACGGATCCTCCTGCTGCTGTCTCAGGAGTTTCCTACAAAGCCGGGCACTGCTGAGCCTCTCCCAGCTCAGCAATGCCCATTATGGCACCTCCAGCTTTGGGAATATTGTCCAGAGCTGTTCCCTGAGGGGGCACAGCTGGGACACACATTCCTGCAGCCCCTGCCCGGCTCTGGGTTTATTTCCTGCAGAGAGCTGTGTTCCTTTGGCTCTTGGCAGCAGTGATTTCTCCCCAGCAGGGTTATCCTCACTCCCAGACACCTTCCACTGCCCCGCGGCTGCTGCAGCTCGGGCATCAGCCCTCCCATCCCTCAGGGAGTGTGCAAACAGCTCTGCATCCCCACATCAGCGCCTGGGCTTTCCCCCCAAGCCCTGCCACTTTCCTGCTCCAAAATCCAAGAGCTGCCGCTTGTCAGGGTTTGTGGTTTGTGCTGCTGTTCCCGGGGCTGTCTCTGATCCCCAGCCCCATGACAGAGACAGTGCAGCAGGAGCTGTCACTGCCCTGAGCACACCTGAGCACACCTGAGCACACCTGCAGCTGCAGAGGAGCTTGCTGTGCTGTCCCCCCATGCTGGGGAAGCAGCTCAGGAGTGGCAGGGCAGAAGAGCTTGGAGCCTGTAGTGGCAGAAGCGCTCTGCTGGTGCTCTGCAAAGCTCCCCACAGCCACGGGAGGACATCAGGGCGGCCCCAGAGCTCCTGCTGCTGCTTGGGTAGCTCTGGGCAGCTGGGCAGGTGCGCACCCAAAAGCAGAGCTGGCAGCAGTGACCCTGCCCCATGCTCCAGCAGTGACACTGCTCCAATGTCCCCAACATCCCAGCAGTGACCCTGCCCCAAAGTCCCCAACACCCCAGCAGTGACCCTGCCCTGATGTCCCTGATATCCCAGCAGTGACCCTGCCCTGATGTCCCCAACACCCCAGCAGTGACACTGCTCCAATGTCCCCAACATCCCAGCAGTGACCCTGCCCCAAAGTCCCCAACACCCCAGCAGTGACCCTGCCCCATGCCCAGCCTGCCAGGGGATGCTCTGGCCCAGCACGCCCATTCCTGCCCTGCCTCTGGAGAAGCACCCAGCACCTCTGAGCCTCTGTCCCCTGTCTGTGGCACAGCCCAGCTCCGTGCCAGGTCTGTCCCTGCTGCCTCCCCGGCTGCCAAGGGGCTGGGACATGGGAAGGAGCCCAGGCTGCCTTTCTGCCTGCCTGGGAACTCGGGCAGGGCCAGTGTCCCACCCGGGCCCCGGAGAGCAAAGGCAGGGAGAGGGGCTGGGATGTGCTCCAGGGCACAGAGCGCAGCAGCGCCAGGAGCAGGAGCCAGCTCCCACTTCCCTTCCCAGAGCCCTGGCCCCGCTGCGGGTCCCTCCTTGCGGGCTTTCATCACCAGACCGTGTTTGTTTTCGTGGCCATGCATTCCTCACCCACACGACACCGGATCCTCTCTGCCCTGCTGGGCCAGGTGGGTGGACAGCAAGGAGAAAATTGTCTCTTTTCCTCAAGCCTTTTCCAAGCTTCCTGCTTGACTCCAGCACTGCAAATTCCCTTGGGGGGTTTTGTGACCCCTTGTCCCACTCACCCTCCCTTGTCCTGGGGGAAAGGGGAGCTGCAGAGCCCTTAAACCTGGGCTGGCAGGAGCTGCAGGGCGCTGTCCGAAGGACACGGAGTGAGAAGCGGCTGCAATGAGCAGATGCTGAGGCAGGGAGGGAGGCAGGGAGGAGAACAAGGCTGCTACCAGCCGGAGGAAGCCCCGGTGTGTGGCTGCAGCTCGACGTGATGGCAGCTGGAAAGGCCCTGCACCCCCTCAGCCCCCGTGGGAGCTCTGGCCAGGGCAGCCTCCCGAGCGCCTGGGCAGAAACTTCCATCTGCAACTGCAGCACCTGGTGCAGAAAAGGCTTCCTGCACCCCCAGCAGCAGGGGCAGAGGGGATTTGGGTTGGTTTTGGCACGTGCAGGGCCAGAAGGCTCCAGAGGACAAAGGATCAGGAGCCACAGGCTGCAGCCAAGGCAAGGAAATCATGTTTGTGAGCAGGAGGCAGAGAGGGAAGCAGAGCAGGGCAGTGTCAGCAACCGGCAGAGCCCTTCTGGTGGCACTGGCCACAAGCAGGGCAGAAATCCAGCCCAGGCACCCTTCCACCCCAGCTCAGGGGGCTGTGGGAAGGAGGAATTCTGCTCCCAGGGAGCCCCAGGATCGGCTGTGCCATGACCACCTCTGCAAGGGCAGCTCTGCCTGTGGAAATGAGGTGGTTCATGATGCAGAGAGCAGAGGAAAGTGGCTCTCTCTGTTAGCCAGAAACCAGAGGCACAGAACGGTTTTATTTCATGCCTGGAGGGGAAGTTTGGCTCACTGTTCCATGTGCACACAGGTTGTTTATCTCCATATGGGGAAGCTGAACTTCACCTCCCTGCTGCATCCATGTCAGATCCCTGTGCTCTGCACAATCCAGCAGCTCAGGGAGCCTGCAGGGAGAACTCTCAGCCACAGCAGCCCCGAGGAGAAAGCCTCAGAAAAGGGGCAGGAAACTGCTCAGGAGAGCTGAGGACTTCTTCCAATAGGTGCTTTGAGTCAGCAGCCTGCCCGGGGCAGTGTGGGTTTGAAAGGATGTGGATGTGGCACTTGGGGACATTGGCAGTGCTGGGAGCACTCGATGATCTCAAGGATCTTCTCCAATTTAAATGATCCTGTGGTGAAATCAACCCAGCAACAGAAATACAGCAAAGCACTGGAATGCTGAGGAAAGGTGCTGCTGGGATTTTCCTGCTTGGCCAAACAAAAGAAGCAGTGGAATTACCAGGACATGCTCTTGAACAAATTAATGAATTACAGGTACAGGAACTACGGGGTCACCCCGGGGAGGGGAGGATGCCCTGGAAGTGCTGCTGTCTCCAGCCATGGGCGCCCTTCCTGCCACCCCACAGCTCTAGATCCCATGGGCTCTGGAACCAGAGCATCCCGGTGTGAACAAAGGAATCCCAGATTTAGCCCAGCTGAGCCGAGCTTTAGCTGTGAGACCGCGGCCACATCGCCATGGCAACAGCAAGGCCGCGGCTGGGGAGGCCTGACTGCTCTCCAGCCTTCATCCCTGCTGGGTTAAACCACCACTTTTCCATGGAATCCCAGAATCCCAGGGGCTGGAAAAGCCCTCCCAGTCCAAGGAGTCCCAGCTGTGCCCCATGCCCTCCCTGTCCCCAGTCCAGAGCCCTGAGTGCCACCTCCAGCCCTTCCTTGGGCACCTCCAGGGATGGGCACTGCAAACCTCCCTGGAGATTTTCACCAAACCCCAAATTTCCTATGACAATGAGATGGGATGGGGACATGGGGAGAGGTATTTGGAGAAGCATTCAGGGAGTCCTGCATCCCTGTCCCTGAAAGATTTGGGTAAGAAGCGGCTGGTGTGAGTTGTGCTGGCCTCGAGGGGCTGAGTGGGGACGGAGCTGCTGTCCCCACGCCCGAGTGGCTTCGCTGTGGCAGGAGCAGCAGGAGCTGGAGCTCCCTCAGGAGTGCGTGGATTCCCCAGGGATGGGCTCCTGCAGGTGCTCCCTTTGTCCCATCCGCTGCCACCCTTTGGAAGCAAATCAAAGCCGGGATGTTTTTGCAGAGCTCCCTTTTCTGTCCTCTCACTGCCTCATCACAATGTGCTCAAGTGGGAATTTAGGCCAAAATTGCCTTTTAACAACAGGAAAGCTCCATGTTTTCCTGAGAAAACCTCCAGTCCTGGTGCTATCAAACCCAGGAAATTGGATTTGTCTCTTGGATGCAAATGGCAGTACCCGTCGCAGTTAATTGCAAGTTTTCCTTGCAGGCTGTAAGTGGTGGAATCTCGCTACAAAAGACATTTCTGATGTCGGGTGCTCTGTAAATATTTATGTTCTTTCAGTGGAGGAATGCCTTGCAATCAGACAAACCACACAAAGGGAAATGAACTCATCAAAAGAAACCTCAACTGAAATGCAAACATTATAAAAAAAAAGGGGGAAAAACCTCTTCTGAGAAAGCTCTGAGCCCAGGTGGTGCTGCGGCTTTTCCTCAAGAGAGGATCTTTTTTTTCCAATCTGCAGGTGCCTCCAGATGATGAACAGGATGGGAGATCTGGCCCAGTCCACCTTAAGTCTCAGGATTTAATGGAATTTCAGTGTTTTGTCAGGCTCAAAGGCTGTAATTACTGACCAGGACATAATCACCACTCACACTCAAACACTTCAACTTTCACCCCTGTCTTGAGTAAATTTCAGACCTGCTCTGAGGCAAATATTTTGCCTCCTAATCACAGTTTACACCTTTTATTCCTAAATATTTGGTTGCAGCAGGAAGGGAAAGTTTGTGTTTTGTCAGTTAAGGGTTTCTTTATTTCAGCCTTGTTTTTTAACACTATCAGCTAATCCCCAGCACCAAAACAACGCTGGAATTTTGTCGGGAGTTTGCTGCTGATATCCAGAAATATAATTGCATTTATTTATCTCCCACCTCCAAATTTTAATGGATTTTTTCCCCTCGTAGATAACAACAAGGACACAATGGGCCATAGACAGGCTGCAAATGTAAAGTCCCTGTTTTCCTCTTTCTTTTGGGCTCCTCTTGGGGCAAATGCAAGCAGCAGGGTAGGACCAGGACTGCAGGGATGCCGCAGGAAAGCTGATGGGTGAGCCCGGATCCTGTGGCCCTGCAGGAAACTGCATTCCACCCTGACGGGGCAAATCCGAGCTGCCCTTCGCGGCTAGGAGGAGCTGAAAAGAGCGAATTTCCACGGCAAAATAGAAACGGCCTTCATCAGAGCAGCCTCTTCCCCCGGTTTCCCTTTTCCTCTCGCAGCTCCGAGTCCAGCCCCGAGGAACTGGAGTTTGTCAGAGCAGAGCTGTGGGCGAAGGGACCCCTCCACGCCCAGGGAAACGCCAGGGATGCTGCCGGGAGCTCTGGCAGCGCCTCGGGCAGCGGAGCTCGGTGCGGGCAGGGATGCCGGGGCTCCCCAGCATCGGGGGATCAGCCCCGGCGCTGGCAAACACCGACACGAAGCCCTCAGCCCCTGCCGGGCTGGGCTGGCTCCAGCAAGGCTGGGAGAGCTCCAGGAGCGCTGGCCGTGCCTCCGCAGGGATTGCAATTCCTAAAGCCCGGCCCGGGGCAAGAGCGGAGACCTCGCAGCACAGCAGGGACCAAGTGAATCAGCGGTGCAGGGGATGTGTTTCCCTGCCCATATTCACCTCTAAACACTTCAAACCATACACCAGCTGAGGCTGAAACATCCAGAGGGGCTTGGATCGTTGCAAGGATCTGGCAGAGCCAGAACCTTCCTCTCCCACAGGAGGGGCACTAAATCAGGATCAGGGAACAAAGGGTTCCTTAATTACTGATCAAAGTCGTGGCTGGAGCTGCTGCTCCAAAAGCAATCCCTGCTCCCTCTGCAGCCACCGGCACGCTCCAGGCGAGGCGTGGAGCTGGGAAGAACAGCGGGAATGGCTGCGGAGCAGCAGCATGGGCTCAGCATCTCAGCAGTGACTCTGTCCTCAGCCAGGAGAACCCCTGAACCCATGCAGAGCCCCTAGCTCAAAAACATCTTCCATTCCCTTTCCAAGCTGCTGCTTGGCCGCTTTTGCCATTGCCCTTGCTGGCAGTGAGTTCCAAATCCCAAATGCAAAGATCTGAGCCCTCCACCAGAGCACCTCAGAGCAGCCCACTCCAGTGTGGGCTCACTGGATGAAGTCTGATTATTCCAAAGGGCTTCCAGCTATTTTCTAGGGCAAAGCACCTGTTTGGGTATTTAGATGAGCAAGGGCATAAATCAGCAAAAAACAGAACGGAAAAGGCAAAACATGACTCCAAAAAGGGCTCTGCAGCTAGCAGGAAGGATGGGAAATTGTTTCAGTGCCTCCATGAGAAGATTGCAGCAGCAGCAATGCCCCTTGTTCCCGCAGCAGAGCATCCTGGCAGCTGCAGGGGAGCCCAGAGCTCGCCCAGGACTGGAGGAATTTTGGTTTGCCCCAAAAACCTCTTCCTTGGGCACCTCTTCAATGCAGCCCTAAGATTTACACAGCCCCAAGATTTACACAGCCCCAGAGCTGCCCCATCCCCACTTCTTGGTGGGTGCTGGAATGGCAGAAACCTGGGGGGCAGCTGCCTGCAGGAGCTCTTGGTAGGGCTGTGGTAAATCCAACACATTTTCTGCTCTGAGCACCCCCATAATAACAGAGCAAAGTTCTGGGCCAGGCACTGTTTGGAATTGGGTTTTACTGCCAGGATGCAGCTTGATTGTAACAAATCCTGGCCTTTTCCAAGTTGGCCCCTGTCACTTTCTGCTGAGAGAGAGAAACCTTTCATTTTTAATTCCATTCTGGGGGGTTTCTTTTATTGTTTTTTATTGGTTTCTCTGGAAAATAAGACAACTCAGTCAGGGAATGTTCAAATGGAAATTATTCTTGCAGAAAGTCTTGCAGATTTGCAGGAGGTTAAACCAAGGAAAATTGGGAGCCATTATCTTCCCAATGCCAGAAAATGTGTTGCCTGAATTAATGGCTGATTTCAGGAATACACGCAGTAACACCATACATCAGAAATGAGATGCTAAATTACCAGCAATAGCCCCGTTCTTTATTAAACACTTTGGCTAATTAGTCGGGGAACATTTCACAGGCTGGGGCACTGTGAAGAACTGCAGAAGGTCACAGCAGAAGGCAGCAGGTGATGGATTAGTGAGCACCAGGACTCTGCAGATCTGTTCAGCCTCTGAAACCCGACTGCCTGAGCTCCCCAGCCCCGTTTTTTCCACCTGTAACCACATAAAATAAAAGTGAATAATGATCATTATGGTGAGGACCATGAAAATGGTTCCTTCTGAAGAGGCTTAAGGCTGCCAGTCTGAGCTGAGAACCAAGTGCACTGAGTGTGTGAATTCACAGCAAAACCCTGTTCCCTGCAGGATTTATCCTGCAGTGACACAGGGAGCCCACAGTGCAGGATAAATGCACAGTGCAGAATAAATGCACAGTGCAGGGTAAATGCACACTGCAGCTCCACACTGCAGCCTCCTGCCTCCAGCAGCCCAGGGGCAGCAGTGCCTGCCTCAGAATGAGGTGGGAATTCCGCCACGGAGAGGGTTTGGAGCTGTGCATTCTCCCAGCCGCTCTCAGGCTGCAGAGCTCTTGGCAGTGGTGGCACTGCCACCTCCTGCCTCCAGCCAGGGCCCTGCTGTCCCCTGATGGGCACAAGCCTCGTTCCCCCCTCCCTGAGCCAGCGGCACAACTGAAGGGCACCAAGGCTCCCACAGGGCTGGGGTGACCAGTGTGGTGCTGATGCAGTTCCCCTGCACAGGCCCAAGGCAGGGAACTTCCCTGGGCCCCCCTGAACCCTGTGGGGATGCTGGCAGCTCTCAGTGCCCTGCCAGGCCACCCCAAGCACAAACCCCACACCTCCAAGGGGTTCCCTCCTTCTCTTCTATAAAAACATCCTTGATCTGGAGTGACATCTTTGCTAAGGATCAGTATTCCAGGGAGGGATGTGCTGCAGCCCCCATCTGGGATTGTTTATGTCCAGCTCTGCCCTGACAGGGGCTCTTTGTTCTGCTGGGGATGGAGGGGGACAGCAGGGAAAAATGATGCCTCTGTTCATGGGTAAGCACCAATTTCCAACTGGGATTTTACTCCAGAAAGGCCAGAAATACAAAATTACTCCTCAGCTAAGAAAGTAGAAACCAGGTGTTGCTGTACAAAAGATTGTTATGCAAAAAACCCCAACTCTTGAGCTGCATTACAGAAAAAAATATGGTGAGCTGTACTTTTAGCTTTAATGAATCAGATAACAAACGAAAAATTCAGGGACTAATTCCATAAGTTATTGCTAAAAATGATTTTTTTTTTCTTCCTCATGAAGTCAGAAAAGTGAGAAGAAAAAGCCCCCGACAGTCTCAGGTAACAATGTCATCTGGCTGATCACAAATGTGATTCTCCCCCAGTTCTGGAAAGGTGCCCCACGTCAGCTCACCACACCTAACCCTGTGTGTCCCTGAAATGAGCTGGAAACACAGCGCAGAAATGTGAAACAGAATCTTCTGCTGTTGGATTTTCCTTTTATTTGCTCCATTTGCTCTGTGATTTATATGGAGGGCACAATTTGGAAGATTGCATTGTGCCAGCAGCGAGACCACACACCCTTTATGCCAAGATAAATGACTTTGCAGCCTTTTCCATGCTGCTTGGTCATAAATGGGGGCAATGGGCAGGGGATGAACCTGGCATTAAGCAGAGTTTCCCAATTCTGAAATATTTTTTGGTTACATCATAGAAAGCACTTTTGGAAAAAAAGTCTTTTCTTGTAGAGAGAATGGGAGGAGCCCTGGAGGTGTCACCGCAGCAGGGCGGGACAATCTCTGCCCGCTCCTCTGGCCACAGCTTTGGGTGGAGGGAAGAGATTCCCTGGAGCTGCAGCTGCTCCTGCAGGGGAGCAGGGAGCGGGCCAGGCAGGATTTAAATCCCTTTCGGCTTCGGAGCGGTCAGGATCGCAGTCTGCAGCTCAGGGAATGTCCCCTCTGGCCGGGGGACAGGGACAGGGACAGGGACAGGGACAGGGACAGGGACCGGGACAGGGACCGGGACAGGGACAG
>VWYI01014734.1:252924-266640 GCA_013399455.1 Anthoscopus minutus | reverse complement strand
CTGGAATAATGAAAGAAGAAGGAGGACAGAGAGCGAAAAAAAGAAAGAAAAAGGAGGGGCGCGGGGCGCTGCCGTTGTGGAGCGGCCCCGGGCGCGAGCGGTGGAGCGGTGGCCCCGCCGTGGCCGCTCGGTAGCCGCCGGTGGCCGCCCGGGTCGCCGCCGCCCGGGTTCGGGAGCGGCAGGTGGTCTGGGAGCGGCAGGATGGAGCGGCCACACCTGCCCCGGCCCCGCCCCAGCCAGCATCCCTCCTCCGAGCTGCATCCCTGTGCTGTCCATCTGTCCGTCCGTCCCTCCCGCCCAGCGCTGTCCGTGCCGGCGCTCCCCGGGGAGCGCTTCCCGAGCCGCGCTGGGCTCCGCCAGTGCTCGCTCCCTGTCCCGTCCCGTCCTGCTCAGTCCCCTGCTCCCCCGTCCCTCGAGAGCATCCCGGGCTGGCTGTGCCATCGCCACCTCGCAGGTGTCACCGCGCTTGGCTGCCAGCCCCTCTGGGCTCTCGTGTCTGGCTCCCGGCGCTGTATCCGTGTCCCTGCGGTCCCTGGAGCTGTCGGTGTGTCCTTGCCGTGTTCCATCCCTGGCTCCATACCCAGCACCCCTCCCCGCGCTGGGGATTTTTATCTCCTTAAGCAATTACTGCTGCTGGGGCTCTCTCTGCGCTCGTGGTGACATCGCTGTCGTGGTGGACCCGTGCCACCAATGTCGCCAGGGCTGCTGCCAGCCCCGAGCCACCTGTTTAACACCAGCACAGCACCCACCCTGAGCCGTGCCCGGCTCTCCCGCGGCCAAGCGCTGCTGCTTGGGCTCTCTTTAATGCATAAAGCAAGCGGTGCTTCAGAGAGGGTCTGTGCCGTGAAGGAGGGGTTGTGCTCCCGTTCCCAGCCGCGGTTCCCGGATCCAGCCCTGCATCTGGCCCGGCCACACCCTCCCATCCCCGTGGCTGCACATTCCTGCTCTCGCCGTGCTGAGATGCCAGACTGCTCCCTGCGATTGCACAGCCATCGCCTCCCTGACACGTTCACGCAGCCTTTCTCAGCTGTGGGAGGGCACAATAAAGCGGGGTTTTTTTTTTGGTTGGTTTTCTTTTTTTTTTTTTTTCTTTCAAGGGGAAATAAATGGGAGTAAGCAAAAGAAAAATTATCTGCATATCATCTGTTGCCCCACTCAAATACATGTTTATCCAATAATAATAATTATGAATATGGAGACTGCCTAGGGAGCTGCACAGCTGGAACTGTTAAATCAGCATAAAATGGAGAACAGAAAAACCAAATAAAATATTAAAAAGCTAGAACAAAGCAGCAGCAGTGTTTATGGTGAAAGCAGCACCAAGCGCATCCAGCTCTGCTTTCCACCCTAAAGGATGCTCTGGTCTTGTACCTTTTTTTTTTCCCCAGCTGAGCTTACCAGTCTCTGATGAGGGAGAAGGAATTTTGCTTTGAAAGCTGTGGAGATGTCAGTACAAGGGGGTGTTTTATTTATTTTTATTTATTTTACGGTTGTGCTGCTAAAAAAACCTTAAGCTTAAATATAAGAGGAGGCAAGAGAGAGAGATTTATCAGTGTGGAATCCCTGAGGAAACTGTTGTGTGAGCACAATTGTGGGGTAGGTTCACAACCAAACCACATCTTTTATGTCTTTTAGAATAATTCCACATTTTGTGTGTATCCCATGACCTGTGATAGTGATGATTTATTTAGTCTGCTGTAAAATTAAAACATCCTTTGATAATTTAGAAGCTGGTTTATAGACAGAGCAGATGGCTCCTCTCCTTTCATGTACATCCTGAGAACTGTGGTTTCCTAAAGAATAGAGAGGATTTTGTATCAACTTTATCCCCTTGACACATGAACTTGAAAATTCCTGACTTGACTCTTGGGCTGTTTTTTTGGTTTTGGCTTTTTGCGTGTGGGTTTTGTCAGAGGGTTATTTTAGAGACATTTAATTTAAGAGTAACTTAATGAATACTCAGTTTGAAAGTGTTAAACATTGTGGCTGCTCTCCAGGCTGAAAGTGCCTTCACTTTTCTTGGCTTATCTCCAGAAATGTATTTTAAGGATAAACTGCTCTGCTGTTGGGTTTCTTGTGGATAGAGAATGCCATGGGGGCTTTTGATGGGTTTTCCTGTTTGTTTGGGGGTGGAGGGCAATGCCATGGATTTCCTCCTCGGGCTGCCAGGGAAGCAGAACCAATTGCTGGGGGAGGAGGAGGAGGAGGAGGAGGAGGGGATCCTGCATCTGCTGCCATCAGTCTGTGAGGAGCAGAGGGATAGCTCAGCGAAGAGACAAAGCACAGTTTATTTCCTCATTCAAAAGGCCATCCTGCGGTTTTTCCTCATTATTTTACACACCTGGTGATACAAAAGGCGCAGTTCAGGGCTGGCTTCGGTGGGTTTCTGGAGTGGTTTTGGAAGCATCAGTTTTGCAGTGTATTCAGCTTAAGATGGGTATTCTGGACTTCCCCAAATGCCCCTGTAAGCAGCCTGGGAGAAGCTGTTCCCTTTGGAATTGTGTCGTGGCTTTTATGCAGGGAATTCTGAGAAAGGTTCAAGGATCTGATGCTACCAGGGCAGTGTTTTCCAGGTGCACTGAACAGAGGATGTTTATGTCTTTGTTTATGTCTTTGTTTGTTTCCCAGTTCTGTCCCTTCCCAGGGATGTGAAATGTGGTGTGGAACAAGTGAAGCGAGTCATTTGTAAATACCGAACTTTGAAAGTGATGAGGAAACAGAATTGTGTTTTCCTTGCTGTTTATAAATGGAGAATGGGAATCGCTCGGCTGAGGGTGTGTCTGGCAGGGAACTACGGCTCCCAGCAGCTCCTCTCTCCTGGCTGCTTCCCTTGCGCGTGTTTTTTAGGAATTAATGTGTCACCTTTCATCCCAACGCTGCCCCCCCCCCCAAAAAAAAAAAGAAAAATAAATAAATGAACCACCAGGCAAATAGAGTTGGAGCCATCCAAATCACAGGAGCAAATCTGAAGGTCAGCTCTGGGCTGGCTGTGGCTCCTTTTGTTTAGGAAAACACATTAGCATGGAGCAAAGGGCTGGCTGTGCGCGGGATGGAAATGAGCAGGGTTTGGCAGCAGGGCCATTATGGCCCCGCAGTTCCTGGTGGGGAAATGCAGCTGCTCATTAGGAACGGAGCCTTTTGAAGTGACCGTGAGAGCCAAATGGCAGCGCCTGCTCCTGCCTTTGGGATTGGCTCGGGCAGCCACTGCAGGAAGGTTTTCCTGGGGTTTGGGGTTTGCAGTGTGCATGGAATGGAGAAAAATAGATAAAGAGTCTCAGATTAAAATAATTTTGTGACTTAAAATCCAGTAGTTTATATGGAGGGTAAGGCAGATAATCCATCTCCATACAGTCAGTGATGCCTGCAGATTCCAGATCTTCCAAGGATAAATGACAGACACAGGATGCAGTCACTGTCCCTGGAAGTGCCCAGAAGACACGTGGCTGTGGCACTTGAGGCTGAAAACGGTGGTGGTGCAGGGCTGACAGTGAGACTTGATGATCTCAGAGTCTTTTCCAGCTTTAATGATTCTTTGGTTCCACAAAAAGCAGATTCAGGAGGAATTTCTTCATGGAGAGGGTTAAACATCAGCAGGAGCTGCCCTGGGAGGTTTGGATTCCCCATCCCTGACGTGTCCAAGGAGCTGCTGGACAAGGTGGGGTCTGGTCACAGCTTGGACTCGATGTCCTTGGAGAGCTTTTCAACCTCAGTGGCTCTGTGATTCCATGGAAAGTCTTGAGCCAGAACACCTTGGGGTGTCCAGGGCCAGTGTTGGTGCATTTTAAAATACCAAAGGCCACCTAAAATCTTCCTCAGAGCATTTTTTGGACCCTGCTACAGCTTTAGCTTCTGAGGTTGCTTTTGACCCAAGAATTTATGTACTGGAGGTGCTTCAGCTAAATCCTGACTTGGACAAATGTGACACACCAACAGCCTCAGTCCTGAGAGCTCCAGATCTGCAGGCAGCTGCTGGAAAAGCTGAATTTTGGGGAACAGCACAATGGGAGGTTTATCCTGCACAGCAAGTGCAAATTGCTTTAAGATTCCTCTGAAGAAGCAGCAGCAGCAGCTGTGGGGTAGAGTCACATAGAGCTGTGCTTAAGAGCAGGGTGAGTTCTTGGAATTCTTAAAAGTGAAAAATAATTAGGATGGAGATCTGGGGGTTGCAGCAGAAGTCATGGAGCCATGTTGGGTTTGAGCAAGAAAAAAAAAAAGATGCTTGTGCCTGAAGATTAATGTCTCAACTTCCCTCTGTGGAAATGGAGCTGGGGTTGGGAAATGGGGGAGGTTTTCAGCTCTGTAATTGCTTGCTGTGGCTTCTGCACTGCCCAGGGAATGGAGGGACCAAAGAGCCTGAGGGTGCCCAGGTAAATTCAGGCTGAAAACCAGGTCAGAGAGGTTTGGAAAAGCCCAGGGAGTGACAAAGGCCAGGGAGTGGCAAGCCCTCGTGCCGCAGGCATTCCTGCTGCCCTGGGCCTGCAGGGGGGCAGCCCCATAACCCTGCTGTGGTGCAAGGAAATGCAGTTCAGGCTGCAGGCAGTAATGGGATCAGGGCTGATCTCTGTTCTCATCCCAGATCTTGTGACAGGACAGATGCAGGACAGATGCAGGCTGGACAGTGGGAGCTGGCTGCTGCACTGCAACCTGGTTGGAAAAGTATTTGGCAAATCCATTGAAATGGTCGATTTCTTAAAATGGGGAGCACATTTGATTTACCTTGAGTTAAAACAATGTCCAGGGCATTATTGACCAGGACAAAATGCATGTGAAGAAACTCTTTACTGCTTTAATTGTTCCAGAATTGTCAATCTATTCATGTCTTGAACAAAAATATTTATGTTTTCTTTATAGCTGAGCTTTTAAGACTGTTACAGCCCTTGGGTAAATCAGGGTAGGTACTTGCCACCATTTGTTATTAAAATCAGGCAAGTCAAGTTAATTTTCGAAAAATCCACCTGCTCCTCTCTCCTGAGGCCATTTGGAGTACGAGGGTCCAATTCTGGGCTCCCCAGTGCCAAAAGAAGCCTGTGGATTTACTGCAGAGAGTCTGGAAGAGGGACTGGAGGAACATCTCTGGTGTGGCAGGAAGCTGAGGCTGGAAGGAGAAGACTCCAGGGGATGTGGATGAATTCCTGCTGGGATGACAACCAGGATCCCCCCAGTGCTGCCCAGCGACAGAACAAACTGGAATACAGCAAATCCTCTCTGAACCTATGGAAACACCAAAATCCCTCTCTTTATTCGTTGTTGGATGAATCCTGGAATGGGTCAAGGGGAGAGGTGGTGGATTCTCCATCCATGGACCTTCAGAACAGCCCTGGCCGGAGCCCTGGTGGCCTCCTGCCATCCCCTCCTGGACTGGATAATCTCAAGATGTCCATTCCAACACCAATTATTCTGTGATTTTTCTACTCTTACAAAAATAGTTATAATAGAAGCTTATTTGACTATTTCGTTTACTTTCCCTTCTTTGTTTATATTATGTTTATCACCCTTGAGTCTTTATGATAAACAAGAATGTTAATTGTTTCTTGCTGGCTTATGATTAATTATAATTTACCACATTGATTAACTTGAACTGTAACTCCCAAGACGTGAATGGGAGTGTGTAAATCTGTGTACAGAAATGGGGAATTGTCTGAAAGAAAGAGTTAGAGGGAGAAATGAGCCAGGTGACATTCAGGCCACATTTTGGGCAGAGTTTGGTCTGATTCAGTGCTTGAAATTCAAGGTCCTTTTCAGAGGAGAGCCCTGGCTGAGCTGTGGAGTTGAGCAGGTGATAAATGATGAAACAAAGTGATAAAAATTTTAGACAATGGAAATAGAAAATTGTTGCCTCCAAATCTGAATGGGCTTTTCCGTATGTTTAATATCTCTTGTTCTAAAAGCAACTGTATAAAAAAATACTTTAAATGTTACTGCAACTGCAATGTATTCCTGCAGAATTTAGTTAATTGTCCCTGAAATCAAACTGTAGGATTGTAAATGTCCTTGTTTTATGAAAAAAAACCCCTAAACATTTGTTTAACAAGTGCAGTTCTTTGCAGCGGGTTCCAAATGAAGATTGATGTGCATTAAGCATTCAAAAATTTAAATCCCATTTCTTCCAGCGCCTCCCTACGTGGGATATTCAGGGCTGGGTTTCACCGGGCTACAAAGGAGGAGCAGCCAGGCACAATATTGGCAAATTGGGCTTTAATGTGTGGCATCATTGCATAATCTGATGTTTAAAATAAACACGGGCAGTAATTGAGGGCAGCTCGGGGTTGGGGATGCTCGGTGGTGGTTCCTCAGAGCCCAGCCTGTCCTTGCATATTAATCACCCTCTCAAAGGGCTCTGATTTGCATTGTGCAGGCCCTGGGATTGTTGTGCTCAAAAGGGTTTTTATTCCATTCAAGTGGCGGGGCTGGGAGCAGCAGAATCCGGGCAGTGTTTGGGGCAGGACGGCCCCGCTCCGCTCCTGGCGGGCTCTGCCAGATTCCCTGGAAGCCACGGCTCTGGGGCAGCTGGGGAGAGATCAGAGACTGGCCAATTGTGCTGCTGCCTTTGCCTTTTGGGATCACAGCAGGCCAAGCCCGAGGCCTCGATCCCTTTGGGAGACTTGGGGAAGGGGTGAAGGTTGGGGAGATCCCAGGCTGTGAGTTTGGGAGTGGCAGGATTCCCCCGGGGCACAGCACTGCTCTGGTGGCTTCTGTAACTTCAGCTGCTGCTCGGGGGTAGTGCGGGGTGAGATGTTAATGAGCTGTGGCTGTGTGAAAAAGCCCAGAAAAGGGGAGATTTTGGGTCTTTTTCTTTGTACAAGTCCCAAAACCCCTGTAGATATTGAAATGTGGACATCAGTGAGCAGTAGAGGTGTTTCAGTGGGTGTTTCAGTAGAGGTATTTCAGTGGTTTCAGTCCTTCAGGCTGGTGTTCTGAAGGAGAAAATGGGCAGATAAAATGTACAGCTATAGCTATATCCAGGTAGACACAGATTCACCTACAAATGTTCCAGTACAGGATACAGGGAATTGTTTTTTATTACAATGAGTAGGAGAATTGGGCTGCAATTTGTGGTTGTGAATTACCACCAGCTTGTGTTGTGAGGACAGGTGAAAACTGACCCTGGTTGTGCTGAAGAAAACCTTTTGTTGGAAGGAAATAACTGTATTTCAGACAGCCACTATCACTGTGCCCCCCAAATCCAAAGATGTTATCCTGTGTTTGTGTTTAATCAATATTATTGAGCTGTTTGCTGATGTCTTTGGTGTCTCTTTGCTTCTGCTTTGCCTCGTTTTATCAACTCCTTGGGCACATTTTCTTACACTTGATTATTTTGTTCTGTGAGAAAACTGGCAGAGAGTTCCCTCTTGGTGTGAATTTCAGGGGGGAAGTTAAAGTGAAGCAGCAGTTTCCAAACAGGTATCCAAGGAGCAAAAAAAGCCTTGGGAGATAATGTTCAGGCTGGGCTGAGGTTGGTTTTAATGTGGAAGTGAATCAGTGGAATGGAGCTTTTGGTGTGTTTATTGTTGCTCTCTGTGTTCAGAATGGCATTTTCAGGGTATTTTTGTAGGGAACGTGAGGAATTTTTGTGTAATTTGGTAATGCTGTTGAGGCAACATTTTGAGAGCATTTTTCTGCTAAATGTTCACTGCTGTATTTTAGTGAGAATTGTTTGGTTTGTGTGTGGATGTTTTGGGATGATGTGGGGATGTTTTAGGGTAGGAATGGGTGGATTTTCATGGTGTAGCATGTGCCTGTCACTGCAGTCAGAAGGAAACCCCCAAACCATCCATGCCAGACAATTCCCATTTATTTCCCTCACAATTCCATGCCAAGCCCATTGCTCTTGCAGTATTTAGGGGTGAAGTGTAGCACACAACCAGTGCTGCTGTTTCCCCTTAGTGATAGATGCCTTCAGATTGGTTTTATGTCATTAATATTAATTGTGTGCAAGCTGTGGCACTGTTCTGATAAAGCACTTGGAGCCCACCTGGGTGTGCTTTGAAATCCTCAAAACAACCATTTTATAAAGCTTCCATTTAAATTTGTTAACGTGCATCACAGATTCCGTGCAGTCCAGGATCTAGAGAACAAAATGCCCACTCGTTATTGGCTAATTATAACACTGGAGGGCTTAATTTTGCATTTTTCACCGTGTTAATGGCGAGAGGAAGACACTTGTGCGTGGCAATTTAGCAAAGCACAATCAAAGCTGCTTGGTCAAGGAACTTGCTCCGTTCTTGTGAGCCTGCAGAGTCAGAAGAGCAGACCCGGGGGTGTGGTGTGTCCATGGTGCTGGCAGCACATAATCCCCACAGCGTGCTCTGGGGCTGGGAGCAGACACACGGAATTACTGCCCACTCCCTAAATCCTCCTGCACTTTAATCTCTCCATGATCTCTGGGAGGGCTCTCAGCGTTTATTCCCTGCTCTCTGCTGCTGGGGTTTGTTGGGAATGAAGGAGGGGAGCTGGAATTTATAAGGGAAGAAATGTGTACATTTATTTCTTGTAGACAGCCTGGAATAACTTTTTTTTTTTCTCTAAGAAGAGCTACAGCATCAGAGATTTAATTTCATATTGATTTCACTTCTGGCTTTGCCATTGTGTTTTATTTGGGGGTGGACTTTGGCCATTTTGCTCTCTAAGTTTTCTCCATTTCTCTGTAAAATGAATATTTAATGAAATACAAGCAAACTTGGAGTAGTTTGTGCTTCATGGACAAAAACAAAGTAATGCAGCAGTGATTTTTGTGGTTTCAATTTCCCACTTCAGGCTAGCATGACTATTACCTCCAGAGCAAGAAATCCTGTGAAATATTTCTGTTTAATAGAATAAAAGTTATTTTTGTCTAGAAATGGGTATTTCTCTTGGTAGGATACTTTTATTTCTGGCAAAAACAATGTGTGTTTTTTGTGCAGTTTGGTTTTGCACAGTACCAGGCACAAGGAGGTAAATCCTGCTTTTATCCAGTCCCAGAGAATATCTAGGGAGGAATTTTTCTCACCTGCTCACAGGTACTGAGGGACCCCTATGAAAATTCCAAGTGCCTACTTGAGTGAAGATCAATGTAAATCTGCACAAGGGCCATTTATGTTTAAGTAAATGACTTGTGCTGATCCTTTCTTACACCTGGTGAAAAAGCAGGGTTTTAACTGAAAGAGAAAGTGTTGGTTTTTCCCACCCAGGCCCTGCCTTGCTGCTCACACTGCAATTAATGTGACCTGCTGCTCATTAATGGCTTGCTGTGGGTGGGGAGGGAAAAACACGGCAAATTCATATAAACAGAGCTCTTTTCCTTGCTGGATGCTCTCAGCTCTGCTAAGGGGAGCTCTGGGAGGGTTTTCAGCAATCTGTCAGCATTTTGTGCTGTTTCACACTTAGGCTCTGTTGTAAGAACAAAAATCTCCTTTGCTTGCAACCAGCAAACCTCGACATCATCAGCAAAGCATTGAGCAGACCCAGTCCTGAGATGCTTTTGCACTCAGTCTCTCTTCCAGAAGAAAACCTGCACTTCAAACCCTTTTTTAAAACACACATTTTCTGGAACAGCTTTTTCCAGTATTGTACTGAGGAGTCATTGAATATTCAAGGTGAAAAGCTGTACTTGGAGCAATCCCTGGTGTTTGCCTTGGATTTTTTTGTGTTCTGGGCAAACACACTTCAGGTATTTCTGCTCTAAGCAATGGCAGTGCTCGGTGCTTGCTGATAAAACAGTGGTAGAAATCAAAGGTTTATACACAAGCTTGTGGGTTTGCATTATTTCACTGTGAAAATAGTAACCTGTGGGAGATGGGAGAGCTCTAAAGGCTGTCCTTTAGGACAATCCTTGTTAGTGCTGTCTAGTACCGATAAATTAAAGTGGTTTTTTGCTTTTTAACCAGTGTGCTTCAGTTTCTGATAACCTGTCTCTGTGGTTTTACCTGTTAATCTCCAGACAAAAGGCTGAATGTGCCAGTTACATGCAGATGAAAGTCCCAAGTTTTGAAATCTCCATTATTTTGGTTAAAAGAAGCCATTTTTCTATGAAGAATTCTTGCTTTATGAGACTGGATCTAGATTTCAATGAAACCACAAAGCCGTTGTGGACCATTTTTGTTGTGTTTACCCTGAATCTCAGGCTCTTGTTTGTAGCTGCAGTCACTCTGGCAGGTCTGGAGGGTGATCAGTGCCCTCTTCCAAAGCTTCTGTGTATTCCCAGGAGTTGTTTTTCATCAACCTAAATTGGTCCATCCTCGAGATAAAAATAGCAAATCCCACACTCCCTGGCTGGGGCGTTCAGGCCCTGCATTATTGATGGGTTCCCGCAGTGTCCTCTGTGTCCAGAAGATTTATGGGGTGTGATTTATTATTTAGTGGCACATGCAGAAGTACCTCCACACATTAAAGAAACAAAAGATAAAGGTATTTTCTTATCAGGTGAATGGTTCTCTTATCTCCTTTTCCTTGAAGACTGCAGCAGTAGTGGGACCAGAGGAATTTAGTTGGGGTGCTGAGTGAAAGCAATGCTGCTGATTCCCTTGGAATTTAGCACTTTAAGTGGATTAGAACTAAAAATATCCCTGCCTGGCATTGCGTCAGATGCAGAAGCCTTTCAGAGTATCTGCATTTCCATGTTGGATGGCAATTTCAAAAGATTCCCACGCTGGAGCTAAGTGGGAGCCTTGTGAAGGAGAACCAGGATTCTTCACTGGAGCAGCAGTGTTGGGAGGAATTGTGAATTCCTGGCTGTTGCTGCAGTGGGAGCCCACAGAAGCAGCGTTTGGGAAGTGAAAGGTGATTTTTGTTTCAGACAGGGTGTGTAAGTCTCTCCTTGGACATGTGGAAGCCTCAATAGGGATTAGTTTGTAACTTTGGGGTGGGATCTTGCAGCCTCTGGTCCACATCTTGCTGGTAGTTCCACTGCCAATTAGTTCACTCATAGCTCATAACTGGGGTTTTTTGTTAATAATGGTGAGTGAGCGCTGCATTAGGGCTTGAGATGCACTCCTTATAATTCCAAAAACCAGAACTGGCATTTTAACAATGCAAAGGGAAATAATCATATTTTGTGCTTATGTAAAAGCCTGGAATTTCACTGCTATCAAGGAGGGGACTTTGGTGGAACTCATGGCCTGTGCTCCTCTTTTGTTTGGACAAATTTGACTTTCCTGGAGCAGTGAAATGACCTCGGTGCCCTTGTAGAGGGGCTGAAGCACAGCAGTACAGGATCCCACAGTGCTAATTGGGGTCCTTTTAATGAAATGTGCAGGAACCACTGTGTTAAACATCCTCATGCATTATTAGTTCCTAAGCTGCTGGAAAATCCCTGTAAATCAATGCAATATTTTTTCCCTTCTGCTGAACATTTCTGCCTATTTTTCATGTAAGTGCAGAGCTGTTGGCTGCACATTCAGCTCTGCAGGTGAGTTCCTGCTGGTGCTGGAGGGGGGTTTGGGCTCCAGGTGTTGGTGCTGCAGGTTTGTGAAGGTGAGGGGAGCTGAAGTGCAGTGTTGAACTCGTCTGTTTGATGGATCAGCTGCCTGCACTGCAGGGAAGGTTCTTTGAGAGGTTTTAAATTCAAGACAGGTAAGATTTGAAAGCTGTGGTCCAGGTTAACATTTTGGACTCCACTAGATGGCACTGATTTATTGTGCTGTTGATAAAAAACCATCAAATGCAGTGGGAGACTTTTATTTTTTGAACAGGAACCATAAAGGAGGTGATGAGAATGCTCAGTATTTATCTGTTTGTCTGCTGGGTGCAGTAAGAGTTTCCTTCATGACCTCCTGCTTCTGAAGTGGAGTTTTGGATGAGGTAGGGCAGTCATGAGCGTCTCCTTGAAATATTTAGCACTGGGAGGAGATCTCTAAATAAATACCTGGCTTTTCTTATCCTCTTGGTGTGAACATCCTCTGTTGTTGAAGGAAGAAGCTGGGCCAGTGTTGGTGCAGGCAGCTGGGTTTGCCAGAATTGTGTCTCAAAGCATCACAGAATACAGAATAAATATAAATGCTGGTAAGAAAAGGGTATTCCTGATGGCTTCCAGTCACACAGTTCTGGTTAACACCAAAGTGATTTCAGTGTGGTGTGGCTGGAGGGCACTGGGCATGAACAAATAATCAATTATTCCAGCTCCAGGGGCAGAAATGGCCGTGAGAATTCTTTTGGTAAATTTGGTGCCCACATTCTCCCCAGGACCTTCTGTGTCCAGCAGATCAGGGTGGAAGAGCAGAGAGTTATCCCAGGAATCTTCAGTTCCATCTCTTCTGTCTTTTCCCTGCATCCTCTGTGCCACCAAGTGCTTGCCTTGAAGGCATCACAGATCCCAGTGGGCCAGGAGATGTTCTGCTCAGCTTTCAGGACACTCCATGAGGATAAACCTGGAATAAGGCTTGGTTCTACCTTGTTTTCCTCCTCTGATCTCCTCTTCCTGGCAGCTGAGGGGGAGCTGAGCAGTGCTGCAGTTTGGCCTTGCTTGACTTCAGCACTCGTGGGTGTTTTAATCTGGTGCCTCACGAGAGAGTGTGCAGCTCTCCCTCCCTCCTGGAAGTAAAGCCTGGCTGTTTCCTTGCCTTCCTTTCAAGGGATTTGGAATTAAATGGTTTTTCAGGGAGATCAGGCTCCTTTTTCATTGGAAATTCGTGTTTCCTGCCTGGCCTGTGCTTGGAGGGATGAGGGCTTTTGGGAGCCTCAGATAAATGCAGCAATGACTCCAGAACTCAGCGTTTTGTAGATGCTGGTGGTTGCTGGAGCTGCACCTTTCGGGGCTGTGTGTGGGATTTCTGCAGCTCTGTGCTTTTCCCTGGGGATTTGGTGTTTCTCCTCTCCAAAAGCTGCATGGGGACCTGTGCAGGGCTTCAGCAGCCAAGGCACTGCAGCCATGCAGGGCTGAAATCCAGTTTTGGGTGGATGCAGACCTGCCTTCATGTGTGTTTGCAGTACCACAAAGCTGGGATTGATGTGCTGATATTCTCTGTGTGCTTTGGTGGTTTTCCCTTCCCTCAGACTGGAGGTTCAGTTGTTAGTCTGGCCTGCAGTTCACCATCAGTGATGTCTCTCAGGCACAGCTCACTGCAGTCTGTGGGACTCCTTCCTGTGACACTGACAAGGTTGGGTTTTTCTAAATCTCTTTGTTTTTTTCCCTTTTGATACCAGGGATTTTTACATACATTTATGAATTTAACCCTTGGTGAGGAAGTATTAGGTGATGTGTCGTGGCTTTGAATTAATTCTTGATGCCATTGTTTCCTAACTCCACGTTTTATACCTATTCCATTTAATTCTGAGATTTATATATTATTAATTCCTAATTCCATTCTTTCCTGACTTTTTCCCATTGCCTTTTTTTTTTCTTCTTTTTTTCACAATGTTTGTCTCTTGTTTGCAGCATGTTGAGTTTTGCTATTCCTGGATAAATGGATTATTAATAAATGGATCATGTGCAGTGCTTGGGAACAGCCTGGCTGTCACCAGGGGCAGCTGGGGACCGGGTGCCTGCTGTCCCTCGATCTCCCAGATCTGCTTGGAAATTGGCCCAGGAAGGGGGGGTTCAGTGGAGCGTGGCTGTTGGGTTTGTGCTGGTGGGAGAATCACTCAGGGCTGGTCAGGCTGGGTGGGCACTCCAGGCACTGTTTGCTGTTCTGTTTTCCAGCACAGAAGGTGGAATAGTAATTTATTATCTGACATTCTTGTAAAACAGATGGAAACCACTCTGCTTGTGAATTTGCAAGGGAAAGGGTTCTGGGAGCAGGCTTT
>VWYI01014734.1:188530-252900 GCA_013399455.1 Anthoscopus minutus | reverse complement strand
CCCCCCCCCCCCCCCCGTTTTTTTTGTGTGCTTAGGAAAACAACAGTGAAGTCATTTCTTGTTGGAAGGAAACTTGTGTGGTGTTCCCACTCCTGCTGTTGAGATGGATAAAAACTCCCCAAACCATCCACTCTGATTATGGTAAATGGGGGAAGAAACGGGAAGGAAATAATGGCTGAGAAGTACAGTGGAGTTCTGCTTGCTTCTCATGCCACATTTGCATTTTTTAGCGTAGAAAAAAACTCTCTGTTGGATGTAACGACCTGGTGAAGAAAGAGATGTTAAGGCTAAAAAGATTTAATTAAAAATTGAGCAGGTGAATAAATGGCTCAGACCAGTGAGCAGTGAACGTGCCCTTTGCAGCAGTGACATGTTTGTGTTGAGGTTTGCATTTGTTTGTAGTTTTTTCCAAAAGGGCAATTAATTAACTTGTTTCTTTGTTTTGGTGGGTTTTTTTGCCTTTAGTGAAACTCAAGGGAGTTCTCACCCTGCAGAGATAAGAAAGGGGCTGTGGGTTTGCAGGGCTGGAGTGCAGATAAGAGCCCTTGGGCACTGGGATTTTGCTGCTTTGGGCAGTGCCGCGGCCCCTGGGTGTGCGCTGTGCTCCGCAGGTGGGAGCTCCGAGCTTCCCGGAGCGCTGGGAGGGATCAGCCAGATGTGTCCTTAACCCCCATCCCTGGGAGCCCTGGGAGCCCTGGCCCGGGCTGGGGCTGCCTGGGACGTGTGTGAGCTCCTTGGTGTCCCGGGTTACCCTGAGGGTGCCTCTGGAGGGGAAATGCTGCTCCCAAAGCCAGGCAGCTGTGCAGGAGATGGCACCGAGCATCTCCCGATTCCTGGGCCTGGGCAGTCCCTGCTTGACCGGGACATCTCCATTTACAGCTTTGCTTACAACTCCAGGGTTGCCTGGCTTTCCGTCCTGAGTGAAAATCCAAACATGGCATGAAGGGTGACTGCAGAGAAGTAGGGAACTCGCATCCATGCATTAACAGTGCATTCCCATTTTTTACACCAACCACTTGTATCCGTCAGTCTCATTTAAAGTATATTTTCACCATCTGAGTGTTAATTTTCATCTCTGTAGCTGTGCCTGTTTCCCACCATAGCAGGACCCATTATCTCTGAATTTCTCCCTGTGTTGCCTGGGGGAGTCAGGAACGGGAGATGCCAGTGCAGTGATTCCCCAGGAAGATGAGCAGGAGCTGCTGCAGAATCAGAAAATCCCCTTCTGAATCGTGGTGCCACTGCCAATCCATCAAAGCCAGGCACGACCCCCGTGCTCCTTGTTCTGGTGCCCACCAGGAGCAGCTGCCTGGTGGACTTTGATGTCTTGGGAGGACAATGGGATCACTGTTCCAGCTCCAGTGCCTTTCCTTGCTGTTTCCTTTGTGTCGGGGCTGTGGGAGTGGGGAAGACGTGAGGGGGAACACGAGATGTAAATCTCTGGCAGGAAATTGCTCACAAATGCCATCACTGGAACGTCAGGATTTTAGCAGGGATGCACTTGGAAGGCAGCAGAATTTTAATGCTGGCAAATAAATGAAGATGAAGGGGAAAATTGTCCTCATTGAAGAGGGGAAAATCCAGCTTAATTCAGAGCAGAGTGTAATTAAGGGGGAGAAAACTTCTGGCATAGATGGAGAGGGCTGAGAGATTGCAGGAAAAGTTCTTGTGCACAAATGAAACTCATCTATTTCTGTTTGTTTTTTCTAGAGAATATGTCCACATTTTCCTGGGGTGTTTTTTGAAGTGGGCACCCAGAAACTTAAGGTGTAATTCCCTCCTGATTTGTGCAGTGAAGGAGGTGTCTCTGTGCAGGAAATTTGAATTTTTGCAAAGTGAGATGCTTTAAAAACAGCAGGAAAAGCAGAGGTGGTGGATCCTTGTGATTCTGAGGAGGAAGGAGTGGGAGGGATGGAGATGGGATAATGGGGAGACAGAAGCTCCAGCCCAGTGGTTTGGGTCAAGGCTTGGTGTAAAGTAACTCTAAAAATGTTTCTTTCTCTTGTCTCCCTAAAAGCTCTCATTATTTGCCTCATACACCCCAAAACTGTGGCTCACTGAAGCTCAGAAATACATTCTTATTTATATTTTCCCCATAATTCAGTGTCAGGATCCCAGTGAGTCACCTTCTCTGAGGGTTTTTGTTGCTGTTCACTCAATGACAGAAGTGACTGAATTCCTGCTTCCAGGCATGTAGGAGATCCCACATTTCTGCTGCCATCTGTTACCAAACTTTGCGGGTTTTGTTTTTCCCAGTTTGCAGCAATTTGAGGGAGAGTAGGGGAAATAGAGCAGGTGATTAAAAGGAGAATTCAAGTGGTGCAAAACATTGGTATAATGACCAGGAAAAGGAGATGTCTGGTGTGGGGCTTTAGTACATTCAGCAGCCTCTGACAGAAGATTATTTTCCTCAAATACTCTGACAAAACCTGTGGGTCACCCACTGTATTCAACCTGTCATGAAGCAATTTTAAATTTATTTCTTTATTTTCAATTGTGTCTTGCTGTAATTGCAGCTCATTATCTGTGCTGTGATGAAGCCAGGGGTGAGGATGTCCCAGGAGGTGCTGGCTGATAACAAAAATCACCTTGCATTGAGCTCTGAGTGCCAGGCAGCCTCCAGAGTGCATTTTTTAATGAGCTCACCCCGTGGAAAGATCCATTGTTCCCTCCACAGACAATTGCTGGCTTGTGCTGTTTGGAGTTCTCTGCTTGGGTAGAATTCTTGGCTTCTGTGGGAATTGTCCTTTGGGTTTGGCTTTTTCTTCAGTAGATACAAAAAAGGAAAAAAAACCCCATCCAAATACATATTTAATTATTTGTGTTTTAGTGATACAAAGCTTCCACTTTATTATGTGATGCTTGAAGCAGACTTTTGAACAAGGATGAGCAAACAACACTTTGTGCTTTTCCCACAGGGGAAGAAAATGGTTCTTAAAACTGAAATCCCCCGTCACTCATGAGTCAGGGCTGATTTTAGGAAGGAGTTGATTGGACATGAATTACGTAGATGCTACTCCAGAGTTGAAATTATCTTGGGTTACTGTGGGTATTTTTATCTGTGCAGCTGCAGGATTGAAGGCAGAACTGTGCCTACAGCTCTGCTTTCTGTAAAGAAGAATTTATAACAGAACATTTTAATCTTTTCCTTCAAATATTCAATTAGCAAGCTTTGATTTTTATCTTTTTCTGTCACACAGACAGATTGCACCTGCACTTTGGATTCCCTGACCACACTGACTTAGGCACAAGTCCTTTTTTCCCCTCCCTGCATGAAAAGTGTTCGGGGGCACAGCTGTCCCCAGATGTGAGGGGCAGGTCTGGCTGGGTCCTGGTTTTAGCTGTTTTTGTATTGAACCTGGCATTATTTTAGGGATCTCAAAGTGGAATTGTGCTTAAACCTGAAACAGGAGCAGAGTAGATGGATCTCAGCTGCTCCCATGTGGGGGCTCCTGGGGCTCCCCAGAGTCTGGTTTTGTACACCCTAAACCCTCTCATCCTTTTACAGCCTTGACTTTTTATTTGTTAATATTTTTCTCCTAGAAGACACAATACATTTAGTAAGAGCTGTGAATAATATTGTTCAGGTGTTTTTAAACCTTTGAGGATGAGCAGCCTGAAGTTGTTCCTGTTCTGTTTCTCACCTCAGGGATGTGTCAGTGGTGTCCAGATCCAGGGAATAATGGATGTGGCAATCACAGATCAGCTGTGGCTGCTCTGCCCCATGTCAGGTATTATTGGCTGTGCTGAGCATCCAATCCATCCAAATCCAGCAGCTAATCCCGTTGTTTGAAGGGAATTGTAATGCTGCACAGGGTCAGAAATGTTTGTTAGTGCTTCTGTGCATGTTGTGCACTTCCTGAGTATTTTGGTTTAACTTGGGTCGCCTGCAGGATGATTTTATTTGCTGGCATGTCACTTGGACTGGCCTGAGTGAAGGAATTAAATCAATGTAACAGTGGCAGCTCTGGGGAGAACAGACCTGGCTGCTGCTGCTGCTGTGCTGGAGCCCAACAGCCTGAGCATTACTGAAGTGCAGAAGGTGATGGGAAAAGCAGCAGTCAGGGGAAGATGGACAGAGATTGTCCTGCACCCCAGGGACTGTCCTGCACCCCAGGGATTGTCCTGTACCCCAGGGATTGTCCTGCACCCCAGGGATTGTCCTGCATCCCAGGGATTGTCCTGCACCCCTGGGATTCTCCTGCACCCCAGGGATTGTCCTGCACCCCAGGGATTCTCCTGCACCCCAGGGATTGTCCTGCACCCCAGGGATTCTCCTGCACCCCAGGGATTCTCCTGCACCCCTGGGATTCTCCTGCACCCCCGCGATTCTCCTCCACCCCACGGATTGTCCTGCTCCCCTGGGATTCTCCTGCACCCCAGGGATTGTCCTACACCCCAGGGATTGTCCTGCACCCCTGGGATTCTCCTGCACCCCAGGGATTCTCCTGCACCCCAGGGATTCTCCTGCACCCCGAGCTGTGTCCTGCACCCCGAGCTGTGTCCCAGATAAAAACTTCTCTCCCTGGGGAACCTGAACTCCACCCCCAAATTCCTGCCGGACTTGCAATCCACCAGCTTTTCTAGAAGTGTCATTTTTAGAAAGCGTGCCCTGATGTACAGTGAACCTGCAAACCCTGCTCAGCTCAGATGCCCTTTTCCAGCCCTGTGTTCCTGGTGCAAGGAGAGCTGGCCCGTGCAGGAGGAGGAGCAGCAGTGATGTGTGCCAGCAGGGCTCTCTGGGAGCCTTTCAGTGCCTGCCCACACAGCACTTCCAGAAACACTTGGAGCTCACACTTCCCTTGGCAGCAGCTGCTTGAGTTTTATTTTTTGGGGTTTTTTTTAGTTAATTTAAATTATCATCTCCTGCAGACAATCCTGACTCAATGTCCTTGGTTTAAGACTTCTCCAAACCAGGCACACGAGGCCGTTCCTGTTGAATGTGAGCAGCTTAAATCCCTGTGAATCCTTGATTGTGGGGAGAATTTTGGCAGTGCTGGGATTTGATTTATTCTTTTTTTCCCCCCCAATAACATGATGTTGCTAGAATTTTCCATGAGTGGGAAAGCTTGTCTTTATATATCTTTTTTTTTGGAAGTTGTGTGGTTGAGGGGGTTGGGAACACACCCTGAAATAACTGACAGCAACTGGAATATCTGAATGGGATGGGGAGGCTGGTGAGTCCCTGGGAATGGGGATATCCCTCCCAGTATCCCTGGCCTTCTGGGAAGGCCCAGTGCAGCATTTTGGGGTGACAGCTGGCTTCCAGCACTCCTGTAATTGGAGAGACAGCTGATTTTCCTCATTTTTCCCTGATAAAGAGCCACTTCTGAGCCCTCTGAGTGGGAATTTCCCTGTTGTGTGTGCAGCCTTTAGGGGAGGGAGCTGGGACAGCACAGTCCTGGAAGGAATTTCTTGCTCCCAAGGTGTGGGGCAGCTGCAGAGCTTCCTTGCATGTCTGCCAGGGACAGACGTGCAAATTGTGGTTCAGAAATGATAATTGTGCAAACAAAACAAGCACTGAGCTGTGAAGGAGGGCAGGATTCTGTGCAGGGAACAGAATGTGCCTGTTCTCAGGGCAGGAATTTCAGTGTTTGGGTTTCTGATTGGTTTTTTATTGCTAGAAATAGTGCCCCGTGTGTGGAAGACTCACAGGGGTTGTGCTGTATTTAAAATATCTTTCTTACCGTGCCACTTGAATTTCCAGTTGATTTCTTTTCTCTTACCTAATTCAGCAGCATGCCAAAGGTGGTTTCTTTCTTCTGTAAGGAGATTTTCCTGTTCATTCAGCAAGTCAAGGCTGGGAGAGTGAGGGAGTGCTGCTACTGAGGCCTGGCATTCCCCAGCCTCAGCCTTTGGGAAATGCAGCTTGGATTGCAGCTGGAATTCTCAGGGCACCCAAGAGTTCTCGTGTTCCCCATCCTCAGTGAGCAGAAATGTGGGGGTGCTTTGCACATCTGCTGGGAAAGGAGCCCTTGGGGTGCTGCTGGGGGGGAGCTCAGGGGCTGTAATTAGAGGCTGTGACTCTAATGAAGGTGGCAGTGTCCCACAAAGACAAACCCCATTTCCTTGCTTTCCTCTCCAGTGGAAGCTCCCAGAGCTCAGGGCAGGATTTGGCTGCACTTTGTGCCGTGTGATGGCCCAGAATGAACAAGAGACTTATTCATGACTGGAGTTTCCCTACAGGGACAATATAGAAAATAAATAAATTGTATCACTTCTTGTCCCAAAGCATATTACAGTTTGGATTTTCCTTGCTTTCCCTCTTCCTGGATTATAAATCATATTTCCTTTCCCTTTTTGTTTGGTTTTTTTTTTTGGATATTCCCAAGATCTGCATAACATTTTAAAATAATAGAATGTATTCAGTGCTTTGGTGTTGCAAAAAAGCCTTGGGATTGTATTTTGGGAATCAGTGGCTATGTTGGATCCTTGACTGTGACGTTTCTCTGTGAGAAATCTGCTTTTGGAATGAGCTCTTGAATGGGGCTCATTGGAAAACAAACACAGCTATATGTTACTTACTTTTGAAGGGAAGGAATTATAAAAAATGGCCTAAAAGCAGCCCAGAGCTGCTTTAGGTTTTCACAGCTCCACCCCAGATAGAAAATGTTTGTGGTAGGACACGTGAGCTTGGGGAAGGTGCAGGGGTTTTAGTCAATGATCAGGGAATCCAATGCCATCAGCAGAGCCCCTCTAGGATCACTTCTGCACAGCGTTTTCCCTTCCCTCTTGGTTTTTATTGCAGCTCATTTTTTCCTGATGTTTCATTCTTTATCATCTGTTCCCTTTTCAAAATAATTAAGGAATGAAACATATGATTTATGGCAATTATCTTGCACATTAGAGGGGGGAAATACACAGTTTGTCTGGTTGCTTTGGTGTTGCAGTTTGCAGAGTTGATAAGCAGCCCCAATTTCCTGACACATTCATTTTTCAAGTTGTTTCAAGAGAATCTGATGTGACACAGTGAACAAAAGACTAATCTAATTTATCTTTTTTATTTTTTTTTTCTCATCTCTCTTTCATCCCTGCAATATTTCTGCTTGGCTGGCTGCATATGTGAATGGGTTTTGTGGTGGCATTTCAATTTTGGGGCGGATATCAAGGCAGGGAACAACGTGCCTTCCCCTTCCTTGTGAAGACATATTTCAGAATAATACCAAAGTCTCTCTGACTATGAAGCAAACCTCTCATTTCCTCCAGGGAAAGACTCGTGGTATTTTTTAGATTTATTTTCAATTTTGCTTTGTGATATTTTTATTACTGGTTGATCTGCATGAGATGCAGCCAGGTGAGGTGTGAGCTGAGTGTGTTTGTGCTGCTCATTCCAGCCAGGAGAAAGGGGCAGCCCGAGGCTGGCAGGGCTGGAGGCGTTCAGTGCAGAGGGAGAGAGGAGCAGGGCTCAGGGCTGTCTGATGGAGGGGAGAGGTGCTGAGGTTCTGCTCAGGGCTTTTGGCTCCGGGGCTGCTGGGGCAGAGCTGTGCTGTGATCGGGCACTCAGAGATGATCTCCTCAGCTGCCGGTGCTCAGGGCACGCTGGGCTTTGATAACCCAGCTGAGCAAGGGGCTGCTGGGGCTGAGCTGCCAGCTGGGCTTGCCCTGTGCCAGAGGTCCCTGGTGATCTGTTTTACACCATTTCCATGTTCTCATCCACGGCCTTTGCCAGCCCCAACCAAAGCTCAGCTGCCTGCAGAAGCAGTTGGGTTGGTTTTTAATTTCTTTTTGAGGGGAGAGGAATGAAGTGTGTGTGTGGAAGGAAGCTCTGCAGACAACAAGTGCTGTTTATGTGCTGCTGCTTTGCACTGAGGCTGGATCCAGCCCTGGGAAGTAGCTGAGCCCTGAAAAGACCGAGGGGTCTTTTCCTAATCCTGTTTTGCCTTGTGGCAAAACCTATTGCTGGGTTTTAGTAGTGCTGCCCACAGGCCTTAGGAAGGACTTTAGAAATGCCTGGTGCCTGTGCTGAGGAGATGTTCTTTGCACTGCTGAGCTGTCGATGCACAGGAGGTTTGGTCTCTGAGCTCATCTCCACAATCACAGCAGTGGCAGCAGATGGGGATGTGCTGGGGGCTGGGGGACAGAATTGCTCCTGGCACTGGGGTATGGCTCCTGTTCCAGCCCATAGTTGCAGTCATTTGAGTGACTGGAATCTCCAGTGCCCTGGCAGGACTGGTGCCCTATTGGACTTGTCACCAGCCTAAAGGAAATAGGAAAAGAACAAGTCAGGCTGGAGCATGACAGGAGGGACACAAGGATGGGCAGTGTTTTGCTCGAGGTAAGGCAGAACGTCAGGGGCAGAGTTCAGAACAGCATAATTTCAGTATTTCAGGCTAGAAAAACCTCCTGGTCCATGCTGCTCTCCCCTAAACCCAATCTTCACACTGCTCTCAGATATTGGGTATTAGATAAGGTTATTTCATGACTCCTCTGCCTCACAGAATTTGCCACTTATGAAATGATTCCATTTAGCAGATTAGTTTCTGTAACTGCATATTGCTTTTCATTAAAATTTCATGGGGCTTTTATTTAACGTGCATTGGAGCCTTGTTTATGTGGGACCTGTTGAAAGCAAAGTGGATTAGGCCATTTAAGCCATGTATAATCCATTCCCTATGGATCTGTGTTTCCTCCTGCCTGCCTGGTCCTTGTTCCTGTTCCCTGTTCTGGCCATCCATCCTCTCATCCTGCAAGGATCAGGAGTTTTGCATTTGCTGCACAAGAAATTCACAGTGCTTTAATTGCGTGGTAACAAACTTGTTCCAGGCCTCTCCTCAGCTGAGTTCCCAATTTTGCTCGGTACTGAAAGCCCAGTTTTGGCTCTGGAATGGTGTCAATTCTTGTTTGCAGGAGCTGGCTGCTGTGTACATGGAAATTGCTGCCTTGTTTGTATGGATTGAGGGCCGGTGTTAGTTTGGGAGCTCTGGTTTCTTCAGTGGTTTGTCCACTGCCTTTAGCTGAGTCACTAAGGCAGTGCTTGCGTTTATTCCTTGCCCTGTCCAAGGGTTTGTTGTGTTTGTTCCCACATTTCACACAGGCCCAGGGCTCCTGGCACTGAATTTGGGCAGGATTTGATGCATTATGGGTTCCCCCATGTGCAGCATGGGAAGGAGCACAGTCCATGGAATGCAGGCCCGGGCTCTTCGTTCCCAGCTGATTCCATGCCCAGTCACAGTGCAGTGCAGGATGCTCCCGGGAGGCTGTGCTTAATCTGGGATTCAGTTTGGGAAAAGTGCTGCATCCATCCCCAGGCTCTTTAATTACAGACTCAGCCTGTAGTGTCAGGGAACAGGGGAATTCATTCCTGTCGAGAAACGTTCCCATCCCCACCCGTTTTTAGGGAAAAAAGATGGAATTTCAGATGTGAATCCACCTTGGAATTGTGCAGGGGAGAGAGCACATTGCTGCTTTGGGCACAATTATTGATTCCACCTGCAGTGTCCTCCTTCTACAGGATTGTTTCCTCCTCAATGTCATCCATTAATTGGCTGTAAATGTCCAGCTTTTATTTTAATGCTCTCTCCACTTATTCCTGATGTCTGATTTGTCTGTGGGGTTTGAAATAATTTCTCACAGCTCCCTCCTAAAGCCCCTGGCTTCAGGATATTGTGCTCCAAAAGCGTTTTTCAAGGCTGTTTCAGTGGCTCCTTGGAGAGCAGGGCTCTGATCTTGGGGAAATTCCAGCTTGGATCAGCTCCTGCTGCCAGTGAGGTGATGGGAGGCTCGGGATGGAATGTCAGAAGATGGAGGAGTCACTGGTGAGGGTTCTGGGTGGCATTCCCCAGCTCACCACTGACATTCCCTTGGGAATTTCCACTGTAGTTTTACCAAGATGGGATCTGCAGTGCTGTAAAATCCCCTCTAAAATATCTGGGGGTGAGAGGAGACAATAACCAGCAGGAGGAGATGCTCCAGAAGTGCAGGATGGAGCCCTTAATGCTCATTGATCAGGTGGGATGGTGAATTTTACCTGTTGGTCCATGTCACTGGTGAAGGTGGGATCTGCAGGAATAGTAAGGATGGATAACTCCTGATTCCTGCCTTTTTTCTGCTCCTTCTTAGTTCTTGTGGCTTCCAAGGTGCAGCAGAGCCCTTTGCAGGAGCTCTTGGCTGCTGCAGTAGTGCAGATGAAATGGCTCCTCGTGTGTGCTAATAGGTTAATTGTCACTTGTAGCTCTTCTTGATTTTCAGCTTTATCCTCTGAAAGGTGATAAAATAAGGCCCAAAAATCCAGAGGCATTTTCCTTTCTAAGCCTCCTTTCTCCAGGCTTCTGAAATGTATTTATGCACAGGGCTCCCTCCTAACAAAGGCCTCTTTGAGGGTCCTGTGGTCGTCTAACATTCCCTCCTTTCACATGAAATTAAGGGCTGTGATTTACTGCAGTGACCTGAGTGCCTGAGTGCTCTCATTTACAGCCAGCCTGGCTTTTATTTTTCCCTTTTTCTCCTTTTTTTTTTCCTTTTTTTTTTTTTTTTCTTTTTTTTTTTGAGGGGAGAATGCTTTTTGTGCCTCCCGTGGGTGCTTTGGTTATGCAGACATCCTGGAGGGTTGGGCTGGTGTCACCAAGCCCCAGTGGCCCTGCTGGGCTCCTTGGGCTGGGTGCCTTTGCTTTGCCTCCTGCATTTTTTTTCCCCCTGGCTTTTCATCCAGTGAAGAAAGGGCACAGATTTATTTATTTTAATTAACCACTGCACAGATTTCTTTTCGATTTTTTTAGGTGCTGATGGCGGGGACAGAGTGGGGAGGCTTGGGGACGCTCTGTCCCAACTTGCTGCTCAGCATTCTTAGGAAATAAGAATTTGTCATCCCCAAATTTAGGCTGTTTGTCCCAGCTCCATTCCCTAAACCATTCCTGTTACCATGGCAGAGATTTTCAGAGCTGGCTTAGAACTTTATCCAGCCAGACAAGGGACCTGCAGCTCGCTCCCCCACGGCTCCATCCTTCCCCACAGCATTTCTGGGGTGCACCTGCTGTCCCTGGCTCTTTGCAGTAATTCTGGACAGATCCTGATGCAAATTAGGCAGTACACATTCAGATTTTTCTCATTTCAGCCAGAAAATTTTATAAAATAGCAGATATTCTCAGGGTATTTCATAGAGAATGTTGTTTAAATCAAAGGAGCCGTGCAATTCTCTTTCCTTTTACTGAAAACAACCCTACAAAACCCCATTATTTTTTTTTGTGAGGACAAAACCTCACAAACCCTGCAATGCAGATGGTGCCCAAAGCACCAAGCACAGCACAAGATTTGGCTTATTCTCTAAGACTTGTTAACTAAAACACATATTGGATGCTGTTGGGCTTCTTGCAGAAAAATCTGGTTTCCTAGGTGGATTTGGCAGGAGGTTTGTAGGGTATTGCAATCTGGGGCTTCTTCCACCCCTGCTGCCACCTCCTCCTCTCACAGCATTTCTCCCAAAGTTGTTGTTTCTGTGGAAAGCCCAGGAGTCTTTCTCACTTGAAATATTCCATTCTGTGTTGTTGTGAGGAGAGTGAGGCTGTCAGGGCTGCCCGCTGGGGTTTGGAGTTTCCTTTTTTCCCCTGGTTTTTTTCTTTCCTTCTGTGGGATCTGCCTTTTCCCTAGCAGGTGGTGGAGGAGGAAGGCTGGGCTGCTACCAGTCCCCAGTGTGAATGTGCTGGAGATTCCATTAAAACCTTGGTTAATTGGAGACTGTCTGCACCGATCAGTCTGGCTTGGAGGAATTCCGTAGGTGCCTCTCCCGGGAGCTGTTTTATTGCAGGAAGCACGAACTCAGCTCAGGACAAGGACTTGCACAAGAAGAAAAGTGCTGCCTGGAGAAAATGGCCAAAACTGGAATGGGGAAAAAGGAATTGATCCCTTTCCTTTAATCATGATTGAGTTTATGTTGGATGCAGCTCCCAGCCCAGAGTGTGACATTGCTCTGCTGATATTTTATCCTGCCTTTAGCCAGACTGGCTCTCAAATAAAAGATGAAAATGAAGGTTTTTTGCAGAGTCTCAAAAACTCTGCAAGCGTGGTGTACTGGGTCAGGACAGAGGCAGCACAGGGGGCTGCTGAAAATGCCTCTGGTTTGCTCCTGTTTGTTATGCTTGGCATGCAGCACAAACCCTCTGAAAAGTGCTGGAATAACCCTTGGCAGTGAAATTCTTCTGCTTACCGTGGGCTATGGCGCTTGCCTTTGTTTTAAGAAGTTTTTCCACCGAAATTTTCAGCGTGGTGCTCCCTTGGATGTGGCACTGCAGTCGCTTTGCTCTGTCATCTTGTGTCTCCTTTTCTTCCTCTTATTTTTATCTGTCCTTGTCTGTCTTGTCCTTCACTCCAGCAGAAACAAAACGCCCTTTGTGGCTGTAAACCCGGCGTGCCAAATACTCTGAATAACTGTAGCCCTGCACGAGTGAATGTAAAACATAAAAGCGCCAGTAAATTCCTTTTAATGCCATCCTATAACAACAAGAATTCCCATTTTAATAACTGGGGCAGTGGAAGGGTTGACCTCGTTGTTTGATGCAACCATTAACTTGCTTGGCTGGGTTCAAAGATTGTGTGTTTAACTCCGCAGCCATTTGTGTTAATGATGCTGCATTCATTAACATGCCAATGAGAGGATTGCTCCTCAGCTTGTTCCTTACCTGAGTCCCTGCTGACTCCAGGCTGCTGGAGCTGTGGCTTTGCCTTTGTTGTGCCTGGGGAAGGGAAGGGCACTGGGAGCTCATGGACCAGGCATTGCTGGGGCTGCACTTTGCACTCCCACTCTGCCCCACACACAGCTGGATAAGTCATTTGCTGTTAGATTGTCAGTACAAGGTGGCACAGAGGATTCTGTGTGGGTTTTGTGTCATCATTTCATTTAAATTCCCTGGTTTTACCTCCTTTGTGCGAATTCCCTTTGCTCGTTCGTGCTCTCCCCTTTGCTGCTGGTTGGGGTTGTTATGTGGAGTTATTTTGAGCCTAACAGATTTCCCTGCACTACCTTTTCTCCTTAGAGATGAAAGAGCAAAGATGCTAAATGAGGGAATATTAAAAAGATTCATTATTTTAATGGATAATATCAAAAGAAAGAGACTGAACTTCAGTAAACACTTTGAATTAGGGGCACTTGTAGATCATAATGGGGAGATGTGGAGTGAAAATGAAGCAGCACAGATCTGTGAAGTCTCAGAACATAATTGCATCTCCTGCTCCTTATTGCTGGTTTTTCTGGAGGATGCAGGTGATTTCCAGAGGCTGCAGTGTTTCCATCTGGCCATTCCATAGGAGGGTCAGTACAACTGGGAGCTGGCAGTCTGTGAATCTGGGGTGGAAACCATGGAACTGATGAATGATTTGGCCTGGAAGGGACCCTAAAGCCCCTCTAGCATGGGCAGGGACACCTTCCCCTCTCCCGGGCTGCTCCAAGCCCTGTCCAGCCTGGCCTTGGGCACTTCCAGGGATGCTTTTTTTGAATGCTCGCCCTGTGGGTACAGGAAAGAAAAGGCTTTGAACCCAAACCCACCCCTTGGTAATGATGAGTTAGTGACCAAGCTGTATTTGTTGGGAAGAACTGGGGTCATTTGGCTGCCAGGAAGTGAGAAGGCGTTTTGCTGGGCTGTGAGGTGGTACAAAGCAATGCTGGAACTGAGTGGGATCTGAAGAGTGGAGCAAGGGCCTCTCCTCCATTTCTGATCCCAGCAAAGAGAGAATAGGCAAATAGAGAAAAAGAGAGAGAAAAAAGAGAGAATAGCAAAGAGAGAATAGGCAAATAGAGAAAAAAAGAGAGAAAAAAGAGAGAATAGCAGAGAGATAATAGCTCCAGCAAGCAGGGCAGTGCTGAATTCTGGCTGGGCTGGCTTGGCTTGGGTTGGGTTTTCCCCCTTTTTTTCCAGGTATTGCAAATCTGCAAAACTGTTCATCTGTTCCCAGTGTTCCACAGGAATCTGCTGTGGTGTTTTTGGGGTCACCGTGCCCAAACTGAGCCATTATTCAGAGAGGTTTTGCTGTTAGTGCCAGCTCTGCCTGCTGGGTTGGGTTTTCATTTTGGACTGACCCAAGCAGAACAGAAGCAATTTGGGGTGAGCGGACAAGTTTTTCTTTCCCATCCAGTGACTCCGGGGTAAGGAATGATGATTATTTCACCTCTCTGCTCTGCATTGTGTCTGTGCTTCTTGCAGCCTGTCCGAGCTGCTTTCTTCTCCTGGGGAGGGGCCACATTCATGGGATTTCATTGTGGGATCCAGGAATATAAAAATAAACCCCTCCACACTGGGAGAGAGCTTCCCAGCCCCACTGTGGTCTTCATTCCAGCAGAGCAAGCAGTTGTTAGTGGCAGGAGAAACCTCTCCCAGAGATGCAGAAATAGCAGTGGCAGAGCTGGGCAGCTGTGGGGGAGCTGCAGCAGGCACTGGGCAGGGACCCTTCTGTTCCTGATAAAAATGGAGGCACAGAACGCACAGAAAAGTGGTGGCTGCTGCCTCCTCCCACTCCTCCCTTTCTGCATGTCCCCAGAACCTCAGGGTATCCTGAGCTGGAGCCACGGGGGTCAGCCAGGTGCTGACACCCCAGAAAACGCTCGAGCAGAGAGGGCTCTGTGCAGCAGCTCCCAGCCCAGCTGTCCTGGGGAGATTCTGATGTGCCCGGGGCTGCTGAGCACATCACAGCTCTGCTGGGCCTGCCTCAGCCCTGAGGAGCCCGGAGGTGATGGGCTGGGTTTGAGGCAGGAGGCTATCTTGAGATGGTTTTTAGGAAGAAGTTGAAGCTGTGCTTTGCTTTGGTTTCCTGTGAAAGTCACAGACTGGAGGACTGAAAAAAATTTGTCAGGGCTACTGGTTTTCTGACCCAAAATCCATGCTGTAACTGGGATTATTTGAGTGGAACCAGCTCGTGGATGGGAGGGGGTTGAGTTGGAAGTTTGTGGACCTTGGTGTCTTCCAGGCATTCTGATGGAAGTGGGCATCTCAAACCTGCTGCTGTCGGTGGCAGGAAATGAATATTGCTTTTCCACTTGCTGTACAAGCTTTGCTGTCAGCTCTTTCTTCCTCATAAGGCGTGCTGGAAAATGTGAACACAAAGTCCCTTTTGCCTTTCCGTGGCCATTAACCCTGTGTTGTCTGCCTGAGCCCAATCCCTCTCTGAATTAGGGTGGAAAATACGCCTGTCCTTGAGGGCAGTGGCAGCTCCTGGCTCTGTGTGTAATGCATGGCACAAGTTTGTGCCTGGATTTTTGGAGAACTTAATAGGAGTGAAAGGGGGCAGGGTTGGAATCCTGTGCTGTGAGTGCCTGACCTGTAGGCACAAGAGAACTTGGTTTAATTTCTCTGAAATAAAGGCAGTTTCTTGGCTCTCCTGCTCTAGCAGAATCCAGATTATCCACAATGAATACTGGCGCTGAACTAAACCATTCCTGGCAGGTTGTGCCTTTATTCCTTTCTGGATCCTTGGAAGGAGCAGATAAGCAGAGTGGTGCTTTCTGACCCTAAAATATATGGTTTAGGAGGGAAAGAAAACCCCCATCCATGTGTAATTCAGGAAACTGGCAGGAATCCCAGTTTTCATGGACAGTTACAAAGGATTATTTCATGTGCTTGGTGGGCAGGGGATGAAGGCCTGAAGACATCTTTTCCTTTTTATTTTTCTATAAGGAATGTTCAGTTCCCCACTTTTATTGCCACTAGAGAATGTCAGGGACATTCTTCATCCTGTCAAGATTTTCTGCTGCAGCCTAGATCTGCTCTTTGTCCTTTCTGGCCTTATTTGCCCCAGTTTCCACCAGTATTGTTTTTATTATAAACCAAAAAATTCCTTTTATTGTTCATTCAGTCAAATAAACTCAGTGGATTTTGATTTGTGTGGGGTTTTTTACCTGATCCGTGTTGATAGGACCGGTTTTTATAGCCAAGTTTTCTTAGGGAAAAGGTGACATCCTGACCTCTGTTGTTTGGGAGATGGTGAGAAAAGGACCTTGCAAATAACCAAAGGACTGTAGAGAGTGAGGAACACAATTTGTTATTTAATGGAAATCATTGCAAAGAGGATGTTCCAGGTTCATCCCATCCAGAACCTTCTACCATGGCTGGTTTCGTGCTGCCTGTCCACACATTTGTTGCTGGGCAATGTTGTGTTGTCCCAAATGAAGTTTTGTGCTATCAAGTTCCTTTTTTCAGCCTGAAGTGATGGGGAGAGTTTGCTGAGAGTTAATTTCTCCTTGTGCTCCTGGTTCTTTGCACAGCCCTGGTTCTGAGTGAGGTTGGGAAATGCAGAGCTGGGTTTTGGGCTGGAAAGGAAATATTGGCTCTCAGGGGTGGAGATGAAAGCAGGATATTGCATCTGGGACATCCAGTTGTGCATCAGACATCCCTGGGCGTGTTTCAGAGCAAAGAGCATTCGTGGTGGTGATTCCAGGGGGGTTTAATGGTGCAGCAGTGGTGGCCCTGCAGTGACACTTGGGTTTGTGCTTTCAGCACTGCATCCATCCCTGCTGTGGGTCTGCCTTTGGGTTTGTCATTCTGGGGACATTCTCCTTCTGCTGCTGCTCTCAGAGGACGCTTCTCTCGCTCCTGCTGCCTTTTCTGGCTGTTTCCTGTATTCCAGAGCACTGCTGCTGTTCTTGTGCTGCCATTTCACACCCTGGAGAGGAGCAGGGAGTGTGGGAGGGATTCAGCAGGAATCCTCAGGTACTTTAAAGGTCTTTGCCCTCACAGATCACTGAGCATCTCCTTCCATTCCTGTTCCCTTTCAGTTCTTACACTATAATTCCAATTAAAACATTGTAAGTATCAGGTAAACCCGATTACATGAGAGCCCTGTTGCTTAACATGGGTCAAACACATCCATGCCCAAAGTCATCTCAAGATTTTGGGACTTGTAACCCTTAGCAAAAGCCATCCCAGAATATCCTGACTAGGAAGGGACTCAGAACAATCACCAAGCCCAGCTTGTGGGCCTGCAGGACAGCCCAGCAGCCGCCCCTGTGCCAGGAGTGTTGTTTCTGCCAGAAGTCAGAGTGAAGGAAATTCACGTACACGAGGCAGCTGGAGAAGACATAAATCCTCAGGCCTGGTGGAGCACTCCCAGCCATTAGCAAATAGGGGTCAGGTGCAGTCTGTCCCTGGATATTCATTATCCCAGGGATTAACCTTCCCTGCTTCTGTTTCCAAAGCTGCTCCTGCCCGTGGCTGGAGCCCAGGTGTTGCCCCTGGCTCATCCCTGCCCCGGTGCCAAAAGCTCTATAGACAAAGCAGCTGAACAAAGCCTCCCCTCAAGGGCTGCATTTCCAGGCTGGGTAATCCCCAGTGCCAGTGCCTCTTCAGGGAGCATATCTCAATGAAAGGGGCTGGGAGCTGAGACTGCAAAGCCAGCAGCAAAAATCTCCAGACACGAGGTGTCAGTGCTCAGTGTCGGCCATTTGTGCATCTCAGTGGGGGTCTGGGGTTGAGATTCTTTGTGGAACCTAAAGGAGAAAAACTTCATTAGAGAAGTCCTGCCTTGGACCTTTAATTTATGCCCCAATATTCTGAGAATCATGGTTAACACCCAATTTTATTGGCTCTTTCTGTTTAATTGTAGTGCTGCTAATCTCAAGCTTTTTCTGTCAGCAGTTGGAGGAAATTGTTCTGATATTTGCCTCCTGTGAGGAGAAATTCTGAAGGAGACAGAGAAAAATGGGAGTGCAGCAAAGTGCAGAGCTGGGAGGAAAGCAAAGTTCTGGACTGGTATGTGTGGCTTGCCCAGGCTGCTGGTACTTCCCTGGGATTACAGATTCGTGCTTACATTTTGGTCGTTCTGTGCGGTGGAGTCGCAGTGGTTTTAGCACAGATTAAAAGCCTTTATGGATTTAATACAAGGCAGCCTCTTGGTCATGGCAGTGATGAGCAGTGGCTTAGGCTGTGTTCTCTGAATTTACAGCTTGCACCCGTTGTTTTCCTCCTGGAGGGCTCCTTGTGATGGGTGTTTTCTGTGTGCAGCCTCAATTAAACATGCTGGGCACGTGGGGCCTGGGGCTGCTGCTCTGACTTCTGTCAAAGCCAGAGAGACCAAAGCACTGAGGAGATGGAAATCAGAATATGGCACTAAAGGGATAAAGGAACCAGCTCTGAGCCGTGTTTGTGCCCTGTGTGTTTGGATCTGTGTGGAGGAGATGAATCTCGGTGTGTGCCTTCTTTATCTGACTGGGGTTTTTTCTTTTCCAAAAGCAGTGTCACATCGAGCACCCAGCAGCAGAGGTCTGGTACCCTTTTCTTCAGTTTTCCCCTTAGATGTGAAAATCCAGTTGAGTTTTGGAGTTCACTGGAGGTTTTCTTTTGGTGCTTATGTGGAGTAAATTTTGCAAGTCTTGGAGTAAATTCTTGCAAGTAGGGGTAAGTTATTTCAAGGAGTGTCCTGCTTGTAGAGACCAGGAGAGGTTCAAAGCTGAACTCCTGACATTTCTCTTCATTTTTAGGGCACAAATGCTCAGCTGAAACCTTCTTTGTATGCCTTGCATAACTTAGGAGTGGCAGTAATTACATTTCTGGTGTTTGCTGGGCTGAATTCTCCCTGGGTTTCCAGGAGACTTCCCAGAGGAGCGTGGATGAAGCCTTTTCTTGGCGCTTGGCAATCTGGGGAGTGTTTATCCTGTCAGTCACAGCTGATGCTTAAGGCCTTTGGATACCCTGGCTGGGTTCAGATTCTTTTTGTTTCTCCCTTGGCATCACCTATTTTTGAGCTTCTGGAGCTGTAAATGATGTCTGAATTTGGGGCTGTGTAAACTGTTCCTGTTCTGTGCATTGGAGGGGCTGGATGAGGAGGGGCTCTGATTTATTGCCTTCACCTTGGCTTTATTCTGCCAGCTAGAGAGTTGAAATAGTGGTGAGCAGCAGAGAGCAGTAAACAAGCTCAGTTCTCTCTTGCCTGAAGGGAGTTTTGGTTCCTATGCTTGCTGAGCAAATAGGGCAGTGTATTAGCATGTTATTCTTCCCATGCTTTTTGCCTTCTGTTTTCACTATAATAATATTTCAGGTTTTGTTCAGGGGATGCTGTTAATGATTGTGACAGTCCTGGTGATATTCTGGGGCATCTCTCAGCTTGGAAAAGGTCTTGCAGTTAACACTCTTGAAATGTTACCCACAAATTCCAGTGGTATTTCCAGAGGCACTGTTGTTTTTAGCAAGTCCCCAAATTCCCAGAAACGTCTTCATGGTCAGCCCTGTGCCAGGGCTTTGGCCATGGGCTAAGGTGCTTTTCTTCATCAGCGCTGAAGGCTTGTCTGAAACGGGATAAAAATTGTAAATACTGACATGTGCTCTTGTTCTTTCGCCTCCTTGTGCCTTCTGCTCTCCCCATGTGGCTTTATTTATTGAAGCAGCCTCCCCATGTTCTTAATGTCAATTAATTTATTAATGAAGTTTCTTCTTCACCTCACATATCAAGGAAAAATGTGACTATTTAATCTTAGTGCAAGGCAGCATTGGTAATTCCTGTTTCTTACAGAGGAGTCAGGCTGAGGCTGTGATTTTTATCTCAGTCTAAACGATCCAGTGATACTCAGCTACCACAGAATTCCCAGGTCCCACCAGGTATGAAAGATTAATTGTTATATTAAAGAAACTATTGATTTCTGACACTTTACACTTGGCAGAAGATGGCTCCAGATATGAATTTAAACTACTGAAATCTACAGCAGTCTCTCCAAAGCACTTTTGTGAGCCACAATTCATGGGAGGCTGTAACTCTCTGAAATGCAGGTGGAATATTTGATGTTTTCCCACTGCCAGAGGGCATGGTTGGATGGGATTTTGGGATTAAATCATTCCCTGGGTGGGTGGGGTTGCCCATAGAAGCTGTGGCTGCCCCTGGATATATCCAAGGCCAGGCTGGACAGGGCTTGGAGCAGCCTGGGGCAGTGGAAGGTGGAGCTGGATGAACTTTAAAAGTCCCTTCCCTTTTAGGTGCAGAACACCTCAAAACCACAGCCTGGGTGCCTTGAAGACGGGTCCTCCATCTTCACCAAGTGCTTTTGTCACTCTTCAGAAACTTCCACCTCCTGCCTGAGCAGTGAGAGCAGAATCCACTTCTGTGCACCTCCATGGGATGGTGCTTCCACAGCAGCACTTCCAAAGGCAGGGCCTTGCTCCTGCATGGTCTGGCCTCTTTGGGAACAGAAAGAGAAAAACTACATTCCATGTTTTCTCTCCTCTTTTAGCTGAAATAGGAGAGAGAGGTTTATTCTCCTCCTGAGCATTCCAGTAAAAAGCTGTGATAGGCAAAAGCAGAAATTACTCTGCAGTGTGGGATGTGCTGGACCTGGAATGTGCCTTCCTGGACTTGAATGTTCCACTGGAATTAATCATTTCTGTGGAGCAAATACTGAATTTCAGGCTTTGCGGCTGGTTCAGCTTTAACCATTGCTGAAAACGCGTCCCCTGAACTAAACCACCACATAAAAAAGGCTGGGGAAGAATTCTTTTCAACACTTTAGAATCAAATCTTGGGCTGGGAATGCTCCTGGGGCTGACTGATGGACTGTGGGGGAGCAGAGCTTGCAGAGATTGCTTCATTTGAGGAAGAGGAGCTGCTCCCTGGAGCTGCTCCTGCCTGCCAGGCACAGGAATTCCGTGCTCCCCTGAAGGATGCAGTTTGTGCTGCTCAGACACTGCCAAGGCAAACTGGCTGCAGAAAGATTAGCTTTGAGTCCTCAGCTTTTACAAATCCTGGTTTTCTCATCTTCTCTGGGTTCTTCCCACAATGTAGTGTCACCCACCCAGATTTCTCTCTCAGCAGAAGATTGTAACGTGCTTGGTTTTTAATTAAAATTGTCCATACTCTGACTTAATAGCTCCATAAAGCATCCTGGCTTACCCTGCCTCAGGTAAATGAAAATATTTGCTGTGGTAAATAGGACTATTAGTTTTATGATCCATAGCAATAAAAAGCTTTTATCAAGAATGCCATCAAAAGAGGCATAAAATTGTGTAAAAATAGTGAGATGTCTGGGAAGTTTGTCACGTGATTCATAAATTTCTGTAGGAAAAGGCATTAATAATATCAGTTTTTGGTGTGCCTTGTGGTCATTTAAAAATTAAAAGTGCTTGTGAGCAGGTCTCGTACATGGAAAGGATGGGGTCGCAGTATGGACATAATTGGAATTATTCCCTTTTCCCTGCACAGATTCCCTGCATCAGCTTGGACGTGTCACTTTGTTCAGAAGCAGAATAATTCTGACTGAAATGAAGCAGAGGAGAAACCTCTCTGAATTCCCTGCCTGTGTTTTCATGCTGCTACAGCTGCCTGGGCCCCTGGTTCCAGCTGGTTTGCCAAGCACATCTTCCCCTGGCACAGTGCTCTCTGAAATGGCCCCAGGGTCTGCAGGAGGGCACAGGTGGATGGGTGCACTTGGATTTTGGCTGGGACAGCCCCCAGCCCTTGGAGGCTGTGTTGGGTGGGACCCACAGGGCAGAGAGGCTCCTCACTGCCCAGGCTGTGCTGTTTGATAGGATAATCTGAATTATGGCTGCTTTGCAAGTGAGCAGCACCTGGTTTTCTTAGAGCAGGGGGTGAATTACCCTTGTCCCACCCCACATCCGCCAGGTCTGGCTGGAAATGGGAATTTTCCTGCCCTGCAGTGGGCAGGACAGACAGAAGGGTGGCTGGAGCAGGGCTTTGCCCGGGAGCAGAGCTCCCCTGGCTCCGGGATGCTGTGGGGTTGGGATTGGGGCAGGGCGGGGCTGCTCCCCTGTGCCTGCCGGTTCCCATGGAGCATCCCCTGCATCCAGGGCCACCGGCTGCGCTTCGGGGCCTTTCTTGGGGTGTTCCTCCCCTGCAGGGGGCTCTGGGCACGCCTTGCTCGGCTGTTCTGGCTCGGTGCTGAGCTGCTGCTCGCTCCCCGCCTCCCTGATATCCCCCAAGGAATCAGCAATCCCCTCCTCCAAGTCCTGGCAGATTTAGGGAGTGGTTGCCATGGCGACGGGGGAGGAATTGGATCTGCAGCCCAGCTGGGATCAATCCCAGCTGCTGCCTCCTCCTCCTGAGCAGTCAGCGTATTTTTAATAAAGTGACCGTGTACAGGAGCCTTGTCTTTGTCTTGTTAAGCCTTTGTTGTGTATTAAATCCTGAGGGCTTTCACCATAATCTGCTTCGCTCACAAGCTTTACAAATCCCGCCCTTACTCCACGAGTTGTGGCCATTAGATCCAGGAGATATTTCTTTCCTGTTGGTTTTTATTTCTGGAACTGAGTTTAATTCGTGAATCGCTGCTAGAAATGAACAAAGTTAAAGGTACAACCTGTGAGTATGGAAGCAAGGGTTCCATCACAGCTGAATTCATCTGAGCTGCGCTTTATTTGCCCAAATATTTTTTATGTTTTTTTGATTTTGCATTTTCTCTGGGTTTTGTTGGTCATAATGCATCATTTCCTGGGTTACCTGTGACAGGAGCACAGAGATTCCTGCTCCTGGAGACATCCTCCAAAGCAAACTCCATCCCAACTCCCTCCTGGGCTCAGAATGAGAGGGGTGCCTGGCAGGAAGAGCCCTTGGAACTGAGCTTAGCCCTTGGAACTGAGTTTAGCCCTTGGTGGGACTCAGAGCGAACCCAGGGCTGTGCTGTGGACACATCAGGGGGCTCTGGGTCTGCAGTGACCCTGGTGCTGGGCTGAGGTGAGGCCAGAAGGGCCTCAGTCCTCATTTACTTGCAAGGCTCAGACTGGGACCTTTCGGGGTCAGTGGTGAAGTGAGGGCAGCTGTAAGGAACAGTGGTTTTGCAGGAAGGGGAGGATGTGAGGGGATGAACTCCCATTTATCTCAGGGAACAGAACCCACAGTAAATCCATAATTGAGTGTATTTAGTGTTCCAGGACTTTTCTTTTGTGGAGCCAGAACTGTGCAAGTATTCATATTCCTGTTTCTGGTGTGTCACCTTTGGAGTTGGGCAGCCACAGACCCAGTACCCAACAATTTCCCCACCCCTCTGTGCTTTATTTACTGCCCAGGTACATCCTCCTGCCTTAACCTCAGCCTTAGCCCAGCAGGGACACAGCCTCCCTGCCTAGTACCAAAATCACCGCTTAATTTGAGCTCATTTCTTTTGTTGAGATGCAAAACTAATTATATTGAACTACAGATGAACAGGAAGTTGCATTAGCAAATTTGTTGGGTTTTTGTTGGTTTTTTTTTTAATCAATGGGGAATTATTCAGCATTTTTTGGGGGCTGGGGATCTTTATAACCAGATAAAAGATATGGGGGAGGGCAGAGCTATAAAAAGTGTTATTGTGTGATTATGAAGAGGCCTTTTAATGCAGTTATTATGTGATGCTAAAAAGGCCTTTATTGCTTGAAGTTGGAAGCAGAATACAAATGGGCTCGCAGTGTCTATTAAATGAAGAGTGGAAAAAATAGTCCCCGTTTCCCTGAACTGCAAAGCAAAAATACCGATTAAATAGCGATTAAAATCAGCAGTGCTGGCTTTGTTAGCGTGATCACAGGCTGAGCAACAAAGGGAGGAGTGGGGAGAGATGGTTTGTGAGATTGCAGGCACAGCCCGTTGTTCTGGGGACCTGTTTGTCCAGGTGACAATGGCAGCAAACCCTGCTGCTGCTGGAGGCTGCTCAGGCAGCCAGGGCTGGGCTCTCCCCGGTGTGAAATGAGGACAGATGAGCTGGAGGTGACTCATGCTGAAGGATGCTTCCTTCTCCTGCAGCTGAATTCCAGAAGTTACCTGCAGTTCCTGTGCCTGGAGCTGCTGGACAAACGCAGCTGGGCTCTTTTGTCCCTAATTTCATCTCCAGGGAGCTGCAGGACAAAGCCTCAGAAGTGTTTGCAAACTGGGGCTAGGGCAGTCCCACAGCCTGTCCAAAATCCTCCAAAGAACCACCAGGAGAAGCCACTAGAGACTGGGGAAAAAAGCCAGGTGGAATTTTGTTCCTGGGCATCTCTGGCAGAACGGAAATGTTGGGGTTACTTGGTTTTGTGTCTTTAATAACTCCCCTGGGTGTGTTTGTGCATAGGTGAGCACTGAGAGCTCCCAGTCCCAAGGGAAAAGGGAGGGAATTGGCTCTTGGGATCAACCTCAGGGCACCCCAGTGTCCTGTTCCTGGGCTGAACACTGCTGTGAAGTGTATTTGCTTATCCTGGGGACACAGTTCCTGTCTGCTGGCAACTTCTGGCTTTGAAAAGTGCCTTTCTGGAGTCAGGAGCAATCCCAGGAGCCTCCCCCTGTGCCTCCTTCACACTGGGAAGGGGCTGTGCTGATGTTCAGTGGAGGAATTGCTTCCTCTCTGCACATCCTTTACAGAAATGCTGTTCCTTATTCCCCCAATGATGGTTTTAATGGTAACTTGGCAGCTGGGGGAGCAGAGGGAGCACTGACTGAATGAGGCAGAACCAGGGCTGTCCTTCTTTCTCTCCTTTCTAAAAGTTTTGCCTTCCCAGGCAAAAAAAGTTTTGCCTTTCCAGGTTTCATTCTCTTGAAAATGCACCTAGCACTTCAGTGCACAGGAGCTGAGCTCTTGCAGAAAAAAGAGCAGGAAAATCTGAGAGCTGGGTGTTGCTGCCTGGGCTCAGATCTCATGCCTGGCCCTTCTGGCTGTATTTCCAGCAAGCTATTCCCTGGTGGTGTGATTTCCTCCTGTTCCGTGCAGGTGATGTGGCACAGACAGGCCTAAGGAAAGCTGTCAGGTAGAGCCCAGATGCTGAATTTGGGGTGATGGAGAGTTCAGGGCTTTCCACAGAGTCTTTCTTCTTCCTGGCTGGAACAGAAATCACCTGAGGATGGGATGAAAGGCATTGAGGAGCCCAGCCTGTGCCTTCCCAGCAGGCAGCAGCTCTCCCAGTGCAGCAGAGCCAGGGCTGTGCTCACAGTGCAGGGGCATGGGGCTGAGTTTCTGTGGGATCTCAGTGGGCTCACAGCCCTTCCAGCAGCCCCAGAGCTGAGCAGAAGGCACACAGGGCTGCTCTGAAAGCCAGGGCTGCTCTGAAAGCCCCTCCTTGGGCTGCTTTTCCAAGCTCCTTTCCATTATTCAGGAGGTCCAGGGGTAGTTTAATGTCCCTTTCTGGGATCCCTGCAGGACGTGCAGCCCTCCATGTGACCATGGCCAGAACTGCAGCACTCAGCACCCCAAGCTCTGCTTCCAGTGGAGTCCTGGCTGGGTTTTTGGGGTTTGGGGCTGTATCCCAGGGTTTTGGGCTGCATTCTTTGCAGCATTTATCAGGACAGCCTGCTGAACTCCAGAGAGGAGAACCAGGAAAGTGCAGGGACCTTGGCACTGGGATTATCCCGGCTCCGATTATTGCTTCCAGTCTTCTTCTGGAGAGAAGCGCTGTGTCACGGTGGTTAAAGGAGTGTGCTCAGAAAATCCTGATGTTCCTGTGCTTTCCTAATGAGCTCCTTCAGCTGTGGGAGCTCCAGGCTTAGTGCCTGGCCCCCAGTCCATGTGTTTCCTCAGCAGTTCAAGGAATGCTGCCCTTGGCACACACAGACAGGTTTTCATTTCTGAAGCAGTGCTTGTTTCTTATAACCCCAGGTGTGCTTGGCAGCTGAAATAATACCTCTGTGGTCTGGAGGTAAAATTAGCTGCTCTGGGAGAGAGATTTTCAGATTTTCATGTACTACATGAAAACAGAGGGTGTTTTCCCATGAAAACCTATTTTGGAGTCCTCAAATTCAACTTGACCTGGGCTTGTTAGGCCACAGATCTGCCATGGAATTAAGCTATAGTTGGAGGAGAGCCAGAATCCAATTACATTTTCTGCCTAATGGGTCATAATTTATGCAGCGAAGAGGGAGGCAGGGATGTTGCTGGGGGAAAAGGGCACTGGGCCTGCGTGGATGTGCCTTGGGAGGGGCTGCTGGTAAATGGAATGGGGAGGGCAGGGGTGCTGTCCTTCCTCTGGTGTTCAAAACCTTTCCCTCTTGTTTAAAACCTTCTTCTGGTATTTAAAACCTTGCTCTCATGCTTAAAACCCTCCTCTCGTGTGTAAAACCTTCCTCTCATGTTTAAAACCAGCAATTCAGATCAGAAAACAGGTGTCATCCTGGACTGTAAATTGAATAAGAGATCCACGGGCATTGTAAGGTTGACAAAACTTTTCTGCTGGAGACCACAGCCCTTGTCTAACCGTTCTCATTCCCTCCCCAGCCTCTCTCCAGGTGGACATTGTTCCAAGCCAGGGGGAGATCAGCGTTGGAGAATCCAAGTTCTTCTTATGCCAAGGTGCGTGGTGGCTGAAGGCATGGGGATTTATTCAGTTAAAAATGGAACAGAGCCTGCTGGGCTGATGTTTGCTGTGGTAGGGTCAGTCAGAGCCCAGCAGTGGGGTCAGTCATGGCCCAGCAGTGGGGTCAGTCAGAGCCCAGCAGTGGGGTCAGTCATGGCCCAGCAGTGGGGTCAGTCATGGCCCAGCAGTGGCTTTGGGAGTGCTGCAGGACTGGGCTTTGGGAGTGCTGCAGGACTGGGCTTTGGGAGTGCTGCAGGGCTGGGCTTTGGGAGTGCTGCAGGACTGGGCTTTGGGAGTGCTGCAGGACTGGGCTTTGGGCTTTGGGAGTGCTGCAGGGCTGGGCTTTGGGAGTGCTGCAGGACTGGGCTTTGGGAGTGCTGCAGGACTGGGCTGTCTCACTGGGCTCTTTCCTCCCCCCACAGTGGCAGGGGAGGCCAAGTTCAAGGATATCTCGTGGTTCTCCCCGAACGGGGAGAGGCTGACCCCGAACCAGCAGCGCATCTCGGTGGTGCGCAACGATGACTTCTCCTCCACCCTCACCATCTACAACGCCAACATCGACGACGCTGGCATCTACAAGTGTGTGGTCAGCAGCCTGGAGGAGGGCGACTCCGAGGCCACCGTCAATGTCAAGATTTTCCGTAAGGCAGCGCCGACCAGGCCTGGTGCTGGCACTTGGATGAGGGAGGGCTGGGGAGGAGGCTGTGTTACCTCCCTGGGGAAGGGTTTGGAGGGGAAGGAGGAGGCTGAAAGGAAGGGGGCGTTAAGGTGCAGCCGACTTTCTTGGTGTGGAGGGGAAAGTGGGAATCAGGATGAATTGGATGGTCAGGGCATCTCTGGCACTGCCACAGCTGAAATCCTTCTGAAGGCAGAGAGAAGGGGTGGGAGGAGGAGTCTGTGGTGCTTCTGGCAGGAGTGACAGAGAGAGGGGCTGCTGTGGGTGACACACACCTCTAGGGTGGAGTGAAGAGGGTTTGTGAGGAGCCCTCAGCAGAGCCCTGTCAGCAGCTGCTCCCTCCCTGCTGGGAGGCTGAGCAGTCCCAAGTTCCCATCCTGCAGTGGGGATTATTCAGAGGGGTAATTCAGCCCACTGTGGGCACAGGGCTGGAAATGGGGGTGCTGTGGGCAGTGCATTCACTCAGACCTTTATCCTCCCCTAGGAACAAGGAGATTTCAGGGGATTTGGGAGTTGCTCTGCTTCCCTCAGGCTGGAGGCAGGAATACAACTCCAGGTGTGCTGAGAAAGCTGCAGTGACCTTCTCCTTTCCTTGTTTCCAGAAAAGCTGATGTTCAAGAACGCTCCCACCCCTCAGGAATTCAAGGAAGGGGATGATGCTGTGATCGTGTGTGACGTGGTCAGCTCACTGCCCCCCACCATCATCTGGAAGCACAAAGGCAGGGATGTCATCCTAAAAAAGGATGGTAAGGGCTGGATTCTTGGGCATTCCAGGGTCAAATGTCCATCTCCCTCCCACACCAAATGCTGGTGGTCACAAGGGACATGAGAAGCAGTTTGTGCCTGACACGAGGCCATGGGATGTGAATGTAATTATCCCAGGTGCTGTGGTTGGCCTGGGCAGGGCAGTCATGTTCCCACTGAAATGGCCATTGAGCTTTGGAATCAGCCAAGGAATGCTGGAAAAAAAAGCAGATCAAAGATGTGCCAACAGACAGAAAATCTGGATGTTGTGACACTCTCCAGCCTTTAAGAGGAAAAGGGGCTGAAAGCTCCCTGCAAGAGCTTTTCCCTTTCTTCCCAAATGCTTCAGACTGCTGTGGTCAGGGGCTGGCAGAGGCCCTGACTCGAGCTGAGCAGGTTTCCCACACCTGGTGCACAGGTGGTGAGGCTGGAGCTCTTGGGCAGGAGGGATAAGTCCCAAACTGCTCCTTGTGATGCAATGTTAGCATCAGTGGGAACATCTGTTCATCTCCCTCAGCACAGCACAGCACCACTGCAGTTGGCTGCTCTCCATGGATGGCTTTTTCCTTGGCAGAAGCAGATGCAGCAGCAGCAACTCCATTTCATGGTGGGGAGGGAGATTTTATTCCACCAAGCCCAGAAGGGGCAGGCAGAGAAGCTGAGTGAGCTGCCCTTCCCTTTGCCCTTTGCAGTGCGGTTCATCGTCCTGTCCAACAACTACCTGCAGATCCGGGGCATCAAGAAGACGGATGAGGGCACCTACAGGTGTGAGGGGAGGATCCTGGCCCGTGGGGAGATCAACTTCAAAGACATCCAGGTCATCGTCAACGGTAAGGGGCTCAGGGCTCAGAGCAGCACCTCAGCCCAGGCTGGAGGTGCTGCCTCAGATCCACACCATCCTCCTCCTCTGCTGTGTCCAATAAAAATGTCCATGGAATGCACTGAGTGTTCGCCAGGAAAATCCAGGTGTTTGCAGGATAAAAACACGTTGAGAAACCTGAGGCTTAGAGTGAGGAACTGAGCTTGGTGGTGCTCACAAGTGGTTTTGGCCACCACACTGAGTTTTTTTGTGTCTCCCCACTCACTGGCCTTTCTGCCCTATGCTGATGACTTTGGACTTGCCTCAAACTCATTGGTGAAACCCTGCAGGTGTTGATGACAGGGTTTGGGTGACTGCTGCCATCAGAGGTGCACAGGAGCTTCCTTCTCACTCCCACCTTCTGTCCTTCCCAACTCCCCCGTGGCTTTCTTCTCTTGCAGTGCCTCCCTCGGTGCGTGCCAGGCAGAGCACCATGAACGCCACTGCCAACCTCAGCCAGGCTGTCACCCTGGCCTGCGATGCCGACGGCTTTCCCGAGCCCACCGTGACATGGACAAAGTAAGTGCAGTGTCCTGCTGGGCTCTGCGTGGTCCCCCAGGCCTGGAGAGCCAGGCTGGAGGGAAGGGAATGTTCTGACTGGGACCAGTTGATTTTTCTCACAAGAATGGCCTCATGATGGGGCTGAAGTCACTCTCTGCTGTGGGTTAGGCAGGGAGCACAGAGCACACCCAGGGAGGAGAATCTGAGGGTAAGAATCCTGTAGGTTGACACAGAAACAGTTTAATAAAGCAAAGCAAACCAAAGAATTCCTTCAGTGCTCCCCATCGTTCAGCCAGGTCAGCTTTGTCCCTTCCCAGCTTCCTGCATTTCCCTGTCAGGCAGTAATTCACACTGCAGGGATGCTCTCTTGGAATTCTGTGGCCTTTGGGGAAGGTTAGGAGCACAGATTGCTGTGGAAAAGCTGATGGCAGCTTGGAGCGGTGCCGTGGTGTGCAAGAAGCCACCTTTGGTGGGGTTACAGCTCTGTGGTGTGCCAGGAGGTGAGGCTCAGCTGCCAAGAGCCCCGAGGCAAGAAAGGTTGGGAATAGCTCTCAAGCTGAGCTCTGGAGCCCATGGGGAGAGGAGAAGGTGCTGGTCTCTCTCAGCACGAGGGGCTGCAGTGTAATAATTGCATGAACAAGCCTGAACCAGCCTTGGATCACTTCAGCCAGCACAGCCCCGTGTGCTTTGTGCCCCCAGGGATGGAGAGCCCGTGGAGGAGGTGGAGGACGAGGACAAATACAGCTTCAACTACGACGGCTCGGAGCTGGTCATCCAGAGGGTGGACAAGAGCGACGAGGCCGAGTACATCTGCATCGCTGAGAACAAGGCCGGCGAGGCCGACGCCACCATCCACCTCAAAGTCTTTGGTAACAGCCCCAGGCCCCCTGGCAGCCCAGCTGTGACACCTGTGACACTGCTGGGAGCTGGGGGAGCCTGCTTATCCCAGTTAATGCCTGCTGGGGCTTACCCCGAGCTGCTGCCCTGCCTGTGCACCCTTGCCATTGTGTGTGTGTGTGGGGAAACTCATCCCAGCTCCTGCCTGCTAAAACATAGGCAGGGCTGGTGGGATCAGACCCACAGGCTGCTGGAAATACCCTCCAGGCCTTCCAGGCTGAATTCTGAACCACCAGAGCTGCTGTTAAAAGGGTTTTAGCACTTGAATGGGGCTTGCTACAACCTGGACAGGGAGGTGAGCTCCACTCCACTGTTCTGTGAGTGACCTCAGGCTTGTAGGAGTGAATCGGGAGCTTTCCTGCCTCCCAGGAATCTGGAAGTGTTAAGGAATATGGAATTCTGCCTGCCTTGTGTGCAGCCACCTGACAAAGCTGCTTAGCAAAGGGCTAACTTGGGGCAGGGAAAGTGGGCAGGGAGTTGGAAGAGTGAGCTGGTAATCCCAGGTGCTGGGTGTTTGTACACTCTTAAATGGCTCCTCTCTAAGGAGCCTCAGCTGTGAGAATGAGCAGAAGGGGTTTTTCAGGTCTTCTACTTTTGCAAGGAGGTGCTGTCATGAAAGTCACTCTGCTACTTCCCCTGCTGGCAGGAAATCGTCCCAGTTCTCCCCAGTGCTGCTTGTCCCAAACACTGCTGGTGACAGACAGGCTTCACCCTGAGCCAAGGCTCCTTTTTCTTCTCCTCCTCAGCCAAACCCAAAATCACCTATGTGGAGAACAAGACAGCCATGGAGCTGGAGGAGCAGATCACGCTGACCTGTGAGGCATCAGGAGATCCCATCCCCTCCATCACCTGGAGAACCTCCACACGGAACATCAGCAGTGAGGAGAAGGTACAGCCCTGCCCAAAGCCCCGGGGTTGTGGGGTCAGCACCGCTCGTCCCTGCCTGTCCCTGGCCTGGAATTGCATGTGGATGCACATGGAGGTGCTGCTGCTGCCCTGCACTGGTGCAGGCCCGGGGTCACACCTGGAGCACAGGTGCCCTTTGGCTTAGAACAGCTGGGGAGACGTTTTGTGTTCCTGCTGTATTCACTGGGGGGTGAATTCAATTGGAGAGACCCTAAACCTGCTTCAGAGGAGTTCCTACAGTTGCAGGAAGCTCCTGGGAGGTGGGAATGAGCACCCTGATCCCAGATCTGTCCATACTGGGCAGGTGGCAGGTGAGGGCTGCTCCCTCTCCAGGATGCAGTGGATCCAAAATGAGCCTGTTCATTCCTTCTCCGTGCTGCCCTCTGACACTGCACATCCCTGAAGCACAAAAGCCTGGCTGCCTTTTGTGCTCACCTGTTTTGTTGATCCCATCAATACCATTTTGTTCTTAAAAGGCAAAAATAATTAGCAGTTTTTTCTTCTTGAAAAGGAGTTCTGGTGTTGTTATTGGCGACAGCTCCTTTAATTAGACGAGGTTAGGAGATGTTTCATAAGTGATCAGGAGGCAGAATGTGGAGCCAGAGAACGCCTAGACAGAAGTAGGAGTGATGAGTTGTTGCTAATTAATAATCTCCTAATAACAGGATGCTTCAGGGCTCAGCTGCCTTGGCCATGCCAGAGGTCCTGGCTCAGTGTGGAGGCAGCAGGTGACACTCTGAAAGTGTTAGAGCAACAGAGGTGTCCACTGTCACTTGTCCCCACAGCTGCTGTCCTGCACTGCAGCTCCTAAATGAGCTTTTTTAATTGCCCCCATGACGTCAGCCCCTCCCCACGTTGTTGATGTGTAACTTTATTAATCAGGGTGCCAAAGTTTTCCAGCTTCAGTTCTTTCTTAGCATCTTTTGGATCCCAGGGCTGTTGTGAATCCCTGCAATGTTCAGGCAGAGGTTTCCAGTGCCTGCAGAAGCTGCAGCCTGACTGGGGGACCTGTTTGGGCAGGATTTGAGGTTATTTATTCATGGGTTTGTCTCTGTTAGGAGAGCCCTGGGAGGTGCCAAGGGCTCCAGTGCTGCTGGCTCTGGAGTTTGGATCTCAGCCATGGACAGAGCTGGGGCAGGGAGGAGAATGTAAAAACTAAACCAAGTGGCAGAAGAGCCCCCCCTCTGCAACCCAGTTAAACCATCAAGAGCTCAGTGGCAAAACTGCTAACTAATTTTTGCTGGTTTTTGAGACTCTGCTTGATGCTCCCAGGTTGGTGATCAATAGCAAGGGAAATGTTCATACTCTGACACTTTCAGATGGGGAAAAGCCAAGGTTTGAGGTACTGCCATGTGTTCATGTGCTGGTTCAAACCTTCAGGACAAACATTATTTTATCATATGCCATGCACTTTCTAGGCTGGATTGTTTTGTGTGTGAGTGTGCATTTTGTTTTGGTTTGTCTTGTACTTTTCCCATTCTCTCTCTTGTGCTCTTAAGCTGAGGTGAACATTTCAGATGTCCAGAAAACCCTGAGGTCAGAATAGCTCTATAACTGTTCTACTACAAATTCTATTAGAATATTTAATTCTATTAAATATTCTGTTACAAATGCATATATTCCGTTTATTCTCCACTTTCTTTCTCTGGGACAGCACAGGGAAGTGGATGATCTTTGATGCAGCACAAACAATGCTATTTTAAGAATTATCAAACCTACTTTTGAATATTTCTATTATCCAGCTACTTGGATGCTTCTCTCTTGCTTCATGTTGTTTGCTCTTGCAATCATCCCTCAGTGTAGATTTTTAGTGGTGTAGAGATGCCTTAATTCCCATAACATATTGGAAAACCTACCCAAACCCCCAAAGAAAAAGGAAGTTTTAGTTCATCTCTGTCTCCTGGCAGATTTTGGGATGTCCCAGTCCCTGGGTGCTCAGCCACCCTTCTTGGGGCAGCCATGGGGATGTTCCTGGGTTTGTCACCCAGCAGTGGAGCTCAGCCTGTGGGGATGGGAGGGAAACACTCTGCAGGTGCTTGATCCTCTGCCCAGAGCTGGATCTCACTGGGAGCTCTCTCCCAGCCACATCACCATTCCCTGCAGGGCAGGAATCAAAGGGAGCATCTTCTCCACAGGGTCAGAGAACAGAGGAAGGGGTGAGCTCTGATTTCTCCCTCCTGCATCCCACACACAGTTTAACCTGTCTGCTGTCACTGGGATTTTCCCCCAGGGCTGCCCCACAAGGCTCCCTGTTCCTCCAGCAGGAAAATGCAGATTCCTGTGTGGATGTGAGTTGCCTGGCTGAATTACAGGTGTCGGTCACCCTCTGACGGGTGAATTCCATCACTGCATTGTGCTGTCCTAGAAACAGCCCAGTCCATCCTTCCTTTCATTGTCTGGGTTGCTGTTGCTGCCCAGCAGCCTCTCTCAGCTCTTTGTTGTTGGCAGCCAAAGCAAATGGATGAGTTTTAATAATGCAGGAGTCTGAAGGTGCACGAGGCTTTGGATTCCCCCCTCATTCCCTGCGTGGTGCTGGCTGGGGCTGGTCTGTCTCTGAGGAGGTGAGGAGGAGTTAGTCTGGAATTCTCTGGGATGGGAAATGTGGCTCTGCCTCTCTCCCCACACCCCTGAGGGCTCTTAAAAAGAAGCAGCAAACCCCGTGGGGTTAGGAATGGACTTTGTTCCTTCTTCATCTTCCTTTAGGTTGGCACCAAGGGATAAAACGTGTCTCCCTGTGCTGACACTCCAGAGAGCAGGAGTGGCAGGGGCCTCACAAGGCAGGTCCCTGGGCTGAAAAAGGGATTCCTCTGGATTATTGGGCTGCCTGTTCAGCTCTCAGGCACCTTGTGCACAGCAGGATTTATCCACCTAGAAATGCCCAGGTCTTGGGAGTGTCCCAACCCCTGCAGGGCTTGGTGAGCTCCACCTCGGGCTTCCAGTCACACACAAACCATTTGCTTTCACCAGAGGCATTGTCAGACGAGGCTGTGTGTCCCATCTGTTGGTATTTCAGTCTCCCAGTGTTCACTGGCAGCCCCGTGGCAGCAGTGCTGTTTCTGATTCTCATTCCCTGAGCCTCCATCTCCATCCCTGTCACCCCGTGTGCCGTGACATCCCCACAGTGTCACTGTGCCTCCCAGCCAGTGATGCCATCCTGGCTCTCATGGTAGCAGGTGATTTTTGACTCCTGAACTGAAGGGGATCAACTGAAGTATCAGAGACGAGGAGATACCTGAAATATAAATTATGGAGGGGGAACTGGAACGCAGCAGCTTGGCTCTTTGGAAGCACAGGGAGCATGGTCCATGCTGCTGGTGGCTTTCTCTGAGTGGGACATATTTGCTTTCATGTGAGGTTTGTGCATGTTTCAGTGCTGTGGGGCTGTCCCCAGCTCAGCAGGGGCCTGGTGCTGCAGTCCCTGGCCACAGGGAGCTGGAGCTGGGGCCCCTTTGCAGCTCTAGGGCTGCTCCTCCTCCTGGCACAGCCTGCATGGAACCAGGGCTGCAAATGCATGATGAGCACATTAATCAGTGTTATTTCACCGGTGTGGGGAGGCAAACAGAGCAGGGGCACAGCAGCAGGTCGGTGCTCTGCCAGCCAGTGGCCAGAGTCACTTCCTGAGCACCAGATGTGTAGGAAAGGTGAGATGTGACAAAGGAAACAGTCACTGATATGTAATAAATCAGTCCTGAGGTGCCATCAGCCTATGTTCAGTCATTTAAAGAGCAATTTAGAGGCTGTGAAATGGTGAATGCCAGGCTAAATTCATGGGAAAGGGAAGCTGTGCCCCCCCCCCACACAGGAGAGGTACAGCTTGGAGCCTGCATGTGCACACAGCTCAAAGTGCTGCAAACACTGGTACCTGAAAGCAACCTTTGATAAACTTTTATTGCTTTTTTTCTGTTGTTGTTGTGTTCTATATCTGTTCTCTCCAGGCTTCGTGGACCCGGCCCGAGAAACAAGAGGTATAAGATTACCAGACCTTTAGCAAACTTCTTAGGTTGTTGGTTTTTGGTTTCTCTTCTAAGCATTATGGATTAACAAATCTCTAGTGCAGTAACCAACTAAAAGAGCATTAATCTGACCCAGAGAAATGCCAATACGTAAAAGAAGCAGCTTCTAGAGGTAGAAATTGCTTGGCTTAGTGATGCATTTTTTGGATGAGCAAAGTAGCTGTGTTGGGAGTGAGGAACTCTGCTTGTCACTTCAAAATTAAAGAAAAGGAGATTAAAATTAAAAACAAACGTAAAATGCTGTTTTCACCACTTTTTCCTATGCTGCCAGTGTGACTCATCCTCTCTTTCAGAGAGGGGAGAATTACACCAACCTGTATTTTGGGAAAGTAATTTTTCCTCAAGAAAACCTCCTCTGCTCCAGCCAACTCACCTATTTGCTCATGGCACTCCTTCAGTTTGACCTTCTCTTTAAAGGACAAGTGCATCACTTTCCATTTCCAAGTCAATGCAGAGAAACCTTTCACGAGGGGCATTTCTCCAGGAAATGCTCCAAATTGCTCAATTCTTTTTATTTGTCTTTGATCTGCAAGGGTCAGTGAGGGGGAGGTGGGATAATGCAGGGACTGGGGTTGGTGCAAATGGGGTTTGATTTTATTTCACATTCTGTGCTGTGCTTTAATAATAATAATAATAACAGCAATAATAATAATAATAATAATGCAGCTGATTTGTAGCATTCTTGCTTCAAAATGGACCAGAAGGAAAGTTCCAAAACAAATAACAGGGATCAGATGCAGAACAAAATGAGCTGTCAGAACTGGGTGACTTGGATTTGTATTTTTAGGATCAACTCTGTGGAGGCTCTCATTCTTAACATTATTTTTAAGCCATCTTAAATCCCAGAGACTGAACAAAGTGAAGCTGTAACTTGAGCACCACCCAGCTGTGTCTCATGGGGGGTGAGAAGATCCTGCTCATTCTTCCTTCAGAATGATCTGTTGGATCGTGGCAGGTGGAGGCACCAGATATTGAGAGCAGTTTGCATTGTGGAATTTGGAATTTGAGTATTTGCATCTCTCCAGGACCCACAGGAATTCCTGGCACAGCTGTCCCCACCCTGCTCCCCGTGTTTCCTCTGTGCTCTCTCTCTCCAGCTTTTGATTAATATAAGCACTAATACTATTAAGTTTGCTATCTCTAAATTTCTTACTACCTCTGTGTCTTAAAATACCCCAGTGGGGTGCAGGGTATCTCTGTAGAAATGCTTTGAAATTGCTTTAAAGTTGCCTGGGGCAACTTTAGCAGTGGGTTCCAGCAGCAGGATGAAGGCCAGGGAATGTTTGGCATTAAGTATTTCACTTCTACTGAGGGAATTTTGGGTGAGGAGGTGAAGTCAGTCCTGGCAGCATCTCTGGGTGCCCTCAGTCACACCCCAAACTGGTGATGTCCCTCTGGTAACAGGTGCAGCCTTAGCAATATGGGCTGCAGTTAATTACAAACCTCAAACACTGTCCTGCAAGGACAGACCCCTCACTGTCCTGCAGTGGAGTTCCTGCCTGGGGTTGGGATTGTCAGGGCTTTGTGAGGATGTGGCAGGTGGATGAGGAGGAGACAGGACTGTGCAGAATTATTCATGGATGCTTGTTTGGGACAGGCCAGAAAGCTCCAGAAGGTGAAGAGAAGGGGGATTAAATGCATTTTGTTTGTCTCTGCTCTCCCCCTTTGGCCCTGAGCAGTTGAGCTCTTGCCCAGCTGTGACCCCAGTGGCTGTGCCCCAGGGCATGGCCAGAATTTGGGGAAAAGCACCTGCAGCAGCTCAGGATAAACTGCAATAACTGGCAATATAGGGAACATCCCACTCTGCTCTGAGGAGGGCTTCACTGCCTGTGCCCCTGAGCTGCTCTCCCCAGCACTAGGAAGCATTTTGTTAGCCCAGATCCCTGCAGTAGGGAGACTGGAGTAAAAGAGTTACAGATGTCAACATCTGGCTCCAACAGCCACAGCACCTGATGGGCTGCAGTAGGGAGAGAGAAAACTCAGGGTATGCTTTCTTGGGTAGGTGTTTCTCTCTTCCTTAGAGTGTTTTTTCTGCTCTCTCCTTTTCTTCCCTTATGCCTTTTTGCATTAAAAACAGAGCTTCACCTTCAGAATCAGTTGCATTGTTCATGAAATCATCACTGACCACGATTTCCTGGCACTCCTTTGTGTTGGATCTTGAGGAAATGGGGAGAAAGGCAGGAGACAGTAGGGTGTGAAACTGCCTTTTCTGAAGTCATATGTGATACTACCTTGGTCTTTTGCCCCTTCCACTCTTCTGGTGAGGTCACAGAATATTCCCCCAGATCAGGAGTCCTGGCACCCATGGATCCTGCTGTAAGTGAGCTGGGCTTGGAGGGAAATCAAAAGTCAGACAAAAGGAGGGCAGCACACTCAGCCAGGGGCTTGAGATAAAAGCAAATTTTGGTTGTGTGATGCCACAGTAATTGCATGTAAGGCTCTAGGAAATTATGCCCACAGCACCACGTGTCCATGGAATAACTGTGCCCAGCAGGAGAGGAATGGAGTTTGTAGCTCATGGCACTGGCCAGGGATTGCAGCAGGGAAGAAGAGAGGAGAAAAATGCACGCAGTTGTTCATGTGTCATCAGAAGAGACTATTTTTGTGCCTTGAAAATTGGCCTGGTGCCCATGAACTGATCCTGGAACTAACTGAGGTGGCAAACATTTATTTGTAGAGGCTTTGTCACTCTCAGGGCCTGAGACTTGAGCTCAGCACAGAGAGAGGCTTCAGGCCCAAAGGTCTGACACCTGAGATACCAGAGATGTTTTTTGTGCACTTGGCTGTTGGAAATCCTCAGGGTTTTACTCATTTATCTGCACTTGTCCTGTACCTTCCAAGAAAACAGATGCTCCTGGAGAGTGGCAGGATGCAGCAGCAGGCACAGCCAGGAGGGTGCCAGATTTACTCCCTCGTGTTTGTGCTGCTAAATCAGAAAAGAGAGGAGGGAGTTGGTGCTTCCAGGAGGGAGAGAGGAGTCCATGGCTTTGTGTTTTCATGGATCAGGGGGGCTGTGTGGAGAGGAAAACCAGGAGCCTGGGGCGGGCTGGGTGGGTGCAGTCCCTTGGCAATCCCTTGGGTTTTACATTCCTTGTTTCTGTCTGTCAGTGGCATCCCCACACTCCCTTGTGTGTGGGCAATGGTTCTGGAATTTTCTTACGGCAGGGCTGTCTCTGGAGCCCTTTTCACTGCACTTTCCTCTCTTTGTGTGCCACGTTCAAGTGAAAGTTCTGAGCTTCCTTTTAGCCTGATTCAACTCTGAGCTCTGGATCTGTTCTTCCTTACCCATTTCAGGGACGCTGAGATAAAACCAGCATTGCTGAGAGGACAGGAAGGGCTGGATTCTCTGACTGGGAGCTGTTGGGGAGGTTTCCTTTCGTTTTTTTTTTTTCTTTGCATGCTGGCAAAACTTTTTAACCAGAGCTGGATCTCTGCAGTTCCCATTCTGGGGAGAAGCTTGACTTTGTTCTCAGATACGCATTAGCTACCTTGGTCCTTCTCTTCACGTGTTCCCCTTCCCCTGAGCGCTCCGGGCCACGGCAGCGGGCACTGTGTGATTCCTCTTGGAATTGCCTCTCGTGCTCTCACCTGCCTCAGGTGAGGGGATCCCCGTGGTGCTGGGGGTCACGTGAGGCAGAGTTTGTGGCAGCCCCGGGGGCTGTGGCGGGGCTCTGACTGTGCTGTGCTGTCCTGCAGACGCTGGACGGGCGCATCGTCGTGCGCAGCCACGCGCGCGTGTCCTCGCTGACGCTCAAGGACATCCAGTACACGGACGCGGGCGAGTACGTGTGCACGGCCAGCAACACCATCGGCCAGGACTCGCAGGCCATGTACCTGGAGGTGCAGTGTAAGTGCCTGGGGGCTGCTCTTCCCTGCTGGTTGGGTGTGCTGCGGGGCTGAGCTCAGGCTGACAAAAGGCTCCAGCTGAGGCTTGGTGCCTCTGGCTGCCTCCAGCTGGGATGCTCTTTGCACCTCACCACCGCTCTGCTGCAGTGCCATTTGTTGGGAACCAGATTCTCCCTCAGAACAACTTTCCTGGCATCATTTCCCAGATCCATCCTGCTGTCTGCTCCTCCCACACTGCACAGGAGCAGCTGTGGGCTGAGCAGGTTTTCTCTTATGCCCTTCAGCAAAAGACATTCCCCACCCCCCTGGATGAGAGGGCAGTTCCCATTTCCAATATTAGATTCCCTTTCCCGCATTAAGGTGGACTCCAGCCAAGGGATCCTTGCAGTGAGGCTGCCTGGGCTGCTCTGGGAGCTTGCCTGGCTCCAATTGCCTTCCCAAACGTGTCTTCCAGATGCCCCCAAGCTCCAGGGCCCTGTGGCCGTGTACACCTGGGAAGGAAACCAAGTGAACATCACCTGTGAGGTGTTTGCCTACCCCAGTGCTGTCATCTCCTGGTTCCGGGATGGGCAGCTCCTCCCCAGCTCCAACTACAGCAACATCAAGATCTACAACACCCCCTCAGCAAGTTACCTGGAGGTGAGGAAAAGCCAGGAGGGCTCCATGCTGTCAGATAATTGGTGCTGAAGGAATTCAGTCTTGTCCTCTTGGTAGAAATGAAGTTGGGATGGTGCTTCTAGCATATAAACTGTGAGAAAATCAGGAAATGGAAGATAAATCAGGTAACAGAAGCCACAGCCCTTGCTTGCCTCTGCTTTTTGCCCACTGCTGTTCTCTTCCCCATGGACAGCCTTGCGAGCACAAACATCTGGATTTTATTGCAGCTAAACTCAGGGTGCCTTGGCAGAGTGAAAAGGGTTTTGTGATCCCAGCCCAAGCCTTCCTTCCCCCTACAGGTGACCCCAGACTCAGAGAATGACTTTGGGAACTACAACTGCACGGCTGTGAACCGCATTGGGCAGGAGTCCTCGGAGTTCATCCTGGTGCAGGCAGGTGAGCAGGGTGGCAGCAGGGACAGAGGGGCCCAGCTGTGCTGGTTGGTGTTGCTGGGGTAGCAGGAGAGCAGCTTCTGCCTTCAAAGAGGCTCTTGATAGATTTTGTGTGGGGTAGGAGCTGCTCAGCATCTTTGCTGCACTGCCCTGCTTGTGTTCTTTTAGAGAAGGGTCTGGGATTCTCCAGCCTCTCACAGAGGAGACAAAATTAAGATCTGTGCACTAATTAACATCTTTAAAAGCTGCCTAAACACTCTCTGAGCCTCAGCCCTACCCCTGTCCTCTGCTGTGTGGAGCCAGGGGCTGGTGGATGTTCCCAGCTGCCACTGAAGCTCCTTTCCCAGTGGCTGTGTCTCACTGCCTGCTGTCCCTTGTCCCCAGACACGCCCTCCTCGCCCTCCATCGGCAGGGTGGAGCCCTATTCCAGCAGTGCCCAGGTGGAGTTCGAGGAGCCCGAGGCCACGGGCGGGGTGCCCATCCTCAAGTACAAGGCGGAGTGGAGGGCCCTGGGCGAGGGGGACTGGCACGCCAGGCTCTATGATGCCAAGGAAGGTAGGAGCAACAAAAATCCTGGTTCCTTCCCCACCAGCACTGAAAAAGAATTGGCTTTCCTGTAGGGAAAAGCCAGGGAGGGTGGACGGTTCAGGCTGGAAGCCCCAGGCAAGTTTTTAAACATTTACTGTGAGTGACACCTGGAATTTTCGACTGAAAATTAGGGTTGGGCTGTGCTGAGAGCTCTGTCTGAGCAAGGTGAAGAACCATGTACTTGGAATAATAGTTCTCACTTGCTGCTTCCCACAGGAGGCTTTTGAACCCTCATCTGTCACCCCTTGGTCCCCCTTGGAAAATAAACTCTGCTATTCCAGCAGCAAATCCATCTTGTTGGAGTGATCTATAGCAGTGCTCACTGCATAAAATCCATCTTGGAGTCAAATAAAGCAAAATGATTTTGATTTGGGGGGCAGGGGCTGTGAAAAGGAGAGCTCTGCTCCAGAGCTGAATCTTCCACCACCACCCCCTTGTGGAGCTGAAATTCCTATTGTAGTTCCCCACTGGAGTGGTGTGATCCCAGCTAGAGTCCGGTTTATTTGTCCCTTTTCTCCCTGCGTGGGGAAAACACGAATTGTTTCTTTCTTTCTTTGAGTCCTGAGCTCTTCTTTGCTGTCTCTTTTCCCCAGCCAATGTGGAGGGGATGGTGACCATCACGGGGCTGAGGCCTGAGACCACCTATGCAGTGAGGCTGTCAGCAGTCAATGGCAAGGGCGTGGGCGAGCTCAGCCTGCCCGCCGAGTTCAAGACACAACCAGTTCGTAAGTACAGCCCAGCCTCCCTCTGCTTCTCTCTCCTGGAATCTCCTCCTTGCATGGATCTCACCTTTTCTTTCTCACAGACCTCGCTGCACCCTCTGTTTTCTCTGTGGTTTTGGGTTGGAGTGGATTTTGTTGGGAATTAAAAGATCTTTGAAGGGAGGAAGCAGAGGAGTTGTTTTATCTGCACTGGGTGGTGCTTCCAGTTTAACCTTGGTGTTGCCGAAGAGGAGGGGCTGTGTAAAGGAGAATTTTAACGAGAAGAAGCAGCTGAGAAGGGTTTTGCTCACAGAGAATGTGATGTCACTGTCACAAGGCTGGTTTGTTTCCCAAATTAGGGTGTTCAGCCCAGGACTGGCCTTGGGTTCTGGAAGGTGGAGGGAGGGAGGGTTACTCTGTTCTGCACATCCTTGGAGATGCCCATGCAGCTCTTGAGAGGATTCCATGGATTCCTCAGGCTCTTCTCTGCTCTGCCTGGGCCATTTCCATGTTCTGCTGTGGCCCAGCACTGTCCTCCTGTTCCAGGAAAGAATTACATCCCAGGGAGCTCTCCAAGGTGGGAAGAAGAGAAAGAGGAAAAGGATTAAAAAGTGGAGTGGGCAGGGGAGATGTGACCAAAGCAGGCAGGGAGAGGTGCTTCTCCCGTGGTTCTTCCCCTTTCCTCCTGCATTCAGCCCTGGACTGGGGTTCCCAGGCCTCTGCTGGAATTCTCTCTCCACACCCCTCTGCTGGAGCCACCCCGAGCATGCCTGGAGTTCCCTGAGCTGTGCCCAGGCTCGACTGTGCCACCTCTGCCCATCCCTGCTGAGCAGGACACACTGGGATGGTGATTTCCCAGCTCCATTTTCTCTGTCTCCTCACGTCTTCTACATTTATTTTTTTTTTGTGTGTGTGTGTGTGTGTCTCTCTCTCCATCTTTTTATTTTGTTTTTGGTCTGTGTCCCATCCATGGATAAACTGCAGGCATCCCTCACCCACGTAAGTGCTCTCTGCATTTCTTTCACTCTCTCTTTGTGTTTTTAGAGTGCTCCTCTAACACCCAGAACTTTCAGCTTTTAATTTAGTGCCTTTTTCCTCTCAGGGGCTTTAGGACTGGAGTAACTGGTAGTGAGCATTTCCTAACAACACTGACTCTGGAGTAGCCACTCTGTTCTTTTTTAGATCAGAATTAGGGTTAACTTTAGTCTGTGCTGTACAGCATGCAGTTGAAATATTTAATGTAGTGATCACCTGATAATAATAATAAAAATAATAATAAAAAAATAATAGCTTGTCTCAGAATGGAGTAGTGGAAGGCTGCATATTTATGAATCCATTAAAAATTGTTCCATTTTAATGATACTGAGATAATTCAGGGAAATCAATTCAGCTCAATTGCAGATCTGGTTTAGACAAGAGCCAACCAAAAACTTCAAAATTCTGAATATCTCCACAATTTTGAAAGCACAAGATTGAAGAAAAAATTTCAATTTTTTTCCCCTCTTCTCACTACTAATTTTTACCACTGGACAGTCTTCCAGCACTTGTGTAGATTGTGTGATTAAATAAATAAACCTCATACTAAATTTTTTTTAAATGGCATGTTTCCCACTTCCCCATGCAAAATGAGTCAGGAATGTGATGGATTTGTGTAATTGTGAGTGAAATATTGAGATGGCTCCTTAGCTTTGTGCCTTCAATGGAGCTAAAAACCTCTTTACCCCAGTGAGCATTATTCCATTTATCAATGCATCCTTGTGGGGAGCTGCTGTTATTCCCAAGATTACAAGGACAAGCTTGAGCAAGCTGCTGTAACATTCTTTGAAATTCCTGAAGTGAAAAACTGGAGAGGATTTTTAAAATATTTTTATTTTGAACCCGAATTTTGAATTGCACTTGGGCAATTTCCCCTTAAAGATTGCACTGGACAAAAGCTGGGATTTAGTGGAGCAGGAAGGGGAAGGGTGGATGGACAGATGGACAGGCAGGACTGCAGATTGCAGGAGTTAGGGAGGCATTTCCAGAACTTTGGTGCAGTCTGGAATTGTTCATTCCAGGCAGCGATGACATGAGGTGGTGCTGCTCAGGGGGAGAGCTCAGGCTCAGGGTTGGGGAATTGGAGATGAAGGACAGAACCCTGGGGAGAGCAGGGCTGGGGATCCACAGCAATGCTGCAGGAAAAGGGGGAAAATCCAGGTGAGAGGAGAGGACCAGGAACCTGAAAAGCTCTGCTGCAGCCCCAGGCTCGTGGCCATCACCTGGGCACAGGTAGGTGGCTGTGCAGAACATCCCATCACTTCTGGACTGGAGTCTTCTGCTCTTTTTTCTTGTATTTTCATTGGCAATGGGCTGTCAGTCCCTCTGTGCTCCCCAGCTGCAGGGTAAGTTCCAGTTCTTCCTCCTTTAACTCATTTTTCATTTACAAATCCATCCTGCTCTCCTAAGCCTTGCAGCTGGGATCATCCTGGGCACTGAGTTCTCTCTGCTCCTTGCCAGAGCCCATCCCGGATCCTCACTGAGGAAATGACACCACAAAAATGCATTTTTGCCCATCTCTGCTGGAATTCCAATCACCTCTTTGTGGGCAGAGTCACAAGCAGCAAGAATTTTTGTCCCCTCAAGTGTGACGTGAAGGTCACAGAGATGTTTTAGGAATTTTACAGCTCAGATTAACCAAAGCCACTTGTTTTTCTTGCCCTATTATTTAAAGTTTCTGTCTGAATGTAAAACCTGACACAATTTTTAATGCCTGCTGGGATAAGTCTGAAGTCATTTTGATATATTTAATTTCCCTCAAAAAGAAAAAGAAGTTTCTGTCTATCTTAGAGGGCCTCTCCATGAGGTAATTAGTGATAATTATGGATTATAGTGGCACAGATGAGAATTCTGGAGGTTGGGAGAGTGTCTGGGTTTGTATTTTCATTTTAACCATTTGCTGCTTTTCTTCATTTCCTTTTCCTTACAAATCTGAAGCCAAACAAAGGCCTGGGGAGCAGGGCAGGGCTTTGAACCCCAAAGTGTCTGACCCTGAGCGAGTGTATGGGGCTGGGACCAGAATATCTTCGTGTACAAACCCCCAGGCCAACAAACCAACACTAACACCACCCACCTCATTCCAAATCTCCTCAATTCCTGGGTTTTGGCAGCATTTTCCAGGAGTCCCCTCCCTTTGCTCACCAGATTTCTGTTTCTTCAGCCAGTGCTGCTGCCCCCAGGTCGCCTGTAGCAGACAGTGAGTATGGCAGGAGGGCTTTGCTCCCGTGTGCCCTGCATGAGTTCTCACCGCCTGTGGTGCATTTCTAACAGCCCTGGATGTTTTCCTGCTTCCCCCTCCCAAATCTCTCTCCCTGGAGCTGCTCTGCAGCTTCCCCAGCTCTGATTTACCCTTCTCGTGTCCCTGCCTGTTGGAGGCACAGCAGTGAGAATTCTTCTGGTTGTAAAGGTTTTGTGGTGGCTCACGGAGAAATCCCTCCCAGCTTGTGTCCCTCCTGCCAGGTTCTTCCCAGGACTTTTGGAAGCAAAGACATTCCTTGTCCTTCTGCCCTGGGAGTCCTGGTGTCAGTGCTGGCACAGTCTGTGCTCTGGGGAGTGCAGGCATCTCTCCTTAATAATAAACCCATTTATTTCCCGAGGTGTTCGCATTTTTAGGGTTCTCAGCCCTGCTTTCCTCCTCTCTCTGTGTTCCTGGGTGTCGTGTAGGGAGGTGGGAACAAGCAGGAGCTCGGGAATTCCCCCTAGAGACCTCCCAAATGTTCCATTAATGGGCAGGTCGGGGCCAAAAGGAGGCAAAAAAGGGGATTTGGAGCTTCAGAAGTGTTGAGGATGAAGAAAGCCTTAGGGCAGGCTCCCTTCCCTGTGCCCTGCAGGTTCCTGGGGCTGCCAGGACCCCTCCCACAGGCAGGGCTGGGCAAGCAGCATTCGCAGGATTTCAGCAGCCCCGGTGGGTGGCACAGCCGTGCCCGGGGCTGCCTGGATCCCCAGTGCTCTCCTCGAAGCCCCGCGTGTCCCTGCTGTCCCCCGGGCTCGCCGTGACCGCGTGTCCCTCCCTGTGCTCCCGCAGCGTCCCCGGGCTCGGCGCCGCGGCAGCTCCGGGGCTCGGGGGCGTTCTCGGGGCTCTGGTAAGAGCACATCGCTGTGTGAGCACCTTCCCATCCCAGCACCGTGCTGCTCTTCGCCTCCTCCTGCCAGGCTCGGGCTGAAAAATGGGAATAAAAGATCTAGGAAAAGCGCAGAGAGGGACAGAAAGAGGAACAACCCCCCCCCCACACACACACACAAATTATCCTTTCCAAAAGGAATGTTTTCCGTTCACATTCCCCGTTTTAGTGTTAAAGCTGCCTTGACAAAAGGGATGTGGATGAAATAATTTTCTTGCTGCCCTACCTTGCTCTGTTTGCTCTGAATACAAGGAGATACAGTTGATATTGAAATTAAGGATACTGGATGCTGGGAGAAGATGCAGATGAGGAGGTAGAATATCCTGAAGGAGAGATTCCAGGGCCCTGCTTGCCTTAAAAGAGGCCACAGGCTTCCAGAAAATTCCATGTCTGTGATGGCAACTAGGCTCGGACTCCCTTGGTTGGGTGGTAAGGGGGAAGAGAAGCACGAGTGAAGATCTAGATTTACCTGGTGCATGTGTGTGTTTTGAATAACCAGTGATCTCCACAAAGCCAAATGCTCTTCTTGTGATTTGCAATAATAAAAATGTGTTTGTGGGAGTGGGAGGTAACTGAGGTATTTACCTGAGGTGGATTAGAAATGGTTTCTGAATGGAAAACACTAAAAGCATGAAGTGTGGGATGATCTTGGGGGTTGGGATGGAAGGAGAAGAGAGTATGGCCAGTCAAATGAATTTATAATTAATAATGCATTGATGACTGGCATGTTGCATGGTCTCACCTTGAATTTAAATGTCCTGTATCTGCTAGTGGCCACAACCAGCGTGTTCCTTGTACAGTAGTTTTTATTTCTCAAGTGCCAAACCCCAGTCCTTGATGCACTCAAGTGCTGAAGAGACCTTTTAATTCCCAGCAGCCCTGGAGGGGGCGAAGGGCAGGGTCTGCTAATCACACTTTATTCCCTAGCAGGCAGAGACTCCCTTCTGGCTGTTCATGTGTGGGCTGGAGACAGCTTCCCTTGCAGGGAAAACCTTGGGTTCATGTTTTAGAGAACAGTTTGTTTTTAAAAGAAATCTTTACCCAGAAAAGATCCTAATTAATGATAAACATTTTCCACAGTTTTGTTGGCGTGGGGGTTGTGTGTAGAGGAGGAGGAGGGTGAAAGTTTCCCTTTTCACCTGCTCTGGAGTTCAGGCTGTGAGCAGGAGCAGAGCTGTTGTTTGTGTGTACACTCCATTTATGCAAATACTGCCCACATTTGTATGCTGGGCTGTGCTGCAGCCTGTGGAAATGAGAAATTCAGCAGCAGAGAAAGGGCACTGGCACGGGGCAGATGCTCCTCTAGCTCTGCATCATTTAATTACTGCTGCTGCTGTGAATGATCTGTGCTCTCCCTGGCCTCACCTCGGGGGTGCAGTGAATGAAACCAGCAGCAATTAGGGAATGAGAGCTGCTCTGTGGCACCACGGAGGCAGGGATGGAAACCTAATGAGGCTGCGGGCTTTTCCTCCCTGGCTTTCTGGGGTTTGGGCTCGCTGGGACCCGTGGGAGATGCCTGTAGGTATGGAGCAGGTTTAGGAATGTCTCTCCTTGGACTGAACCCTCTGAGGTTGCTCCAGGAAATAGTTCTGTACCACTCTTGACGTTTTTCTTGCAGCTCTCTCCGTTCTGGAACCTGTTTTGCCTTGCAGTGGTTGAGCTCACTGGGAAAAGGGGATTTTTTTTTTTCAGGTTGGACAGGGCTTGGAGCAGCCTGGTCTAGTGGAAAATGTCCCTGCCCAGGACTGGATAATCTATAAGGTTCCTTCCAACCCAAACCATTTTATTCTATTCATGCTGCTAACTCTGCCCTTGATCTTTACCTGAAGCTCCTCTCATGAGGACAGGCAAGCGTCTCTTGCCTGGTTTGAAATCTGAGGTTATATCGAGCTTACTGCAGTTTGGGAGATGTTTCTTCCTGACCAGAAGACATGGATTTTCCTTCCAGGCAACCTCACAGTAACTCTTAAACCTCCCTCCTTCCCAGTGCCAAGAGTTCTGTGAGCCTGTGTTTGAAGAGAATGGATTGAGAGCTTGGCTGTAACAAATGGATTTTACATTTTGTGCCATCAGTTTTTTTCCCCAGTAATGGTCTATCCTTAATCTTGTCAGAGACAAGCACCCAAAAGATTAAAGGTTTAATTCTCTATACATCAAATTAACAGAGAACTAGCAGAGCACTGTGGAGTAGCCTCATTAGGATGAGACAGAGGCACGAGTGTGAGAAATGCGAGTTACCAAGCGACTGGAGAAGGGAATTTGGACTCAGAGCTCTGCTCCAGGCTGGAAGCTGATTTTCCTCACTCCCCATCACCCTCCCTGCACTCCTCATCTCCCCAGCAGCTGCTGCCTTGCCTGGGCCCCCCGGGCTGGTGAGGGCTCCCTGTCCTGGCTGGCAGAGCCCAGCCCAGCCTGGCTGGAGAAGTGTCCTTGGGAATGGTCACCTCGGGAGCTTTTCTCTGCTGCAGTTGTTGCTGTTGGGGAGTTTGTGCTGCAGAGGGAGGACACCCCGGGCTGGGGTGCCAGGGTTTGCCCTCGTGTTGGGCTGGTTTTGACCCTTTCACCTCCGTTGCCTCGGAATAACAAAATTCCCTTTTTCTTCCCAGCAGTTTTGTGGATTCCTCCAGCAGTCCTGGCACACTCTACAATGACTTTTGTCTTTTTTGTTCTTTGTATGACTAAGCAGTGACGCAGCTGTGCCTAACACAAGGCCATAACTCAGTGCTTGCTGTGGTTTAATATTCTTATTTTCCAGGCGATTTTACTGTCCCCCCCAGTGTTTCTGATATATGCTGGCTAATTTAATTTTGCTCCTATTTTTATTTACTCTGTAATTCTGTTGTTGATTTTTTTCCCTTGCTCATTGTTTACATCAGTTTTTTAATTTTTTTGTATTTTCCATGTGACCTCCTCCACTTTCCTTTCAACCAAACTCATGTGCGTGCGTATCATGTGAATTTGTCATGTGGCTTGCATGGTGCTGATGATGTCGTCCTCGCTGGTGAACAGAAGGTAAAATACTTTGTTCTGATTGGTTGCCTAGATTTTTGGGGTGAGGATTCCCCTCTGGGATCTCCAAATTCTAAAAAAAAACCAAAAGTGCTTTCCCACCGAGCCTTTTTGAGGAGTTGCTCGTCACTGTCTGCATGGGAAGAACTCGACTTCAGTCCTCTGCATTGAGCTGGAAAGAACTTGGAGGGAAAACAAGAAAAAAACAAAACAAAACAAAGAAATCATCTGGCTCAGTCATTTGCTTCTTCATTCTCTGAGTCCAGCAAGGAACTGGCACTGGCCTAGGAAGGTGCTAAAAAGCCTCTGAAATGAGCACCAAAGGCCAAAATGCTTTTTGTCTCTCAGGGCACCAACCACAGACTTGAATTTGATGGGAAATTAGGGCTTGGATTCTGGGAGCACCCTCTCTCCTTTTGCTTTAGCAGCATTTGGACCCTATGAAATACACATTTATATAGAGATATGTGCACACATCCAAACTACACATGTTTAGCAACCTTCCAAAATAATCCTGAATTCTCTGAAATCTGATTAATTTGAGTATGTCACAATTTGATATAAGAAATAATAATTTTCTCTATATTGTGAGTAAAACTGCAGTGTAGCTAGAATGAGAGCTGTGTTACAAAATACCCTCTTTCTGTAAAAAGCTACTATAACATCCTCTCTCTATGAAATTCTACATTTAAATCCTGTGAAAACACAGAGTTCATGGGGGGAGCCAGATCTCACCCAGCTCTCATCAGAGGTGCTGCTGCTCTTCTCCTGCCAGAGCCCCTCACTCCTCCCACGGAGTCTCTGGGTGCCTGGCAAGGCTCTAACCTGAGCTCAGCTCGCAGGAGCTGCTGATCCCCAGCAAATCAAGAAGCAAATGATTGACCCTGGCACCTTCTGGAGATGGAATCAGCCTCCAGCAAAGTGTGGGGTGGTGAAGAACAATTCCTGCAGCGCTGTAATTTTTACAACTTCACTCTCTGCACAGTCTCAGCGGGGGGAGGGAGGGAAACTCCTGCTTTTCTGCTGCCCCAGCCAAAGGAGGAATTGTGAGAACCAGGGAGGAATTGGCTTTTTACAATCCAGGAGTTCTGGAATGACCTTTTTGGCTGGGACCACCCCCAGGAAAGGATTTAGGCTGGGGTTTGCCAGGAAAACAAAACTAACACCAGTAACATTCCCACATGAGTGCATGCACAGAAGAGCCCTGTCCCCGGTCTCCTCCCTCTCTGCTGGACTTGCAGGAGGATGGGAGTCGTGGCTGTCTCGTTTCTGCACGTTCTGGTTTTGTTCCTTATTTCTGCTGCTGGTGTTTGCTCCCCTCGTGTGCACCCCGACCCCCAGCCTGTTCTCCTCTGCGTTTGCCCCTCGTGGAGGCTCTTCCTGGTGTTTGTTCCCAGTCCTGTTTATGTGGTGCTCAAAGATGGCAGAAATCAGCATTTTCCTCCTTCCTCTGCTGCAGAATTCTTCAGTTTTGCTCTCTGAGCACAAGGAGGATGCTGGATCTTTCCTTGCTACCAGCTGAGCAAGGATTTAAGCTCAGTTTAAAGTGCTGATTTTTCATTTTCTCTTTTCTCCCCACCTCAGGTTGCATCTTATCCTGGTGCTTGTGGCACCCTCTGAAAAACACAATAAAAACAAGAATTTCTGCAATCCAGCAGACCAGTGGTAGGGCAGGGAAGCACTGAACAGAAACCAAAGGTTTGAGAGGATAGCAGAAAGCATTTCCTGCTTCCCTGCAGCAGCAGGTGATTGGTCTGCTGATGCCTTAGCAGGGAGTGGGTGAAAAATAAGTCGGAAATGTAATGGCTCAGAGCCCTGCCCTCAGCTCCCCTGCCACCAGCAGGTTTGGGAAGCAATTCAGGCTTTGGGAGCCTGGAGAAAAGTCCTTATTTCCTTGGTCAGACTGACCCTGGGTTGGTTTGGAGCCCAGGGGAGGGATGGCTGAGCTGCCCCTGACAGGGGCACTGGAGGGATGGGCTGTCCTGGGTTCCCAGCCCAGCCAAGGCTGCTGCCTTCCTGCAGGCTCAGCCTTTGCTGGGGCAGGGCACAGCTCCTCTCCCAGGCACAGCTCCTCTCTGGGGCCTTTTCTCCTCTGCTGTGTCCTGGGGGAGGTTTGGGCATGGCTCAGCCTCAGCATCCGGGAGCACAAGGTCCTGCACCCCCTGCACAGAGAGCATTTCCATCAGGTTTTTGATGATTAAACAGTGAGATGTGGGCTCTGTGCAGCTGCTGGCTCTCACCCAGCCCAGCAGCAGCAGCATGTGGAGTCCTTAAAGGATTGCCCTGTTTGAAAGGCTGGGAAAGGCTCTGAGGAGGGTGGGATAGGCTGATTTCTGCTGGAGTGAGCAGGAGCTGCCCTGGCATGGAGCACCCCTGTGATGCTGTTGTGCATGTCTGAGCATGGCTCCCTTCTCTGAGCTCCTGCTGATCACCTTCTCTCTCCAGCTACTCACATTTTCACTCATTGTAGGGTTGCTGATTCTGCTGGACTAAACGTTTCCCACTAAACTTCCTCCTCTGTTTGACACACTAACCCAGTTTTCATTTTACAGCCCTGTGTCTGGATTGCATCCACCTGCTTGAGATAAATGAAATAAATATATATTTCTGGAGAGAAAACTATGCTTTACCAGGGCTTGCACTGCTCCACCTGTTGGTTTTCAGCACTTAGGAGCATTCTTTTCTTTGAAGAGAAAGGTTTCTCAAAGCAGAAGTGAATTTATACTATTGGGGGAGGAAGGAGTGAATCGGGAGCTAGAAATTAGATAATTCAAAGTGAAGAAAAGGAAGAAAAGTTTCAGCAGGGCAGGCAATTAATCATGGGAGGGCTGTGTGTAAAGTACAGCAGCATCTCTGACATTTAAAATCAAGAATAAGCATCTTTACAAAGGATGTTCTTACTAGTCTTGGTGCTCAATCACTGGGAAAAAGATTCCAGCCTGTGTGAGATAAAAGGTCAGATCTGTAAGTGCAGTGCTCCCTCAGCACTTGCAGATCTCTGTCTCATCCCTGGTTATCTCTGAGGCTGGGGGAGTGGGGCAGCACCAAGGAGTGCTGCTCTCCTTCTGTGCATCGGCCACGGGCACGGCAGGAGTTCAGCACAAGGCCCAGGGGCTCAGGGCTCCCCCAGAGCAGAGCCAGGGGTGCCCCTGCCTGTTCCTGGGAGCTGCTGTGGGCACAGGGGCACAGGGCCAGGCATTTGCTGCTGGCCTCTGTGAGTTATTGGTGAGTAACCAGGACAGCTCCTGCAGAACAGCTGCTGCCAGACAGCTCTCACAGGCACTTTGTGCTGGTGGTGTTTGGGGATTGGGGAAGATAATATCTTTGCTTGTTTAAATGCCCAGGTAAGGATGGAGTTTTCCTGTTTGTTTGTGCCTTAAACCACGCCTGTGTCAGCTTTTCATGTTCAGTGTACACTGAGAAAGCTGCCCCAGGGGGGAATCCACATCTGGAACGTCCAGGGGGTGTGGGAGCCTTGCAAAAAGGGGATAAAGGCAGAGGAAAGGATCTGGAAAAGCAAAACGTGACCTGGAAAAAACGAGTGTTGCCTCTTTACATCTGTCAGAGGAGTTGCTGTGTTGCTGAACATAAATGTGTGTGTCCCACACTCCTGAAGTGTGATTGATTCCCTTCTTGGAAAGGTGCCACAGAATGGAATTTATCTTAGATCACAGTTTCAGCTCAGGTCTTGCAGTTTTCCCTTCGGTATTTCACAAAAAAAATTGTGCTCATACTCCTTTGCAAGGGAGGAGGGAGGGGAAAGGGCTGCAGGTTCCTTGGAAGATGAACTTTGGAGGGATGTTGGAAGATGAACCTTTCTCTGGCCACTTGGGAATGCCTGGGCTGTCCATGAGGAGCTGGGCACAAATCCAGGGGTGTAAATCTGGGATCACACCTTCTGTATTTGGCTTTTCTAGCAGAGGTGCAGGGTGGGATTGGGATCCTCCCGTGGCATGGAGGAATTGAGGAACTGGGTAGGAGCAGCAGTTTGGGAGCTGTGGGTTGCAGGGATGGGGTTGTAAATCACTGTGCCCTGCAGGAGGAAGCGACATTTCCATTTTCTGAAATAATAGCCTTTTTCTCCTAAAAATTCTGGTTATTCCAGAAGAGTGAAGGGGTTGCTCTGAATCTCTCTCCAGTATCTGCTGGAGTTCCATCACTGCAGGCTGAGTGAGAGGATGTGCTCTGGGGTTCTGTTCAGGTGTTTTCACATTCATTTAAGTAGTCCAGCAACTCTAAAACCCCTAAACAAATTCCAAGTGCAGACCTGGGTCTGTCTGAGCAGCACAAGGTCCTTTTCAGTGGTGCTCTTTACATCCCATCCCACAGCAGCGGCCACAGAGCCCTGCTCCATGTTTGCCAGGTGTTTCACAGCAGTTCTTAAAACAAAAGCAGCGAGGAATTGCTCATTGCTTTGGGATTTTCCTGGGGGAGGGGGGATCTTTTTCACTCTCAACTCCATTCCAGCACCGGCAAAAATGGAAATTTGGTGTTTCAAATGCAAGAAACGCTTGGGTGTGGCAGATGTTTACCTCAGACACATGGTTCCCTCTGTATCTTCAGCTCATACCCTGAGCTGGGGATAATAAAGCACCCTTGTGATTTTTATGAGCACTTTTTCCTTGCTAATGCCTGCACAAATAACCCTGAGTGCCCCGTTGTTGCAGGGGAACCCAGTGCCCCCAAGCTGGAAGGCCACATAGGAGAAGATGGCAACTCCATCAAAGTGAACGTCATCAAGCAGGACGACGGCGGCTCCCCGATCAGGCACTACCTGATCAAGTACAAAGCTGTAAGTGGGGCCCAGCCCGGCCTGAGGGCCTCGCTGCCCTCGGGAGGGGCTCAGTGCAAGGGGACATCTCTGGCACTCAGCTGCTTGAGATCTGAGTGCTGAGCTGTGGAGGAGCGCTTCGGCAGGGCAGAGAGGTGCAGAACTTGCAGCCCTCTGAAAATAGTTCAGTGATGGGGCAGAGTGAGAGGAGGAAAGGAGGGGATTCCTTCTCAGGAAACAGGATCCTGAGCAGGAGAGGGGCTGCTTTGGCATCTCACCCTCTCCACCCCAGGGTGTGATGGTTTCACTGAATCCCAGAATGGCTGGGGCTGGAGGGAGCTCTGGAGATCACGGGGACGTGTCTGGGTAGGTTTGGGATGCCTCCAGAGAGGGAAACCTTCCGTGGGTGCCTGTTCCAGAGCTCTGCCACCCTCCATGGGAAGAAATTCTCCCTCACAATGGGGTGGAACTTGTGTTTTAGTTGGTGGCCTCCTGCTCCTGTAACATCAAGGAGAGCCTGGCTCCATGCCATGACCTTTTGGGGGTGTCTGTGGGGTGACAGCGCTGCTGAGCCCCTGGGGTGCCCCTGCCCCTGTCTGATGCCTTGTGAGGCTCCCTGGAACAGAGGCTGGACAGAGTTAAAGGAACAAAGTAGGGATTTATTAAAAGCCCTTCCAAGGATGCACCTTGGGCAATACAAGAGCCTGGCCATGGCTCCACCCAAGATGGGCCCCGGGGCAGGAGTTTTCACACTTGGAGAAGTTTTGGTCCCTTTCCACACTGGGGTTAATTGTGCAATTGCAGCCCCAGGTGCTGCAGTCCCACCCTCCCAGGCTGCTTCCCTCAATTCACTGCTGTTTGCACTTTCTGGGCCTGGAGCTGCAATGGAGTCCTTGGCTCTGGGGCTGGGGAAGGATGGCTGGGTGTGACTGAGCTGGGAGCAGAGCTTGCTGGCACTTTGTGTGCAGTTCAGAGTGAAATCCTTGGTTCTGGGGCCGGGGAAGGATGGCTGGGCTGGGAGCAGAACCTGCTGGCACTTTGTGTGCAGTTCAGAGTGAAATCCTTGGTTCTGGGGCTGGGGAAGGATGGCTGGGTGTGACTGAGCTGGGAGCAGAACCTGCTGGCACTTTGTGTGCAGTTCAGAGTGAAATCCTTGGCTCTGGGGCCGGGGAAGGATGGCTGGGCTGGGAGCAGAACTTGCTGGCACTCTGAATGCAGCTCAGAGTTCTGCAGCAGTGCAGTGCAGAGCCTGGAGAATGCAGAATGCAGAAGGTGAGGCCTGGTGTTCCTGTCCCTGCAGAAGCACTCCTCGGAGTGGAAGCCCGAGATCCGGCTGCCGTCGGGCAGCGACCACGTGATGCTGAAGTCCCTGGACTGGAACGCAGACTACGAGGTGTACGTGGTGGCTGAGAACCAGCAGGGCAAGTCCAAGCCTGCCCACTACGCCTTCCGCACCTCGGCACAGCCCACGGCCATCCCAGGTACCTGCCCTGCCTCCCTGGACTCCGCTGCCCTAATGCCACAGAGCTGCCCTCGTGTGCCCAGTAACCCTGACAGCTCGCTTGCTTGAAGCCCATTCTCTCATGGTTGGTTCCCCATCCAAAGCTGAGGGTCGTGGCTGTGTGCATACCTGTGGCAGGTATGTGGGAGTGCTCCCTGGCAAACCCCTGCCTGGCTGTTCCCAGGGAATGCTGGCTCCTTGTGTTGGGTAGGAAAAGCTTTCCGAGAGCAGGAAGTGGAATTCCCGTTTGAAACTCAAACAGGCCCTTCAGCTCTGCAGGGTGAGGCTTTTCACAAGGCAGATTTCCCAAATTTCCCTTCCTGCTTGTTTGTCCATCTTTGAAGGCATCGGGAGTTTGCTGGCAGTTGGAGTAGAAGGCAGTGAATATCTCTCTCTGAGTGTTTTTCAGCTCAAATTACCAAATGACAGTCATTTTCAAATAGCAATGACTCAGTGTTGAGGAGGGCATTAGGAAAAAATAACTCAAAAGGTTTAGGATGCTGCTGGAAGCTCTTAAGACAGACTGTACTCATGAAGTGAGGGATAAGGACAATTACTGCAAAAATCAAGCAGAACTCTCAGCTGGGAAACTGGAATTGAGCAGTTTGTGGCAATCTGTTGAAAGGATAGGATTTCTTTTCTACATGTGGACATTTTAAAAGAGGAGGGGGAAACCCATACAAAGCAACCAAAACCTGAGGATGGGATTGCTGGAGTAGCTGTAAATTGGTGGTGTGGTGGTTAAAGACAGGGATGCTGAGTAAAGCCCTCCCTGCACAGCCAGGGTTGGTGCTGCCAGCCCATCCTGAAGGGATGGATGTCATTTCATTCTGTCTCATGCTTTCTCTTGAAACCAGAGAGTTTCCTTCAGTCTTTCTCCAAGAATTCAGTCCCTGCCCTGCTCCCCCGTGCCCATTCCCTGGCTGAAGGAAACAGCTCATTCCCTGTGGGAATGCTGCAGTCCCTGCTGGCTGAGGCAGATCACATTGTTGAGCACAGAAATGGGTGAAAAAGTGGGAAAAGTGGGACTGGCATTGAGGAGGAGGGAGATGGGGCAGAGGAGAGCCTGGGGGTGCTTGGCTAGGGCATAGTTTTGGGTGGAAGGACCCTCAGTAATTCATTAAACAACTCATTCTGTGATTCTCATTGTCAACAGCTCTAATCCTTGCTCCCCCTCTGAGCCTTTTAAATCCATGTAACATGTGCAGGAACCCTCTAAAAACCAGGGAAAACCCAGTTTGTTTCCAGAGGTGAAACTTCTCTGGCCCCTCTGAAGCGATTCCTTGCTTAGCTTGGTGTGAAGCGCGGGAGGAGCTGGGATCTGAGGCTGCCACTCCAGGGCTGCACTTGGAAAAGCAGATTTTGGGTGTGCAGGGCTGCCCCAGGAGCTGCTGGAATCCAGCTGGGCCTCAGCAAGTGCTGTGTGCTTGTGCAGTGACATGGTTTTCGCTGGGTTTGGGACTCTTACTCCTGGGTTTTGGTCATTTTGGCCTTCCAAGGTGTTCCCTGGTGCCCAGACTGCAAAGACTGAGGCAAATATTTCCAGGGACAGGTTGGTTTTTCCTCTGCTGTGCAGCCCCACAAGTTTTATTGGCAAACTGCAGCAGGGAGGAGGCTCTGTGTGTTCCTTTCCTTTCCTGCTTGTTTCCGTGGCATTTCTGTGTTTTTATCTCAGAATGAGGCGTGCAGGAGTCAGAGCCAGTGCTGTAACAGGCACTGCTGTGCCTGGCAGCAATAAGCAGGGATTCCCTGCAGGAAAATGTGCATTTATTGTCTGGAGTCCTTTGTTCCCCTCACCTGTGCAGAGACTTGAGTGGCTGGAAGGATGAGGGTGTTATTGTCAGTAATAATAACAATAATAATGATAATAATCACACTGGCATTGGAGTGGTTCCCAAGCAGCTGGGAGGCTGAATGGCAGAGTCAGAGGATTCCTGAGACCTCGGTGCTCTTTCAGGATAATGTGGATTTATTTATCCAGGCTTTGGGGAAGGGCTTGGACAGGCAGGTGGATTCTCTGCTGCACCAAAGCTTTTCTTGGTTTCCTTTTTTCCCTGTTCAAGGCAGTGCTGTGCTCTCAAGCTCCAGACACCATCTCCCTGTCTCTCACTGAGTCCCTTCTGTCCCATCATTTTTAATCTCATTTGCTTGCAAACCCCACCCACCCTGCCTTGGACCCTGCTCTGCAGCTTTGGGCTTTGCTGAGCTTCTGCCCCTTTTGTGGTGAACGTGCTGCTCCTTGAGCCCTGAGCCATTTTAATTTATGAGATTAAATAAACCTTTGATTCTTATGTTTTCTGTATTTATGACCTAATTTTTTTTATCTATTTTTCTCTCTCTTTCTCTCTCTCTCTCTCTCTCTCTTTCTTTCTTTTTTTCTTCCTCTCTTCCTTTCTTTCCCTCCCCTCTCCCTTTTCCCCCAATTCCTTTCCTATGTCTGTCATCCATGGTCACCTTGGATCTCACGGGGAACATCCACGCTTGCCACATGCACCAAATTTGTTTTTAAAACAACCATATTCCCCCCTCCTGGGAACCATTGTCTGGCACCTGCAGCGACCTTGGGAAGTCCATCAACGTCGTCCTCCTTTGTCTCATTGCTTCTTTCTGCAGTGACTCTGCTTTTGCTCTGTTAGAAACTTTCAAAAAAAAAAAAGAGTCAAATAAAGCAATATTTGCTTGGGAAGGCCTGGGTCCCACCAAGGTGTGAAAGGAGATAACTTTGCTTCAGAGGATCCTGTCAGTTCAGAGAACAAAAAAAAAAAAAAAAAAGAAACAAACACAGAACACTTTAAAAAATGTTTAATTTGAAAGAGTCAGTATTTTGTAACAAGGAAGAAAGGTTTAAGCCAAGTTTTTTCTCTTTAACATTTTTTTTGTTACTTGTAATGAATTTGCCCTTTTAAATGGCTGTAAAGAAAGATGTTGTTTGCTTGCTGTTTTCATCGAAGGAAGGTGTAATGTTGAAATCCTTTAAGATCCTGCTTTTTACTGATTTCTCTGCACATCTGGTGCTGATCTTGTGCAAAAGGAGGCCCCATCCACAAACCCAAACCCAGACTGTAAAAAGAAAGAGAAGATTTGTCAGAGACCATCCTGCTGATTGCCCAGATGTCTCTGGGGGCTTTTGCATGTGGATTCAAATGTCTGGAAGCCTTTCCTGCTGTGCTGGTCTGACCACAAACATCTGCTGGGATCACACTGGGGCACTGCTGCTTTTCCTTCTCCTCCTGGCCGAGTCCTTGTCCCTCCCCCGTGTGTCCTGGCCCACGCTGGAGCTGGGCAGACACAGCCCATGGACACACAAATGCCCAGAGCTTCTCTAACACTCCCTGGATTTCCACTGCTTTGCCATCACAGAGAAATCCCTTTCCTTGCTGTTCTAACAGAAAATCTTAGCTTGGATCGAGTTACCTGAGCAGCAGAATTATCATTGCTGATCCTTAATAATATTCCTGGTTAACTCTGTGTGTGACAGGATTAATCCATGGTCTAAACTGGTGCAGTAGAACCATCTTTGTTATCAAATCCTGGGAATTTCCTTGAACAAAATTCAGATGATATTTGCTTTGCTTCTTAAAAAAAAGACCAGAACTCCCCATCCCCCTCAAAAAAACCCAAACCATACCAAAAAAATCACAAAGAACCTGAGACAACCCCAATGAAGTGTTTGTGACAGGAAATCATTGGGATGGGAAATCCATTGGAATAGGAAATCCATCCCCTCTGATGCTTTCCTAAAATCAGGGCCCTTGAAAAGTCTGTCCAGAATGTCTCAAACTCTCCCAGCTGGGTGGGGTTCATCTTCCTGACAAAATTCTCACAGGGACAAACAAAATCCTGCCCTCACTCATGTCTGACTCTGCCTTTTCTGCTCTGCTGTGTTTGTTCAGACCTTTTCCTTTATGAGTTCTGAACTTCTCTGTCTGGATTGTAAATGAAAACCTGGTGCAGGTGTCACACACAAAAGCCTGTGGATTTCTTTTTTTTTTTTTTTTTTACAAAACCCCCTCATTTCCAGTGTTTTAGAGTGCAGACACTTTGTTAGAGCTTTGGAGTTTGCTGAAGTGCAGCAGAATAATCCTGATACTAAGAAATTGTGTGATTTCCCCTCTAACTGGATTAACTGAGCTCATTGTAAATCTGGGATCAGCTTTTTGTGGGTTTCCCCTTTTCCACAGAGGGAGGTCACTGCCTGAGGCTGTTTCTCCCCAAAATCACAGATATTAAAATTATCTCTCTAACTTTGCGTGGTGTGGAGAGAGAGAGGGGATTCTCTGTGGCAGAGCAAGCAGCTGAGACATCATGAATGTGGCTGAAATGAATCCCAAACTCCACAGCAAACAGGAACCCAGCCAGATTGGAATATAGACAAAAAATGCTTCTTTCTGTTTGTTAAAATAAGGAGCATAACTGGGATTTTTAGCACTGATTCCTGCAGATTTGTAACACGCCAGGTACCAGAGATCTGTCAGACTCTTGGGGTCTCGTGTTCAAGGTCCCAAGCCTTGATGTGAGTAAAATAAAAATTAAATAGAGTTTTTAGAAAGGGCAGCTCCTGGAGGAGGCAGAGATTCAGATCTGGAAGCAGGAGGTGCTCAGACTCGGGGATTTCCATGCCTCGGGCAGCTGCAGTTCCCGTGTGTGTGTGAGGGGCTGCAGAGCCTTGCAGGATTCCCAGTTTGTTCCAGCCCCTCCACAGTCCCAGAGCTGTTCGTCTCTTCTCGTGGGCAGGAAGGTTTGGGAACACCCTGACCCACCAGGAGCAGCTGCAGGTGTCTGGGGCACAAAATGAAGGTTTCATCTAAAAGGTTTTCAGTTAAAACAACTTCTCCTGACTCTTGGAGCTGCTGGAGTGGAGTGAGCAGTTGGGGCAGGGGTCTGATTTACTCCAGGAAAGAGGAATTTTGTGGCATTCTGTGTTCAGCCTGGAGAGAAGTTTGGGGTGGCCTAACTGCCCCTTCCAGGACCTGAAGGAGCTGACAGGAAAAATGGAGAGGGATTATTTCCAAGGGATGGAGGGACGGGAAAGGGGGAATGGCTTCAAAGTGACAGAGTGCAGGGTTAGGTGGGATCTTGGGAAGGAATTCTTCCTTGTGAAGGTGGGGAGTGGCTGGGCTGGAATTCCCAGAGCAGCTGTGGCTGCCCCTGGATCCCTGGCACTGCCCAAGGCCACGCTGGACATTGGGGCTTGGAGCAGCCTGGGACAGTGGGAGGTGTCCCTGGACATGGCAGGGGTGACATGGATGGGATTTAAGGTCCCTTCCAGCCCAGCCCACTCTGGGGTTTTAGGATACCCTGCCATGGCCAAATCAGTGACAGGAAGAGCTGAGCACTGAGGTCACAGTCCAGCAGAATCCAGAGCAGCTGAGGGAAAGCCCCAAGCCCTGCCCCAGGCTGCTGGGTGCTCACCCAGGCATTGCTGGAACCTGCATTTGTGCATTTCTGTGGCTGGCACAGAGGGTCCTGGTCCCCACTGGGAGCTGGGGATGTCTGAGGGAACAGCTCTGTAAAAACCTGCAAAGGGAACTTCTGTGTGTGCAAATGGCATCCACTGAGAACAAAGAGCTTTTCTCCTGGGATTTGTTTCTGGATGCACAGAATGGATTTTTATTTGTTTTGTCCATTCTTCTTTCTTTTGCCAAATCCTGTAGGACCTTTGAAATGCCCTGGAGTCCCACCTGCTTCTCTCCATCCTTTTGTCTCTTTGCCTGTGCCTGGACATTCTCTAGTGAGACCACCCTAGGAAGGCACAGCTGAGCTCTCTCTGTCAGGGCAGTTCTTGTACAGAAACTAAAACTGCTGGGTGATTTTCCTGTGCACTGTAAAATGAGGGGGATTAGAAAAGCCAGTCTTGCAGGAAGCTCATTTTCCTTTGGAAAACATAATTTGTTATTAATAAATTCTTCACTTCTTTAGAATTAAGGACTCCAGAAGTTCTTCAGTGGTTTGTGTTACCTTATTTAATTGGTGGAAATGTTATTCCTCCTTGTCCTGAGAATGGCAAAAGTGTTGGATGTGGATCAGGTCAGAAATGCCCAACATCAATTTATTACATTTATTTCATACACGCTGTGTGAGCAGCTGCTCCACAGCCCATTTATTTATACATTTCTTTGTACACAGGGTTGTTTTAGGCCCCAGCAAACCCTTTAAGGATGTCTAAATGTTATTTTCATTAAATACAACATAAATCCAGCTACAGGATGGAGGGAATGGTTCTTGAAAGTGTTTGTAGATCAATTTAATTTAATCAGATGGGACAGTCTGTGAAAAGAATAATCTCCACTATGATTCCTGCATTTTATAGGAGGAGGAAATCCCTTCACAAAGAAACAGAAAGGCAGCACCAAGAGCCTCCCAATTTCATGGGGTCGTGGAGGATTTTTATATTATGTTTCCTTGCTGCCAGTCCCTGGAAGGTTTGGAATATCAATTCCTGCCATGAATTAGGATTTATGAAACCACAGCTAATGGAAAAGGTTCGAAAGTCCCTTCAAATTGCAGGGCTCCCTTACCAGCCTAGAAACCCAAATTTCAGGCAATTACCTCGGCCCAGTTTCCTTGTCTGAGATGCAAAATCCTTGAATAGCACAAGAACAGGGACATGGCTCTGCAGGCCTGCCCTGGTTCTCCTCCCCTCCAGCCTCCTCCTCCCGGGTCAGAGGAGCAGGGCAGGGGCTGGAAGGGAGGGAGGGGAGGTTGGTGCCTGCTCAGGGCTCTCCCTGGGCCTTTGTGGGGAGCAGAGGGGCCTGTGCCTGTCAGAGCAGGAATCTGGGGTGGAGACAGCTCCTGGAAAAGCTGAGGAGAGGGGGAGAGTGGCAAGGAGAGGCACTCTGGTATGAGTGGAATTTTCCAGAAGGGGAAAACTCCAGCTCTGGAGGCACCTGGGGAAGTCTGGTCCTGTATCCCACCTGGGATGCTCACCCTCAGGAGCCAGGAGCTCTTTCCCAGAAAGGGGCCGTGCCTGGGAGGTGTGCCACAGCTCCAGGAGCGCAGTAATTATTGAATCATCCACACAGGGACCCTGAACAGGTCAAAAGAGGGAAAACCTGTGCCCTCCTCACTCCCTGCAGGCCTCAGAGGGGATTAATTCATGTCATTATCCAGCTTGCTGGCAGGGGCTGGATGTGGGACAGTGTTGTGCTGAGCAGGGGCTGGATGTGTGATGCCAGCATCAGTCAAGTGCCTCACAGTGGCTTTTCTGCACTTGTGCTGCTGGAATCTGCATTCCTTGATCCATTTCAGGGTCACAAAATGGAACAACCCCTCTCTGCCTTGGTTTTAAGCAAACCCCCGTGTGTGGCAGAGGGTGTGGCTCTGTCTGGAGCCCTGGGAAGTCTCTTTTCACCTCTCAAAGTCAAGGAAAATGGGGTTGGGGGGTTCTGCAGAGCAAAGCTTCCACGGTTTGGGGCTGCAGGGGCTGGGATAGTGAGAGGCTGGGGAGCCACGAGCACATTCTGCAGAGCTGGGTCTCACCTGAGCCCCAGGGAGGGCTTTAACAGTTTCACCACATCAGCACAGAGCAACCCCCAGTGATTTGTATCCCCCCAGGAAAAATCCTGCTGCAGAGTCTGGGCCTTGCTTCCATTGCTCCTTGGGCCAGGCTTGGGCAGTGCCAGGGCCACTCTGCATCTTCCTCTTGAGGAGGAGGAGGTGGAGGGAAGCAGGAGCCCTGCTGGATGTGTGCACAGCAGGAGGAGATTCTGCTGTTTGCTTCCCAGGCCTTGTCCCAGCAGGGATGGGAAAAGCCCCATCAGGTCCATCCTTCCAGGCAGATTGTCTGTGGGATAAAGCACTGGTTATTGCACAGGGCTGATGCAGAGGGTGGACTTCCTAAAAAAGCAACTGCAGTGCAGCCAAGTCTGAGCCCTAAAACTCCAAATTTTAACCCAAATGCCTTCTCTTCTTCTCTCCCTTGGTCTCTGAAGCCAGCACTAGCCCTGCCTCGGGCCTGGGCACTGCTGCCATCATTGGCATCCTCGTGGTGGTCTTCGTGGCGCTGCTGGTGGCCGTGGATGTCACCTGCTACTTCCTGAACAAGTGCGGGCTGCTCATGTGCATCGCCGTCAACCTGTGCGGCAAATCCGGCCCCGGGGCCAAGGGCAAGGACATGGAGGAGGGCAAGGCAGCCTTCTCGTGAGTACTGCCCCAGGGGCCCTGTGCCAGCTCGCAGGACAGCAGCTGCCTCAGGCACTGGGGGTCCCTTATCTCCGTGGGAGGGGGCTGGGGCTTTGTTGGGGCTTGCAGGAAGGTGTTCTTGGAGTTGTTCCTCTGGTTTTTGTCTTGTTCCCTTGGTAGCCATCAAATAGGTGGTCCCAGTGCTGGACATCCCAGTGCTGGAAATCCCAGAGCTAGACATCCCAGTGCTGGACATCACAGTCCTGGACATCCCAGTGCTGGACATCCCAGTGCTGGAAATCCCAGTGCTGGAAATCCCAGTGCTGGACACCCCAGAGCTGGAAATCCCAGTGCTGGAAATCCCAGTGCTGGACACCCCAGAGCTGGAAATCCCAGTGCTGGAAATCCCAGTGCTGGACACCCCAGAGCTGGCAATCCCAGAGCTGGAAATCCCGGTGCTGGAAATCCCAGTGCTGGACACCCCAGTGCTGGACACCCCAGCCCTGGCCAGCAGCCTGGAGCTCTGTGCTGGGCAGTGCCCGACGGAGGAGTGACCCCGAGGAGCTGGCAGGCCCCGCTGGCCCCATGTCACCGTGTCACCGTGGCCGGTTGCAGGCTGTCTTTGCAGGAGGAGCCCTCACTGCCCGTGCCATTCCCTCGTTGCAGGAAGGATGAGTCCAAGGAGCCCATCGTGGAGGTGCGGACGGAGGAGGAGAGGACCCCCAACCACGATGGGGGGAAGCACACGGAGCCCAATGAGACCACCCCGCTGACAGAGCCAGAGTATGTGGCCTTAGGCAGCCCTAGCACAGGGGCACTGCATTGTCCTCAGCTGCCCTAATCCCTCAGGAACACGAGTTAGGGCAGGAAGAGAGGAAGAAAGGTAAAATCTGCACGTGCCAGTGAGGAAGTGCCTCCTCTCAAGCTTCAGTGGTTGATGCTTCCAGCACTGCAAGGGAAAGGGGAAGGAAGCAGTGGTTGCTGAAAGGCTCTGCCAGCTTGTCCAGTGTGGAGATCCAGCACTGTCCAGGGTCACTGCAAAGGATCCAGAGCAAAATCAGCCCCATCTGGCAGCGAGCCCTGTCCCAGCCAGCAGCGCTGAGTGAGAGCCTGAACCCATGGGGAGAGAAATTCCCCAGGAGCTGGGCCCTGGATGTGGAGTCACAGCCAGGCTGAGCATTCTGAGAGAGAACCAAGAGCTGAATGGGGCCCTGAGTGCATGTGGGAACAGGAATTTGGGTTTGATGGGTGCTGTGCAGGCCTTCAGAAACCTGCAGCAGCAGGATAGGACGAGGTGAGGGGCTGGGTCAGGGTCCATGCTGGGACCGTGTTGTGTTGGTGGCAGGTGGCACAGGGCTGCAGGCTCAGGGAGCAGGCAGAGAGCTGCCTGGAGAGGGCAGGACCAAGAGCAGTTTTAGGTGAGAAGAGTCTCTGCAAGCTGACAGGATCCCATTTGCCTCAGCCTAAACACTCCCCATGAACGAGCCATTCCTGCAGGTCACGGCCTCTTGGCTTTTTTGCTCTTCCTGATTATCCTCAGCCATCCCAGCCTCGCTCCCTTTGCATGTCTGACCTCTGCAAGTCTCTGCTCCTGAGTCCCTCTCCATGTCACTGTGTGTGCTGTCCTCACTCTCCCTCTCTGCCCCCTTCCCTGCTGTCGTTTCGGGGCTTCATTGTCTCTCTCTCTCTCTCTCTCCCTCTCTCTCTCTGGTCCCTGTGTCCCCCTCACAGGCACCCTGCCGACACCGCGGCCACCGTGGAGGACATGCTGCCTTCTGTCACCACGGGCACCACTAACTCTGACACTATCACTGAAACCTTTGCCACTGCCCAGAACAGCCCCACCAGCGAGACCACCACGCTGACCTCCAGCACGGCCCCTCCGGC